>BCIL01000004.1:1057119-1319756 GCA_001599955.1 Cystobasidium pallidum
GCACCTTGAACCCACTGTCCTTTCTAGATTTAGTATAAATATTCATGTAAAGTAGGAGCTCTTCTTTCCTTTCTCCAGATCAGATCTAGTGGTCAAATCAATAAGCTCCTTGTCACCTCCCATTCCCTGAGCTTTTCTTGCCTCTCTGAGTACATCCTTGCACCTAGAACCCCAACCAAGACCGCCTACGACCCTCTCCTCCTCTAGTTCTCGAAGGACGGCGCTGGAAGTCCCTGGCCAGAAGGGCCAGCGCCCCTGACAACGTCCAGCGCAACCGACCCAAAGTGGTCAAAAGCAAATACATCGATATGGCATTCGTATCGCCAACTTCCAATGACTGCGGCGTCTTTTCAGTGCTGCTCGTCTGGTTCTAACAGATTCCGTAAGAGCATGCAGCCACGCACTTTGGAGACAATCACGTCTTTGAAAATCAACAGACATTTGCGGAATGCTACAATGGTGCGAGGGCTAGTCAATACAAAAGCGCCAGTACCTACTGGAGCTACTGTTACTGAGCTTGAAGATTAGTGGCTATGACGGAATATTGTCATATTGTATTGCAATAGTAACAATATTTGCCACCACAATACAGTAATGTATTGTTGCCTTTCTAGAAATCGATATTGTTTTGCAATCAACATCTTCCTACCCCTGATTCATTCATTGCTTTCACTTGTCTATTGCTTTACATTTGCGGCTTCTACCTCGATCGGTGTATGTCTATTCCAAGTGCATTTCCCGTCCATCCTCGGTATGCGTAAAACTTCAGCTAAATCCGCGTGCATTCTTATTCTGTTGGATACATTGGCGATGTTGGATGGGTCTCAGTTTCTTCTTCAATCGCATAGGTGGCTGGTGATGGGGGGTGCACGCTTGCGTATGGTACTCTGCTAGTGTGTAGCGCATACAGCTTTGCGTGATCGACATAAATCGATAGTGGTCGGCATCTTCCTCTATCACCGCGCGCTCTTTACCTCTCCCTCGTGAAAGCACGTACAGCCTATCATGTCAGGGGAAGATCCAAAACCAGGAGAGGTGCAAGAGCTCACCGGTGCCCCTCTGAACACGTTCGCGTCATTCCAGAATGAGGTGTGCTTACTTACACTGTCCTGGGGCTCCGCACCCGGCTATCATGTGCTGCCGAATGGATTGGCTGATCGGCAGGGGTCGCCTGCCTTTTACACCGTTTAGATATACGGTACATTCAAAGATACGCCCTTCCCAGTAGCTTACGACAAGCTGGAGAAAGCTGCAAAGAAGAAGCTTCCCAGTGGGAATTTCAATTATGTGGCTGGCTCGGCGGGTTCTGGCGAAGAGACGGCACGTGCCAATCGGGAAGCATTCAACGACTATCATATCATTCCAGCCATGCTTAGAGATGCCAACCGTCGCGATATAAGCGTGACTCTTTTTGGCGAGAAGCATGCTGCCCCCTTGTTGCTGGCACCCGTTGGCGTGCAAGGCATCATGCACCCCGACGCCGAAGAGGCCACGGCTCGAGCAGCTGCAAACGTTGGCATCGGCATGATTCTCAGCACAGCTGCTACGAGATCGATGGAGAAGGTCGCAGAAGCCAATGGCGACGGGCAGAGATGGTATCAACTATACTGGTAGGTGCCTATTTCTATCCGATCAGATCTGCATTGCGACTACTGATTCTTCGCGAATTTGACAGGCCTGTTTCCAAGGATTTCACACTATCCCTGCTCTCCCGAGCAAAAGCTTCAGGATATACAGCCCTCGTGGTAACTCTGGACACCTTCTCCCTCGGCTTCAGACCACGTGATCTCGAGCAAGCTTACCTGCCATTCCTAAAAGGCGAAGGATGCCAAATGTACTTTTCAGATCCCGTCTTTATGAAGAAGCATGGAGAAGACCATACCGCGACAAAGTGGAATGGTCCTGGAGAATCGCCCGTAGGTGTGGAAGCGCAGAGCCGGGATGAAACTCAAAAGTACCGTCTGTTGGAGCTGTCCCTTGCTGCTCTCGGGGAAACCAGCAGAGGTCACTTCTTCACTTGGGAGGATGTTGCTTTTCTACGAGAGAACTGGGACGGTCCTCTGATTTTAAAAGGCATTCAGTCGCCCGAAGATGCCGAGAAAGCTATAGACGCAGGAGTTAACGGAATCGTTGTTTCGAATCACGGCGGTCGTCAAGTAAACGGTGCTACGGCTTCGCTGAGAGCCCTTGACAGAATCACTCAGTCGAAGAAGGTCAAGAATTCCGATCTTACTATCCTATTCGATTCTGGCATCCGTTCAGGTGCCGATATGATCAAGGCTCTCGCCCGTGAGCATATGCACTGCGAATTGGATATGTAGTCGAATGCTGACATTTCTTTTGCACTAGTCGGAGCTCATGCTTGCTTGCTGGGAAGACCTTTCATGTGGGGCTTGGCTCTTGGAGGCGAAGAGGGAGTTGAGCACGTACTTCGCTGCCTTCTTGCGGACTTCGAGATAACCATGGCACTGAGCGGCAGGCGAACCATCAAAGACCTGGACAGATCCATGCTGATGTCTACTAAGACATCCAAACTATGATTCAAGCCGCGTTAGCGTCATTATATAGTGTTCAGTCAAGTTTTTGATTGTGAAGGTAGTGCCAGTGGCGTTATCGGGGAAATCTCCATAGTCATCCAAGTACGTGGGAAGCCTCGGTCTAGTCTAAAGTCAGCGGATGAATCTGAGAACTCGCCTGGATGAGCAATGCATGCCCCTCGTTAGGGCCAATAACTACTACATGTTACGTAAACATTGCCTGGCCTCATTGACCACGCTTCAACCGATCCGCAATCACCGGGTGTCTTCAACCCTGGTAAACGTTCAGACATAATGGAAATAGGGCTCCAGTTGCATTTATGCGAGACTCTAAAGGCGCGCCACGTTTCCCGTTATGGTTGAATACTCCAAGTACGCTTTTATCTATATCAGCAGCTCATGTTCTAAGTTATGCTCTTGCTCCATGGAGGTCCGATACCACTCTTTTCTTCGCCTAAGTGCTAGCCGGAGTCGAATTGTGCGATCTTCACTTATTGATCCTCCAGAACAATCTTTCCAGCCGGTAGGACGACCAGGAGAAGGTCTGCTAGAGCGATCTTTATGATTAAGGAATGACCGAGGGTAGTGGATGTCCGCTGCCAGCCCAGAAGAAGGATCATGTACATTCGCCCGTATGCTTCACAGGCCATGCAAGAGAGCAACTTGGTCGAAAACTCAGGATGATCTCAACTGCCTCGCGCTTTTATTGGGTCCATGGTATCAAACAGTAGCTCAGTTCAGACCCGAATAGCGAAGCAACACAGTCTGAAGTGGCTCGGTTGAATCGCAAGGAGGGACACTGGAAACTTTATCAGGCATTGAGGCTGAGTCCATTGCTATTCCCGAGCCGGCTAACGGGAGTGAATCCCTGCTATTTCGTATACTGGATGGACTCTTACCGCCGAGTGTCCTCCTCTTCTATGTTCCGCAGCCAAGCGCCTGGAGGGGAACATATCAGCAATGTTCGGCCGGTACTGAATTTCATGCCCTACCTATTGCTCCCAGATAGCCTTCGTGTCGCAAGAAAAGCGCTCTCTTTGTTCCTTTGCTCCAGAAACGTATAGCATATGACAGTGTGGATATCGTAGCTGAATGACCTCTGATAAAACATCCGCCAAAGTAAATACGATCAAGATTATGTTTCTCGGCATTCATATAGCTGCAGATGAATGGATGCGGATGTTAGAGATGACAGGTGGGACGGTATGACCGGGTGACAGGAGACATACGCTATCTGACCAATGTTATTGCTGATGGCGTAAAGCAAGCTTCTCGCTATATCTTCAGGATTGAACTTCTTGCCTCTTTGGCCTTTACGGAACACTTTACCAAAGGTAGATGCAATTGTTGAAGATTTCAGACCAATCTTGGAATAATCAGATCCGTCTAAAGGAAAAGCAATGCAATGGCTTCATATCGAGCGGTCCCGCCCAGCGAGCTTCTCGCAACGTCATAGAAAGGCTTACAGATATCGCCAACTAGCATGTCGACATTGGAGTTATCCCCTTTCTCAGACAGTGCAAGCATTTCTACGAGTAAAGATTGATCAGCATCTTGCGCGAGTGTTTAGCCTTGTAGGTCGCATACCGTCAAATGTGTCTGCTCCTGTGAGCAGGCTCAACAGACCCCACAGCGTTCCTCCACCTAAGCTTGTACCGCTGATACGCTCATACTTTCCGTCACCATCAACTCTGATGATAGAGACGCCTGAACCGATATTGACGAGCATACAGGGGAATTGTGGTGTAGGATGTTCATCGAAAACAAGCGAGTATTGAGGGGGGTTCGGCGATGGCCTAGGTAGCTCATCGTGGTCTATCGCAGGGTGCGCGTTTAGCTGGTCGCCAGCGGCTGCATGACCGTGCACAAGAGAGCATTTTGCTCCCGGATGCGAGATAGAATGTACCAATTGATCCGAGTACCAGAACACTTCATGCGGGATTTCCATGAAGAAAGTTAATCCTGCAATCAAGCATTCCATTTCTTCTTCTTTACGAACTTCGACACCCAGATCTTCTGACAAACGGTCATAGTATAAATGTGCACCTCCTCCTGTAGCCATGATCTTGACGTGCTTTTTCTTGAACTCCGCAGAGGGGATATGGTGAGAGGCGGCACTGCTTTCGATGAGATAGTTGATGAATTCAATGCACGAGTCGACGTCGCCTGTTTCAAACTTTGTGAAATTGAGGTAGCCTCCGCGAATAGGCTGTGTGCCATTGATGGCGTTCGGATATTGCGACGCAGCAGGAGCTGTGGACACTGAGGGGGTGGCTCTTTCGCTCGAAGACGACGAGGAGCTGGATGACGATGGAGATGTAGATGTTGCCGAACGGCTAAGAGAGGATTGCGAGCTGGGACGTCGCTCAAAGTAGCTCTTTATGCTGGAAGACGAAGCTATGCTCTCCGGGCCGAGTACGCCGTTGGGGATCGGCGTAGTTCTTCCGGGGGAAGCAGGCCTCGAGATGTTGGGGCTCCTGAAGGGGATCTTGAATGCGCTGTCGGTGCCTCCATTGCCATGGCCACTGCCGTGCTGCTGCTGGTGGTGGCCCTCCGCAAGCAGCTCCCGGCCTTTGCCTTTGCCGCCCGGCGTCGGAGGAGCGCCTGCAGCGCGCGAAAAGTAGACGACCTTCGCGAGGGATCCGCCGATGTCGATGGCGACGTGGGAGATCCACTCGGTGTGCTTGGGCAGGTAGATGTCGTGCGAGTCTCTGCTTCCGGCGCCGTCCATCGCGGTGCTCGGCGTGCTGCTGCCGTTGCTCTGCTCGGGGTGGTGTGCATGGTGCGGATGCCCAAAGACGGCAGCCTCGGCGCGCTGGGGCTCGTCGCCGTCGCTGTCCTGGTCCTCGACGATGATGGCGCCCGACGTGTCGACATGCACCGCTGTGCGCGAGCTGGGCAGATACTTGTCTTCCATTGCGCAGCTTGTTGGTGCAGACGGAAGCCGCGTTGAGCTGCATGCAAGAATCGCGTGCATTTTGGCTTAGCTCTTGTCCATTCAGGCTAATGCCACGACAGCACTGCACCACGCCTCTCACCATGGCGTTCCCACATGCTTCGACATCCAGCGCGTTCCCCAGCACGCGCCGGCCATCCAATGCCGACAGCGACGATGACAGCGATAGCGATAGCGGAACAGCCTTCAAAGAGGCAAGAACACACACCTGCAGCAGCGACGAGGATGGTGCTACAGATGACGAGCAAGACGATGATGCGGAAGACTGGCACGACCCGTCCGAGCTGGCTGTGAGCTGACGACTCGGCCTTGTGTTTGAATACACAGATCACCGTACACTAAGCCTGTACGTTTGTACCAGGACCTGATCGAGCAGGCTGCAAAGTGCAAAGCAGAAGGCAATGCCCATTTCGCAGCTCAGAGAAACACTGCTGCTATCGAGGCGTACAAGGAGGGTATCGCCATCCTGCCTGTTCACAAGCCTGCGAAACCGGCCAAGTCTCCGAAAGACCCGAGTGGGAAGGGCAAAGGACGTGAAGACCCAGAAGATAGCGATGACGAACTACCGCCCCTGAAAGCAGCTGGGAAGCAAACCTCGAATGGCAACAGCGACAATCAGATACGCGAAATCGTCGATGACGAAGACGAACAGGCTTTTATCGAGCAAGGAAAGATTAGCGATGAAGAGAAGGAGCTGATGGACCTGCGCGGTGCATTGTGGAACAATCTGGCAGCCTGTCAACTGCGGTTGGTGAGTCGCCATTTTCTCCATCCGACTTGATCTATTGCAATCTAAGCTAGCTTTCCAGTCTCTATATAAAGAAGCTGCAGAATCAGCAACCCAGGCCTTGAAAGACTCGCCCGATAACGTCAAAGCGTTACAGAGACGGGCAACAGCAAATGATAAGCTAGATACATGGACGTCATTGACGACAGCGCTGGAAGATTACAACCACCTAGCGAAACTCCCAGACACGCCCAAAGCTTCGTTACCCGGTATCAGACAGGCGCAAAGAACGATACCGTCCCGTATAGAACGGCGCAAAACTGATGAGACCAAGGAAATGATGGATAAACTGAAAGGACTAGGCAATACTTTCTTGGGTAGGTCCTCCCACGTGACAGCCGTAGCGAAGAATCTGCAGCTCATTTGCTGCATCTGCTTGAACCCCTCATAGGCAAGTTTGGCATGAGTACCGACAACTTCCAATTTGTGAAGAATGAAGAGACTGGGGGCTATAGCATGAATTTCGTACAGAATGCATCGAAATAAAGTATATATACCTCTTTAAGCGCGGAAGACCAAGTGTTATATCATGCCTATTTGCTGAGTGATCCGTGTGTGATCGACCACCTCGACGATACTGCCTCGACCAGACCTTCATCACGTTACAAAGGCATATAGTCAATAGGCAGGACATCTCAGTCGATTTCTGATGATCCCTGTTTCAAATCCTCATTTCGTGGATGGCCAATGGATATCTACTGCTGGAACCCTTGAATGTTCTCCTCCATAGCTGCGATCAGCTGCTTGAATTCTGGGTAGAACTCTTGCGTAATCGCAAGTACATATCTAGAGAAGGTAGATGAGGCCTCTACGAATCTTTTTACGAAGGGAGTCGACGTTGTTCTGGCCGTATATTTCAACGCAGTAGTATTAGTATGCTGACGTGGCAGGGCATTTCCATCTAACTCCCTATAGAGTGAAACAGACTTACGTTGCCGTAGTCGCTAACACGCCATATAGAGTTGCATCGATTTCAGCAGGTCCCTTGGCACCGAAGAACCAATGACCACCATCCTTTTGATTCTCTTTCATCCTTGTTTCCAGTGCACCCAAAGCGAGCTTGAGTATCGACTCGACTTCTTCTAGGCTATGTCGACCGATGCCATGCCCTCTCAAAGCGGATGTAACGGAATAATGTGCTAGGTTGCTGATAAGCTTCTTGTAGATCCATGTAGTACCCTTGAACTCGTGCTCGATGAAGTCGTGGAAGTTCTGCGGTACTGTCCAACGTGTGTACACTATAGCTGGATACTGTTTGAAGGAGATTCGATGGGTGCAGTGGAGACGGATATTAGCCCACGTGACGGATGGAGCACTCTTTCCAGTGTGACACTATTGCGATGGAATGTGCATAGGGTTAGCAGGGCTTTACTCACAACATGATCTTCTATATAGCACCGATAGGCATTACCGTCTGCTTTCTCCAAGTCCGTCAGACCCGCTCGAGTGTCCACATCAGCTGCAGGTTTGCCACCATTGTTCACAGCATGTCGGATGATGAAGTGACTATCAGCGAGTATAGTCCCATCTGGCAGCTGTACATAAGGTAGCTTTCCCTTTGGAGCACTAACGGGAGAAGAAGCCTTATCGACGTAGGTAATACCTGCAAATCGATAGTAGGTTTCCAGTTTCTGACAGAATGCACTGCCGGATGGAATTCCTGGGTGTTTGGGGAAGCCGTAGAGTATGATGGACTGCTCAGCTTCCTGATTGTTATTGTTCAGAGTCATGCTTTGCGCAATCCAAGCACTTTGTCACTAAAGCAAAAAGATGCAAGCTATGATACCTATATTGTCAGACTTCTTCTATGGAGAAAGCAGAAGTGGGGCCGGGTGGTGCACGTGTCCAACATGTCAGGGTCATAGGAGATTATCCGCGAGCTTGGCGGTCAGCACGTTGTAAGAAGTACAACTACCTCTATGTTTGCTCTCTATTCATGACAATCTTAGCATTCGATAGCTCTATATATAAAATTGGCAAAGACGAAGGTATGTTGTGGATAATAACCGAATAAAAGTGTCACTTTCGTTATCAGCTTGCGACTTGCCTGTGAGCCTTCTGAGCATCAAGGAAGCCACGTAAAGCCCCTTGAAGTGCTTCATACTCAGCAAAGTATGCTTTGGTGATCTCGAGTATATACTCTGTAAGAACCGGCGATTCGGCTATCAGACGATTGACAAGTGGGGTTGAAGGAGTTCTGTATAGCAAATCCATTAATGGGATATCCCAAGATCGACGATATGATCGTGTTTGTCGTATTTATCCAACTTACATAGCCACAGTGGCGAGGACTCCATAAATCGCAGTATCAACTTCCGACGGTCCTTTATCCCCAAAGAACCACTTTCCCGTAGAGTTGTTCCTCAATCGCGTCTCGAGAGATGAAAATGCAAGCTTGACCAAGTCTTCAACTTCATCTAGGCTATGTCGTCCGACACCATGACCTTTCAAGCACGAAGCTATGTTGTAGTGGGCCATTGTACCTCCGAATTTCTTGTATAACCAGGACGCTCCTGGGAGTTGCTCATCGATGAACTGTTGATAGTTTTCTGTTATCATCCATCGCGTGTATGTGACAGCTGGGTACTAGGTTTCAGGTATGAGTGATACCAATATATTCGGATGTCAGCCTCTAGGAGAGTGAGAGGCTTCCGGCCGTCTAAGCGTAACTTCTCCAGACAACATCACCTACAACATGGTCTTCCCAATAGCCTCTCCAGACTGCACTCTCTGCCTTCTCGAGTTCCGTCAGTCCAGCTTTGGAATCGAGGTCTCCAACCAACCCTTCTTTGATGCAGTGGCGAATGATAAAGTGGCTGTCTGCTAGAATGGTTCCATCAGGTAGCTGAACATATGGTAGTTTTCCCTTGGGTCCTTTCTGAGGAGCTGCTCCCTCCTCGGTATACGGTATGCCAGCGAAGCGAAAGTAAGCTTCCAGTTTCTGACAGAATGCACTGCCGGAAGGAACCGCCGATGGCTTGGGAAAGCCATAAAGGACGATGGGCTTGTCGCTTTCGCCGGAAGTCATGGTCAGTTGGCAGACAGAGGGCCGAGTTGTTGAGAGAGCAAGCTTGTTCTGCTCAGTGCGGACCGGGAAGACGGAAAAAGCTCAAGGCATGTATTGACCGACTTAGCTTGCCGACAGCACACGTGGTCGGCGGCAAGTCAGAGGAAAAGCGGACTTGGCAGGAAACGTTTGGGACGGTTTGGATTGCCCTGCGCAGAGACCGCCACGCTCTAGATTACACTGTACCTCTCTCGCCAACACACGCGTATTATTGCCTCAACACGGGCAGCTGGCGAGGGAACAAACCAGGAATTCTTCCCTCTGCGCTCGCCTTCTTTCCAGCTTCGCCTTGCGTGCCCTTGACGGTGTTGAACTTGTGCTTCTGCGTCGCTTCCTGGAACAGGAACGGACTCGTCTTCTCCAGCTCGTCCAGTGCGCTGATCATGCTGTCGTATCGCTCCTGCATCTCGCTCGACCGCTGCTCTCGCTGCTTCCGCAGGTGCAGCTGCCACGCCCGCATGATCGTCTCGTGGACTTCTGCATCTGGGACGGCTTTCTTGAGGGCTTCCAGTCGTTCGAGAGCGTGTGCCCGCCTCGCTGTTGCATCGGTGCCATACAGGTGCTGTCCAGGCATGTGCAGAGCATCGCGTCAGCATCGTTGCTTTTTGCATCCCTCCGAACCGATCACTGTATGTGTTCGGACTGACCTGCTTCAGCGCCTCGACGCGCTCGCCGCCCGCTTCACCGGAGTCCGCCTTCTTGCCCTTCTTGTTGAACGATGCGCCTGCAGTCTTCTTCTTCGCTGGTGCGGCTTTCGACTTTGATGCTGCATGGCGGATGGCGATGTGGTGCGGACGGAGGAGTGTCGAAGTCGATGCGCTCGCGCTCTCGCACACACAGCACTGAGCAGCAGCGTTCAGCCGTGTGGCCCCATTCTGCACGGCTCGGCGTAGCAGCATGCTGCTTGTGCTTGCGTGCATTGCGGAAAGGTGGATGGGGGTGTTTCCAACCTGTATACTCTTCTAACTTTTTCGCCGGTGCCGCTTGCCTTGTGTATGATTTCGCGTGCGAGCGAAAGACGCCCAGATGGAACCCGACGGGCAGCCAGGCTCGAACAAGCATGAGGCGACTGACCCGGGACATTCCTCTGCTCAAGGTACATCATGCTCGCGTTCCCATCTTGCCGGGTTTCTGATGATTTGTTTTCGTGCTCCTCTCGGTGGCGTAACGGTACTGTTCCCATACCCAGAAGACCCCCTTGGTGCAACCACGGAACCATCAGAGAAGTCCCAGAAACGCGCTGGATCTCCTTTCGACGATGATCAAATCAACGGTCTGATTCCTGCAATTCACCCTTACAAACGGTTGAGAACTGACAACCAGCCTGACGTGACGGTCGAGCCACACCCTGTCGATGGCCTGAAGGCTGCTCCGGCCGATGTGACAACTGCCACCACTCCTGCTCTTTCAGGAGATGCTTCTTCTGCATACAGCCCGTTTGCTGCACAGGCATCTCTCCTTGACAATAATCAACATCCCATCTTGTCAGAAGAAGAGCACTTTGATGACGGCCTCTGCCCTGGTGATGTGTTACTGCAAGGCGCTTTGCATGCCGAAGATTTCCAGCATCAGGCTTTTATGTTTCCCACACCCCAGACTGGAAATTTCAATAAGGATGATGCTTGTGCTGCTTTCGAGCTACCACCGCTTCAACTTCATGAAGGTTCCCAAGGCGAACAAGGTAGGCCAACCCTCATTCCTAAACTCGGATAGAGAATCTTTCTCTGTCCTTGCTGGCTGCTTGAACGATTTTACTGCTTCCGCGCTTTTTCGTTTCTTCGTTTCTTTCGTTACTTTCGGTTTTTCGTTACTTTCGGTTTTTCGTTACTTTCGGTTTTTCGTCACTTTCGTTTCTCTCGTTTTTCGTTTCGTACGCTTCTTTCGTTTCTTCCGTGTCTTCCGTCTACCCTTATCTCTCTTTTCTTCTTTCTTCTCGGACATTGCACCGTCTTCGACGCTTTCGCTTTTCCCACAATATCCATTCCGGCTGTTCCATAGTCTGCAATTTCTGAATCCCTTTTTTGACCGCCTACTCTTCCAGCTGCTCCTGTTACGCTTCCTCACTTCAAAGAGATATACGGCAGTATCGACTTCAGCAGTCTCTATCGCTTCGCTCCATCGGCTTCCCTAACACCATCCGCGAGAGGAGCCCAGTATCAGAGTTTTGCAGACTATCAGCATACCTATGGCGAAACATACCTGCACCAGCACACTCTATCGCCAGCGGATCAACTACAGCTCCCTCTTCCCTTTCAGCCCTTTCTTCCCACCCAAGAGAGAGTTGAGCCTACGCATCACAGACCTTCACAAGCTAGGGAGCAAGTTCTATCCAATGAAAGTACAGTAGAATACGCCATTACTCAGCCCCATACTTACGCGAACAGTGTAGAAGTCAACACTGCCCCTCAGAACTGGCATCATGGAGGGATTCCGCAGCTCCTTGCTCTCTCTTCACAACCCCCTTCGGCAACTAGGGTACATATACCGCCTCTTCCGAGCGAAGGTCATCCGGTCGTATACTATGGCTACCCAAGCAGCACAGCTGAAAATTCAGGCCTGGGTATCTCTGGACGACCAATCTTTGCTATCCCAGAAACCGTTTACGGGCCATCGCATGGTGACGATCAGCCCGCCCAGGCTACAGCAAACCCAGTTCCAGCCTCTTGGCTGGATTATCCCGCCCAACCCGGAGCACTTGCGGATGGCGTGTATCTACAGGGTCAGCACCGTGAAGTCGGCTCTCGTGACTCTTCAAATGCAACCGTCAACGTATTCCGGCCTGCTCATTTTCCACCTGAGACTTACAATACCAGTCGACAAAGACAATCTGCCGGCCACAGCTGGAATTACGGCCCTGGAACGACTTTAGCGAGATCACCTTCGTTTCCTAGTCCTTACAGACATGGTTTCACAACAGCCCTCCATCATTCTGACCCGATGCCAAGCACGATTACGCCTCGCATGTGCCATCCTTATTATGCTACTGGTCCTGCCGGACCTCCACAAGTCTCCATTGCCGAAAGGCTAGTAGAGCAGATCAACCTTCCTACTTTGTATCATGCTCTACGATACTGGAAAAGCATCCTGAACGATACAAACACTGATTCGGAAAAGAGACATCTGGCAGCTTTCAACTGTGAAAACCTTGAGAACAGGATCAAGCGTCTCGAAAATGCCAGGCGAGGAGAATCAACAGCTGGTTCTGCTACCGCTTCTCCGAAAGATCAAAACGCGGATAGCACAAAAGGCGATCAAGCCGGTATTTCATTGCAGGAAAAAACGTTGGTGTCCTACCCTACTTTCCATGGTGGCCGCGCTGGCCGCGCTGGAATGCAAAGCTCCACTTATCTAGATTCGCCAATACAAAATCCTCCGTCCCCGATTGGTAGAACAAATAGTTCCGCTACCCGTCTTTCCCCATTGCCATTACAATCTACCTTCAAGACGACAATGCAGAAGAATGTTTCTAAAGAGGCCAAAGAGTCCGAGGCAAAGGAGAAGTTGGAGGCAAGAGACACCGAATCTTCTCGCCCTGCCCAAGCCGTTACGATGAAGCGCGCCGGCAGGTCAGTCTCGCCTCCACAACCACTGACCTCCGCAAATCGGCCTCGAAGTAAATTTTCTGTCGTAGCTAAGTCTGAGGCGAAGCAGCAGAACCAAAGATCAGCAGGTGCAGGGCAGAAAGTTACTCGCTTGCCGAGTCCTGCTATACTGAATTTGGAAAACGATGATGATGATGGAGGAGACTCTAGCACGGCTAGCAGATTAGCATCAACTTCTGTCGAAACACAAACACCAGAGCCATCGAGTATCATTGAGAGTTCTACCAGTCTTTCCGATTCACCACAAGATACCGCCACTGGACAACCAAAAAAAACCTTTAAGGGCACAACTCGTGCCGGAAAGAAAACAAGCAGTAGTCCCGGTCCAATACCTTGTGAAGGCGAAGGTATTTTCAAGGTTGGCGATCTGATTTTTGAGACCGATTGGAAAGGGGACGAAGACCACCACGCACCATTGAAGCTTTCTATCGAACCTCCCTCCCTCAACGACATTACGTACGGTTGGTCTAATTTTGAATGCACGAGGGAAAGACGGCTAGTTCATGTCACCTCGATCACAAACAATGATGAAAGATGTGTGCAAATCAAGCTCACCACGCTTAATGTTGTTGACTATACCTCAACTTTGAATACTCCACCTTATCAACACGGAGCAGTAGTTAGTCTAATCTTTGCAGAGATCTTCCCCAAAATCGAAGGTCAAAAACCTGAGGAAATATACTGGATATCGTACTGGGATGTACTGAAAGTTTGTGAAGTCGCACTTGATCTAAATCATCGTGATATACATTTCAAGCGCGTACAAGATATCAAAGCACGGTAAACCAAACATTGCTAAAAGCGGCCTTGAGCGGACTGCGTACTGAAAGGAGTTTGCCTTACAGCTTGCGCACCATTCTGGACAAACTTTTTTGGGTTGATCTAAGGAAAGACAGCGTTACATTACGCCTCAACATGGTCAATAAGATTCTCAACTACCCGCGTAAGTTGGGCTGGTTCTCCACCATGCCTCCGACACTGAAGTAGGCTCTTCAGCCCCCAAGCCGGTAGACAACTCCCGTTTGGGTATCAAAGTCATGCCATGGATCAACCTTCCCACGGCAATCGAGACAGTCGTTTCGCGCATTGTGGGTACACTTTTCTCCACATGCACTCAAGTGACTGACGGGATGTCCATATTGCCCAGCGCTTACTGGTCTAACAGATTCTCGCCAGAACGCGATCATCAAGTAGGTCAATCCCGATGGGAGCAACCAGAGTTTCTGTCTTTTGTCAACCATGAAGTTTTGTATCTCCTTACAACCATTGCTAAATGCTCAGTCGGCCGAGACGGTCACATTCCTTGTAAAAATAGACATTTGGATGAACATCATCGCGCGTGCTGCGCCTGATTGGCAAATTAGGTGTTGCTAAAACAATGAACAACAAGGGTCTAGACGATTGGTAATACTACGACACTGCTAGAATACTAAATAATGATGAGGTCCCCTTTGCATTGCGCGCACCAAATGAGTTCATCGCCTACTGATGCCCGCTTTGAGAGACGATGGATGGTTCCTGCATCCAGACCGTAATGCGAGTGGAGATGCCCAGATTGCGGGGAAGTTGCTGCTGATGGCTGCGGACGCAACACATCTTCTCCCAATTCATCCTCTATGCGCGCCTGTGAACGTAATACCAAGGCAGTCAGTAGCTGCTTCAATACTTTACGAAACTTCTATTCAGAAACTGACTTGTAACATTTGCAGCGATTGGCGGCGAGCATGCTTTGCTTTCGGGGAGATTTTGGAAGAAGCAACGGGATCGTTGTGCGATACGTTGATCGTTGGGGCATATCCGTCGAATGGCGAAGGATTGTGGAAGGGAGAAGTGAAATGAGGAAGATCGCTCTGTAAGTCTGGCGTTGCCTCGGTTACATGATATAACGGTGCTGAGCGGTCATATGGAGAGACTGGACGAATTGGCGAAGGGAAATCCGACCGCGAACCAGCTGGGACATTCTCGTGGACGTTCGGTGCATGCGAGACTGACCGCCCGTGTCCTCGACGACTGCTAGTCGAGGGTCTTCTTGGAGGTAAAGGCTGCAAAGAAGGCGAAAGCTGAGGCAGCCGGGAGGGTTCAGGGAGATCCAGAGGCATCGCTGACTTTGGAGACAGAGCATCTGGCGAGAGCAAAGGTATTCTCTTGTTGACTTCATTACCAGGACTGCGCTGTTCTTTCAGTCCCTGAGCAAATGGGGTAGCCATCGTCATTTCGAAGACTTCCGCCATTGCCTTGGCTGCTTTGTCACGCTCGAGCAGAACCAGGGTATTCAACTTGGCAATCTGCTCCTGCAGGTCGATGACATCTTTGGAAAGCTGATGTGCTTTTCTCTGCGCTTCATGGCTCACCAGTTCGTATTTGCGAGCCTTCTCTCTCGCTCGAGATAGCTCCAGTTCGTGCTTCTGAGCTAGAGCGTCGAGGTGGTCGTGATCCAAGTTGGGCGAGGCAGGTGGTAGGGGATAGGGCCTGCTGTTCAGCGCTTCCGACATAGAATCTACCTGCTCCTTGAGCGACTTGATCTGATCATCCTTGCTCTTCAACGCTTGTCTCAATGATGTCAGCTCGCTACCTGACTGATTGGCTTGATTCCGAATACTTTGCAATTCACGGAAGTGCGAGCTTTTCAAGCTTTCTATCTGGTCAGCGTATTGCTTCTCGGACGCCGCCAAATCTGATGCATATTGATCCTTGAGAGACTGGACTTCGCCTTTCACGCGTTCCTCCACTTCCGCAGTGACAGGTTCCGTTGCTCCTTCAACGGCTTTCGCCTTCTCCAGCTCTGCTTTCAACTGATCTGAGGTAGCTCCATGTTCTCTGTGTATTTTCTCAATTCGCTGCGAATGTTCATGTAGCGCAGCGGTAAGCCGCTGCGAGACGTCCATCCTTTCGCTCTCCGATGTATCTAAAGCAATATTATGTGCCTGTACCAAGGACTCCTGCTGCTCTTCCATCTGCTTAAGGCGCTCTTCGTATTCGGAGGCTTGCTGCTGGAGAGCTTGATGTTTGGCTTGCCAAGAGGCGATATCGGCGGCATGGCTTTCCTCAATAGCCATCTTTGCACGCTTGAGATCGGCATCGTACTCCGCCTGCTTTTCTTCACGGTCTGCCAAACGTTGGCGGACCCCTTCCAAGTCGGCAGATAATGAAACAATCTGGCTCTCCGAATCTTTAGCCTTCGCATCGGAGGATTTGCTCAAAGCTTCCAGCTCTTCCGTTAGGCGTGCGATAGTTGCTTGCAGCTCGTCTTCTCTCCCCTTTGCCGATTCTATAGCTGCGGTCTGGCTGCTTTGGGAACGCCGACTACTTTCCTCAGCCTTCTCCTGCTCCTCTGCAAGCTTCCTCTGTGACTCTCGAAGCTCGTTCTGAAGATTCTGGACTTCGTCTTCCAATCTTTGCCCATCCTGCTCCATAGTCTCCGCCCGGCTCTTCTGCTGCTCCATCAGCTCATCAATGCGACTCTGTAGTTGATGCTTTTCGGATTCGAGATTGTTGATTAACATGTCACGCTGCCTTTCAAGGTCTGAAATGCTCTGCTGCAGCTTCTCTGCATTAGCCGAGGCAAGCTCGGCCGCACTGGTATGTTCCTCCTTGAGCTTTTCAAGAGCTGTGCGGAGTGTGTCCTCACTAGCGGCTGCTACTGTTGCAGCGTGACGCGCTTCTTCCGTCACTCGCTCCACCTCCTTCTGAAGATCGCCTTCCGATGCTTGAGATGCCGACTTCGCGTCTTCAGCAGACTTCTCTAGCTGTGCAATGTACGATTGAAGCTTATCAATGGCCGCAGCCTGCTCAGATCGAGTTGTCTCAAGATCGTCAGTCAGTGTCTTGATTTCCGCTATCCGCTCGGTGTCCGCTGTCATGGCTGCATTCGCTGCCTCTTCAGCTTGCAGAGTTAGACTTCGCACCTGCTCCTCCAAGCTTCCTATCTTAGCTGTGCTTGTACGCCTTTCTTGTTCGGCTGCCTCTTCGCATCTACGGAGCTCCGACTCGAGTGCGCTTGTCGTTGCTCTGTGAGCCTCGCTTTGTGATTCGAGTCTCTGCTCGAAATCTTTAGTCGTAGCGGTTACTTGCTCTTCTTGCTCGGTTCGACTTTTACTTGACGCAGCAATCTGCTCCTGTAGAGCATTAATGTCTGTCTGTAAGGTAGCCTCCCGCTGTGCAGCCTCCTCCTCCCGTGAAAGGAGGTCCTCCTGCAGCTTGGAGACGGTGACTCCAAGCTCCTTCCTTTCTTCTTGAGCAGCTGTCTGCGTGTCACGTACGGTCTGGCGCAAGTGCTCTAGCTCAGTTTGAACAACTGCTTGTGCTTCCGCTGCAGATTGTCGGGCCTTTTCCGCGTCCTCTTTCAGCTTCGCTACTTCCGCCTGCAAAGCATCCCCCGCTTCCTTCATATCTCCAGCCTGCTTAGCATGATCATTTGTCAGGTTATCTATCGTTTCCTGCAAGTTACGGGCTTCCTCTGCCGCTCTCTTTCCAGCGTCTTCTGCTGCGATCTTGGCCTGGTCAAGTTGCTCTTGTAGATCGCTTTCCCTGCTTTCCGCAGCCCTTTCGTAGTCTGCAAGCGTCGCTTGTGCTGCTTCCAGATCTGCACGGAGTTGCTGCGTGGTTTTCGCAGAACCATCTAACTCTTCCCTTCGGCGATCTTCAAGCTCCTTCAGCTGAGTCCGCAGGTCGTTGACTGTGCTCTCCAAGGCTATACGAGTCTCAGCAGCTTCCTGCTGGAGCCGTTGCGCATCCTCTTTAGCACGCGATTCAAGGGACTCCATTTCTTCTCGGGCTAATATTAGATCTTCTCGACCCTTTGTAAGCTGTTGTTGCAGATCTGAAACGCTCTTCTCGGCTGTGGATTGCGCATCCAAGATTCCGCGTTCCAACTCTGCAATCTTTGCCCTTTCAAGCGCCAGAGCAGTTTTCGCCTCTTCCCTACTGGTTTCTATTCGAGACTCTAGCCTCTCAACTTCAGCGGTCAGCTTGGCTTGTTCCGATTGGGAGGATTGAACTGCAGATTCGAGATCTGCCTTGGATCGTTCAAGCTGCTCTTCCACCTCCTTCAAGCGATTTTGCGTAGCAGCTTGATCCGTAGACAGCTTCTCATGGCTCGATCGAAGCTTCTGTAGCTCGCTGTCAGCTTGCGACAGCTTCTGCCGTAAACTCGTAATTTCCTGCTCTCGCGCCTTCGCATCATCTTGGACGTATTCCTGCTCCCGTTCGGAACGCTCCGCGCGCTCCTTGGCTCTCACTAGCTCATCCTCCTTCGTTTTTAGCGTCTTCTGCAAATCCTCAAGGCGCGCCTCCTGCTCAGAATACGAAGTCTTTGATCTGGTAAGTTCTTGTTCCTTCTCTCGTATCGCGCGCTTAAGCGACATCAGCTCGTCCCCTTTAGAAGCATTGTCGTTTGTCAGTGTGACCAGCTTTGTTCGTAATTCCTCCAGGTCGCGCATCAGCTCTTCGTTATCCTTTTGCAAGCTCTCGCGTCGAGACATTGCTTCTCCAGCTTGTTTTCGGGCTTCAGCTAGCTCCCCATCTCTATCCTTCAGTGCGCTCTGCATGGACGTTCCTTTAGCCTGCTCCTCCTTCAGCTCGAGATTCACTTCTTCCTGTGCAGCTTCTAGACTCTCGACTCTCGATGTATAGCTGTCCCTGCTATCGATAGCCTTCTTGTGTTCTAGCTTGAGGTTCTCCAGCTCAGCAACGGTGGAGGTGTATGATGTCTTGGTCTCCGCGTGTTCGTTTCTGATAGCTTGCACTTCCTCTGAAGCTGATTTCAGGTCTCCTTGCAGTTTCTCGAAGTCTGCCTTCAATTTGGTGTGCTGCTGCCGCAGCTTGGACAGCTCTAGCTCTATTGAATCTGCATGCTTGCTCTTTGCTTTAAGTTTCTGCTCCAGTTCTGCAATGGTACCATTGGCTGCCACCTTTCTCTGTAAATCTTCATTCTTGTCCTGCGCTTCTTGCAGTTCCGACCGCAAATCGTTGTTGGTATGGTTGGACAGTTCCATTTGCCGTTTCAAATCGGCTATCTCGCTATGAAGAGCTTTCTCGATTCGTTCCGAATCTACTTTGGACTGCTTGACGCTCTCGAGTTCTTTGCTACGGCCATCCAGGTGCTCTTGTAATCGATTTAGATCCTGCTTGGCTTGTACTTCTGCTTCGCTAAGACGACTATCAAGCAGTTCCGCTTGCTGTGTAGAATTCTCAAGCTGGCCATGTAGATCGTCGACCTGATCTGTTAAGGAACTCTTTTCCGACACTAGTAAGGCAATAGTAGCTTGCTGATTTGCTAACATAGCTTCCAGTTCAGCTTCACGCGAAGAGGAACCGAAGAGATCGGATGGAATTGTGCCAATTGACGCGTTTGCTACATGGGCAGACAGTGGTGATTTGCCTGAGGATGGTGAAGTTGCAGTAGCTTGTGGTGGGTCGAAGAGGTTGGGTGGAACTACAGATAAGTGGGCCGCATGGCGTGGCGAAGAAGCAGTTGACCTGAACAACATCAATTCAATGGACCACTCAGGTAACCTATACTATATGATGTGGTGTCGCAAACTTACCTGGGTCGTTCACCGGTCTGAGCACTGGAAGAACGTGCCATTCCATTGTGACTCTGGGGAACACCATGGCCATTTGTAGCTGGCAGAGCGCTGCTGCTTGGAGGGGTTCCAGTAGCGGCCATGTCGGTGATAATGCTCGTAGATGCTGTCATCGGTTCCCGGTTCAACACAGGCTCCATCGCTGGACTCGAGGGCATGCTAGGTCCATTGCTGCCAGCTGCAGAGGGAGCTTCCAAATCCAAGGCCGCGACTTTGGGTGAATCGAACGGAGCTGCTTCGGCAGTGGGTGTAGCGGTACCGGAAGGGGCACCAGCGGTCGCAGGAGCAGTGCCGCCTCCAGCTTTCTTCCTGGCCTGAAACTTCTTGAGCTATTGTTTCGCGGTGATCATCCTATTTCAGCATACACCGCTGTCGGTCGCGTCCATACTCGAGACACAGACTCACCCGCTCTTTCGCTCTCGCGGCTTTCGCAGCACGCTCAGCTGCGTCTGCATCGTCCCCCATGTCGCTGACTCGAGTACACCAGCTGTTCCGTCGTATGCGCACGCGAATCTTGCAGGAAGAGAGGTCGGCTGGACCACGCTTGGATGATCCAGTATGGAAAGGCGACGAGGATGATCGAGATGCTACTCTCAGGACATTGCAGTTAACTTCATACAAAACATCCTGAGAATATACTCTCAGCATGAAGGGATGGTATCAAAGTAAATAACCCGGGAGTATACTCTCAAAGTATCATATCCTAATTACGATAAGTCAACTAAGCAACTATCAGCTCGAGTCAGAATATCTGGAGGGTATACTCTCAGGATTCTTATTTTGCATTTCACTAATATATTCTACATACTGAGCGCGGACTCTTGCGGTATTAGGGAATCTAAAAAGTCCAACTTGCCTTTGACATACTTGAAGTGTATGCGAGGGAATTCCTCCCGCAGCAAGGCATGCTTTACATCAGGCCAATCATAGTTCCAATCCTGACCAACATGAAGACACACCTGGAGAAGGAAGTCAGATGCGATGACTCACATCTTGACCTTCTAATATCTAGCTTACCTCTTCAAGCTGTTGGAAATGCGGGATGATCGCTGACAGTTGATATTGATCTGGATCCTCCGGTACACCAAAGACATTCCTCTTGATGGTAAGTTCAAGCTTTTTAGCCAGTCTAAAATGAGGGATGAGGTCGTTCAGTAGGCTGCCGTAGTTGACAGCTGCAAGATGCTCTATCGAGTCGCTTGAAGTCTTGAATAACCAGCCAAAAAGGCTCGCATCGTAGTGATAGACTGATTGGAAGGTAACGTGCCGAAGCTTGCACGATATGGGATTGTTCTTCGGTCCAATACATCGCCTGGGCGAATATGAGAAACGCCCAATATGTAAACTGGTGAGGTTAGGCAACATCGTAAGTAGCTCCCCAAGTTGGTGCGTATCGCCGCCTTCGTATAGGAGATGTTTTAGTGAACAGCTAGACTGAGTTAACAGCGGTGACCCGATGATATCTCCAGTTATGGCGTCCTTCACCGCGAGACTTCGCAAGCTGGGCAGGTCTCCCAGGGCTGATAAGCTTGTCGCGCCACATTGGCTGTCAGATTTGAGCGAAAGATATCGGACGAGCGCCGACACCCGTGGGTTTTGCAGCACTCTGTGTAGGTTCTTCGACTTGTCATCTGGTTCACAATTCTCATGATGAACTCGCCATGCGTGTGGCTGCACCTGAGCGTTTGCACTCACCGAGTGAGACCGACCGATACAGCAACGGGCGCGCAATGCTGTGCCAATCTCGATTCACGAGACAGCAGCGAGATAGAAAGCGGAGAGCGTGTGTGTCCCTAGACGAAAGCGAACTGGTCCGTGTGTTTCTTCGGATGTGTACCTCCGGTGTCCATCCATCCAGAGCCGCCTCGATTATATACCTGAAAATGTATTCATCGAAGGCACTGCCATTATAGGCGGCCTGGGATGTACAAGCGTGCCCAGGCATACGATTCGACCTGTATCCATGGCAAGCTGAAGACACCGTGTATCCGCGCAGTAAGATGGGGGCACAAACCGAAGGTTTCGGTGATCGGGGGCAATCCGAATAGCGGGGGCCCACAAACAGCTGAAGCACAACCTCATCGGGACCTACTTCAATGTGGGGCGCATTGTATTGGCGAGTGAGACAGCTACAGCTCCGCAGTGCCATGTCCAAGCGCTTCGCGTGCTGGGGAAAATGCCAGAAATATGCGGGTGTCAAGGCATGTTGGACAGGAGACTCTGCACATACCGCCGCTAATGGCTTTTGCGATATTAACAATGTTATATGTTAGAGCAGCCGACAATGCTTTGGTGTGGTCAAAGCCCGTCTTTGCAGAAGTGAATGTAGTTTCTACAGTCAATTGCGGACGGCATACACACGGTCCTGCGTGGTAATGCCGACGTCGCCGAGTTCGACTGCATACGCGTCGACCAATGCGAAAGGTCTGTATCGTCGACGACGCAATTGTCTGCAAAGGCAGGCTCATTATCGTCACCATCGTGTTCGCAAGTTGCAGCATGGCCTCGAAGTGGAGCGGAATACTTACCTCGATCGGCCTGGACTTCTTGGACACCGGACAGCGACCTTGCTTCTCCAGCATGCATCGTCGATAGCAGCATAGGAACTGGACCTAAGGCATGGACCTGGCAGCCGTCAAGGCGGAGCTCAAGACCTGGGAGCGGGAATTCAAAAGCCAGAATGGCCGAGATCCATCCAAGGCGGACATCAAAGCAGTCCCAGAGATAGGTCAGGCAAAGCTGCGCATCTTGTGGAAGCGTGTATGTTGACGGGAAAGTACTCCGACAGCCGAAAAGTATCGTCTGTACAGCAAAGCACGCGCAGACAAGCCAAGTTCCACATCTGTCCCCTCAAAGCCGCGTCTAAACACGGCACCTGCAGCTGCACCACCTCCCGTAACGCCGTCCAAACGCGCTGCCGTGAGAACGGAACAACAGGACGATAGCTTCAAGACGCCCAGCAGGTCAAGCGCAGTCCGTGCCAACGGGTCAGCACGCATCGATGCAGGCAATGGGGAGATGCCATCTCAATCCCCAACCGCTAATGGCAACACTCAGTTCGCATACGCGCCCTCGCCATCTCGTTTACGCGCATTAGCTGCATCGCGATCCTTCTCTGGGTCACCTAACAAGAAAGGCGGTCTGGCTGCACTGGAAGAAGCCAGAAGTACTATAGCGGATGCACCGGCCAATCTTGGGAAAAGCTTTGTCCTCCCGCCAACAGTAGATACACCTCGAACGAAAGCAAAACGATGGCTTGCCGGAGATGCGGTTTCGCCACCTGTCAAGCTACGCTATAATGCAATGGCGCACGCGAATGCTGCACCACAAGCCTCGACTTCTGGGACGCAACCCTCTGCAAGGCGAGGGGGTAGGTCGAAGGCGGACTTCTGGCAGCAAGTCGAACAGCGAAGAAGCGCTACCCCGACTGCAAGTGCCGAAGAAGCGTCAACTCACTTGCCTGTGGTTGCAGCGTACGATATGATGGAGGAGCAGGAAACCAACAGAGGCCAATTAGAAGATGAAGATCTACTGGCGCCATCACCTGTTAAGCCGGCAGCGGGCAAAGCTAGTAGCAAAGGCAAGCAACGGCAACGAATAGACCTCTTTGGCAGTTTCACTACGGAAAGCGGCAACAATGATTCCATCAATGGCAAATCAAATGCATCTTTACCACTCCAGAAGCTTGCACCAACCCCAATAACCTCTTTTTTCTCAGCTAAGCCGGGTCTGTCGCGCTCATCGCTAGACATATTGGAATCCGATAAAAGACCCTACCTTCCTGGCCCTTCTAAGGCCAGAAAACGGACAATTGCTGCTGCTGCTATAATACCTGCTGTTTCTGCGGACTTTGATAAGATTGAAGAACCAGATGTTGCGCCCGTACAAGCCGCGGATGCTACGCAAAAGCCAAAGGGGAGGAACGTGAAAGAACCCAAAGCAATCCGAGAAGAGGCGGATCAAAATACAGTAGGACCCTCTGATCGGACGAAGCGACCAAGAAAGGGGATTGAAACATCAAAATTCATTGAATCGGATGCTGCTATGCAAGAAGCAGATTCCGAATTGTACGATGACGCTTTTGACACTGAGTTCTTCGAGACAATCGAAGCTCAGCAGGATGACAATTACGAGACTCGCGACTTATCGGATGAGTATGAGGACTACACAGTACGGCATTCCGCTAAGACAGTGGACATATCGTTGCGTGCGGCACGTGAGACATCATCAGCCCCGTTAGACGAGTCATTAGATCCCGACTTGGTCTCCATGCTCTCATTGAAAGCTTCTCCAGTCAAGAACAGGTTATCCAGGCTCTGCAAGAAGCGCGAGGATACTTACCGAAAGCTACTGAACGAACCTACGTATATACTGGAGACGAAAAGACGGATCACAGGTCTTGAGGATCTCGAGGAGGATGAGCAGAGGAAGCGTGAAGCTGACCTGGATGCCAAACGAAGTACAAAGCCAGAGTGGACAGCAGACATACTCAAGGAAGATGAGCTAGGCTTGCCGAACGCGTTGGACGGGCAAGAGGAAGAACAAAGCGATGATGACTGGGCGAGCGAGCCAGAAGGCTGGAAAGACCTCAGCGATGGCGAGATGCCGGATGATTCGTTCTAGCATTGCAAGCATATTATGCGGCCGGTTCAGCGGGTATTATGGGTATACTTTGCTCATAGTCCGCCATTATGCTCCATTAGTTTGACGTTGTCTATTTTGCTCTTGTTGTTGTTCTTTCTGTTTGCCACCTCCCGGACCTTTACCATGACCTTTCACTTTGCCAACATGGATTCCATTCCTGTTACCGGTGTCATTTTTACGAGCGTAATGCTTCGCCCATGACCTTTGCTCATATTGCTTGCTCGCGACGCATTTCAGCTTGTCGTTCTTCTCGAGATCGCTCTTCATGCTTTCCACTGTCCATGGATGATGCAATTGCTCCACCGGTACACCGTGCTTGCGGCCCACTTCAGCCAACTCAGGTAGCCAATATGATATGTATTCCGCTTTCGCATCGTAGTCCTTGCCTTGCTTGACGATGTTGAACTGACGTGCTGAACGTGGATCGGTCCCGCATCCAGATTGGTACTGCCAATTTCCCCAATTGCTTGTAATGTCGTAGTCAAGTAAATAGC
The DNA here is from genome assembly GCA_001599955.1 of Cystobasidium pallidum. Lineage (NCBI taxonomy): Eukaryota > Fungi > Basidiomycota > Cystobasidiomycetes > Cystobasidiales > Cystobasidiaceae > Cystobasidium > Cystobasidium pallidum. Next base: position 1,081,791 of record BCIL01000004.1, read on the forward strand.
TCTCAAACCACTCTGAACCTAGTCGCCAATCTTGATGCCCCATATCCCGAGTAAAGAAACTGGCCACATTCTGTCGACCGCGATTGCTCATGTACCCAGTCTCTTTCAGCTCTCTCATATTCGCGTCGATGAACGGTACACCGGTACATCCATAACACCATTTCTGCACATCGCTGTCCTCGCCTCTATCCCAATCATTTTCGAGCCAGTACCCATCCAAGGTTTTGCGTCCATTCCTCGCCTTGGCATGAGCCGGTGCTTTCATCGGATTGCCCCTGTCGCTAGGAGGCTCTTGTTGGCCCAGACCCAGTCCAGAGAGATGAAAGAACTTGTTGCCATGCTTCTCGATGAGGAAAGAGAAAAAGTCTCTCCAAAGAAGCTCGAACCTGGTGGAAGGGCAATCAGAACAAGAACATTTGACGATGATCAGTAGAGCACTGTCCGCCAACACAGAGCACGGGAGGCGGCCAACTTTCTGCGCGAAGTGGTCATGAGAATTGGATACATGAACCGTAGAAGTATGCATGACCACTCCACACAAGCACAGCCCAGACGGTTCCAGTCTCCACGCTGACAAGCTGTTCAGCACTTACTTTATCCAGTACGTATTCTTACTGGCTCCATATTGCTCTTCATGTCTCTCGACAGCTTCGAATATGGTTCGCGGCGATAGAGTACCGTTGGCTAGCCAGGGTGAAAATTTTGAAGAGAAATCCATGCCTAATAAACCGTTCCTGGTTTCCTTGTACGTCGCTAAAGGAGCTTTTGGACCCTCCGTAAAGTGCATCAAACGGGCTTCTCCAGCTGTCAGACCACCTTTATAAGGTATGTTAGACTTCTGTGGACTCCTTTCATGATCTTCGGCTTGCAACGGCTCGAGAAGCTGTGGGAGAACCTGTTCCAACCCGGTGTCACCGCTTGCTGGTAGGGCCCCCGGTTTGGACGTAACTTCCACATGTTCAGGCAGCGGTTTAAACTTCTCAGGGGCGGGGAGCGGCGCTCTGACCATCTTATCGCCCAACCCCTCAACCTTGGTTCGGAAGTGGGTGTATACATCGGGCATGTCTTTGCTTGCTGAGTCGAAAGGCAGGTCACCAGGCAGGATGAGCGTCCTCCGATTTTCAGTCAAATGTAAGGTAGAATCAACCTTCTTCAGTGCTGCTCCCAGTTTCTCCTCGACTTGTATCTCTTCTGATGCATTCTCCTTGGCAAGCCAGACCCCTTCGACGCGTACACCTTTATCTTGAAATGCTTTAACGAGAGAAGGTATTGCAATTTCGGGACGTCCGTACATGACCTTTAAGCCACTCCCTCGATTTCTGAGGTTTTCATCCAGATCTACGAGCGATTCGTGCAGGAATCTGAGCAAGGCAATGATCCTTAGCATTTAGCAGCAGCCTAAAGTCACGTGCCTGGTAGTCTCACCTTGTCCGATGGACATTGCACTTCCAGAACTTGCCCACCCTGGTTCTAGCTTCTCGGTTCATGGCTTTTTGATACCCCTTAATGCCCTTCAACTCAATCTGGCGCTCATCAAACACGTAGCATGGCAGAACATGGGTTACCCTCGACGACAAATTGCCGTGGTGTGCCTCGTGCCATATTTCATGATCGGATATTCGAAGGTCGTTCCGTAGGAGTGCAATCAGGATAGACGGTTGCGATGGAGCCATCCTGAGTAGCCTGTGTATGGTGTGTTGCTCTGTTGGGAATTCAGTTCAGCTCCAAACAGCAAAAGCCAAGAACTACTTGCTCTTTTTCTACCACCGCCACACCATCAAAGATCGCGATCTGCATCTGGCCCGGTGACGAAGAAATTATTTGAGAGTATACTCCCATAAAACAATAATATGATGACTGTAATAAGATCGAAATGTTATTGAATGATAATTTCTTGAGAGTCTACTACTCTCAAAAGATAACGATTTAATGCATACTCCAAGAATATTGTTACGGTATTGATGATCATTTTTTGAGAGTATACTCCCAAACGATTGTTACGGTATTGATCAATATATTTTGAAACGATACTTTCAAAGCATTGTAATGCTAAAGCCCTGAACGGCATCAGAATAGGCAGCAGCAGCTGTGAATCTAGCAGTTTTGATGCGCTTGTTTACGAGCAAAACAAACTTCCAAAGAACCAAAAGAGGAAGAAACCAACAGAAATAGGATAGGCGGATCATTCATCTGTCTGGATTTTCTCGGCAGGCGTATATAGCATGCTTCAGGCTGTAAGCGAGTATTCACCTTTACCCGCAGAGTAATGTCGGTAGATCGCAACATGCCTTGCGCCGTGTGCGTGGCGGACGTCGCAGCCGTTGTTGCAGTGAAAAGTGTAACTGTTGGTGGCAAACGACTGTCCTCGCCTCTCCATACAAACAGTCCAATGAACACACACTCACGTAGTCTGGATTAACACATACACATGCCACCGTCTCTGGTTGAATCCTCAGCAAGTTGTAGGCCATTTGGCGATCTTCAGGGTCTTCTCACATCGAAAGAACCAGATTGGGAACGCCGTGATGAGCAAGCGCCTACGTCGTGTTCGGCCAGTGTCATGCTTGTTGCTATACAAATAACTAAGCCAGTAGTTCACATGCTTGCGAGGACGGAGACCAGAGTGCTCTTGCCGGTAGCTGCATGGCGTTTGATGATATTTCAGAAGTAGCTCGGCGAGTAAAGGGGAAGTTCCGCTCATTGCAAGTGCGTTTTGGGCTTACCAATACCAAACACACAGGCCAGATGTTCGCCATTTTCAGTAATCGTTTAACTACTTCATCTTGGCCGGGGCGCCGACACAAGTAGCCTGATTCATTCAATGCTCTTTGGCGTCGCCATCGAAGTGACAATCTGCCATCAGGGATATTAGCTAATGAGCCATCTGCTAGCCGAGGCAGGAATTTGGGCGTTTCCATCCGTCTAGGGTCCTGATGAAATAGGTCTTCTACTTCGTGACTGCGACAGCAACATCGCACTCATTTGCCGCCTCCTCTCATTCTCTCGCCGCTCTGTGTGCACCTCCGGATGCGGGTTGTTTTAGTGGTGGAACTGTAAACATGACTGCACCGTCGCTAGGTGGAATGCGCGTCACTTTCGACATTGTCAGTCTATGCTTGACGCGTCTGATTTTCTCAACAGCCTGCAACGGAAGGTATACATGTGTAGTATTTCATGGACATATTCATAACAGCTTTACTAGTGCCAAAAAATCGTTCTGGGCACTCATGTTCAGCTATTTGATATTAGGGAGCGTCCCCACCCAACTCACCTATTGCTACATGAATGGAACCAAGCACGTTCTGATCTGACACTTATTACAACCGCAAAGTCTCCAGAAGTGCGTTCGTTAGTTTTTGAGCTGGGGGATCTTGGCGTCAACAATGCCGGTCAAACCACCTGCTGGACGTGGTATCTCACCTGGATCTTCTACGAACTGCCTAGACCGGTCGACGAGCGTGAGCAATCTGTCGACGCCAATCATGACACTTCCTTCTTGACCAAAGCCAGCTTTGTGCAGAGTGGATTCTATGGTCCTGTAGCCTGCGTCCTTTGGGCTAAATAGGTTCGACTCCTCCACCACTGCCATAATCTGCTCGATAGAATCAATTGGCGGTACTCGGACTTCAGTATCGAATATCGAGGTCATCTCCATTTCCGTCAACATGGGACGATTCGAGGTTGTGGCGATAACCAGTAGACGGCGGTTCTGAAGAACAGTTAGGAAGAAGTGTAATAGACAGGAGCAGTCAGGACCGCGCTCCATACGCAATGGCTCTAAGTGATTCTCGCGCTCACCTTAGGCGGGCGCTTCTTGATGAGTACCATCAAAGCCTGTAGGACATTATTGGAGAATCTCGCTCCGATTGGCGTCCAATCTGGAAGTAGCAAGAATATCAGTTAAGCACTTGCTACCTTTTGACACCATACCACCTACCAATCAATCGTTCGATCGAGTCTACGACCACTACACTCATAGGTGATTTATAAGAGTCATTGAAGACCTTGTTAATATATGCGATCTTCTCCCATTCAGAAAATCCAACCATGTTTGCCGGTGAAATGAGCTTGATGAAGGGGAAGCCCGAGCGTTGTGCAATAGTGGCTGCCAGTGCTGATTTGCCGCTTCCGGGTATACCATGCATAAGAACGCTGACAAGGTGAGAATATTCTGATTCTTTGACTTGTCGAACGAGAAGTTCGCCTTCGCTGAGAATATCCTGTAGTCTCGATAGATGTCAATATAACGAGGAATATAATAGATCGGCTCATGTACTTACGTCGATGTTGGGGGAGAAGCGCATAATACCATTTTGAACCACTTGCGACAACTCTTCCTCGGCGACACCGAACAGCGGCTTGACTTCCTCAAGAGCATGCTGGAAATCCGACCGATTGACTTTGAGTTGATTCACATCATCTGCAATGCCGGCACTAGTACCAACTTTCACATGTCTAGTGAAAGCAAAGCTGGAAGCACTATTGACTAGACCACGGATTTCGGCACCCGAGAAGTTCTTTGTTTGGGCTGCGAGTTCTTGGAGATCGACATCGCTGTCCATCAGACCTCCCTGTCGCATGGATGTTGTATGGATATTTAGGATTTGTAGACGACCGGACTCATCTGGCAACGAGATCTCGACATGCACTTCGAGACGACCAGCCCGGAGAAGCGCTTCGTCGATCAGATCCTTACGATTAGTCATACCGATAATAAGAATGTTATTGAGTTGGTCGACACCGTCCATCTACAAGTGAAAACATCAGTGGACGGCCGTGTGATACAAGGCACAATGCGCACCTTTGATAGCAGCTGGTTCACCACTGTGTCGCCGACACCTGACGAACTAGAAGTCGCTCCTCGCTGTTTGCAAATAGCGTCAAGCTCGTCGAAGATGATGATATGGAGGCCTGACTCGTCGCCCTTTGCCTTGTACTACATTCACGCAGGCGATCAGCTTACATACTACGAGTAGAGGCGTATCGACATATAGCTTACTTCCTTCTCCGCATCGGCGAAGAGCTTCCGAATATTCTCCTCGCTTTGTCCTACAAATTTGTTAAGGACTTCCGGGCCATTCACAATCTTAGGTTCCCTTGCATTAAGCATTTTGCCAATCTGTCTGGCCATGAGTGTCTTTCCCGTTCCGGGCGGACCATAGAGCAGGATACCTTTGACGTGATTGATGCCTAGTTGTTCCACAAGACCAGGTGGGAAGATGCGGGAGGCGAAAGCTCGCCTGAACATGATCTGGAATTCATCATCTAGGCCTCCTATTCCCATATCGCTAAAGTTGAAATCCGGTCTAACGATTGCATTCGCTGCAGCTCTTTTCTTGCTTGCCTTGAGATTGAGGGGCGAACCTTCGGTCTTTGTAAAAGTGATCTCTGTCTCTGACATGAGGATACCAAAGTGTGTAGGAGCTTTGCTAGTGGTGTCAGGTTTGGACCCTGGCTTTGCACTGTAAGAAAGGTCGATATTGGAAAGACTTCGCACCGTTCCTTTCATCATTTTGGTATTGAAGCTGAAGATGATAGGCTGTCCAATACACATCAAATTGCCATCAAGTGTCTATGGGATATACGATTCATGTCAGGACTTGGGCGGCAAGGAGAGGTGCGAAACCAACCTCTTTTAGGTATGCCTCTATAGCCTCAGCTTCAAAGGGAGTATCGAGGCCAGTCTTCTCCGCAAAATAGAAGCCGATCTAAAGGACCAATTCAGCCCCCTCATTGTTCTCCGGAACCCTGCGAGATGTCGCTTACCTCCAGCGTGAGCGTTTGCAGATAGCTCTTGCCACCAGTCTCAGCATTCACGTCCAAAGGCTCAACTGTGACAAAGTCCCCGGCATTGCGCAAAGAACACCAAAGACGGTGATCCTTGCCTAGTGCTACTGTTCCTGGGTTGACGCGTGGGTGAGCTTCAATAGACCATGGGAAGTCGCCCCGTGATGTCCGCAGGTGCACGTATTGGCCTGATCTTCTTGGGGGAAAGTCTCGCTCGGAGACGACGAGTCGCTGTACAGTTCCAGAAGAATAGACAAGCGCCATGATATGATAGGATCACGGTTGTCAGTCATAGTGCACTCGCACAGTATGGGCCCTTGTCACGCGACCGGCGACTACAACGAGCTGGCTATGATGCCTGGTGGAAAGCTCAAGCTTACATTGCGTGGTACAAGAGAGTCGACCGGCGTAGGAACGACCTCGAACTGACCGCTATTGCCTCCTCTCGACTGCATCTGTCCTGGCATTGCGGCAGAGGGATTGTAGTCGGGCGGTCTCTGCCCACGCGATGGCAACGCAGGCGCCGGCTGTTGCTGCAGCCCACCGCTGCCGTACGAAGGTAGAGAGCTGTTGCTAGATCCATACTGAGGCACTGAAGAGTACGCGTTGCGTCCTGCCGACGCTCCTGGAGCTGGCGACTGTCCTTGACGTGGAGGGAGACCAGCAGCCGGCGGGTTGCGCGAGCCGCTGTCGCTTGCACCACCGCCCCTGAGCCAGCTCATGGCTGAATGCGCGTGCAGATGGGAAAGTATGGTGTGGTTATAGGTAAGTAACGGGAGTTGCGGCTGTCTGGATGTTGCGATCAAACGCCGCATGATCGGGGATCGCGCTGTCTCTACATGCTTGTTGGGTCGCTGCTTGCTTCCCACCATCGCCCGTATCACGTAGCTGGGCAGGATCGCTGTCATCCTGACCCGAATTTGGTACTACCGCTCGCATAGCTGCGGACCCAGCCGGCGGCCAGCTAGGCAGGATGGACCCTTTCCCCGGAGAGCCACCAAGCTCTGGCGGACCGATACCCCCAGGTAAGCTGCAAAGTCAAATGCATCGACAACGCTTAGCTGAAGCTCGTTGAGTGTCTGTTATCCAGTTGACGAGGCAAGTTGCGCTCTACTGGGTCCGACCGGTCTACTGGTGCAAGCTATCATGGCGGTGATTGTCCTTGGGTCTCTCGTGGTCAAACGCTCCAGGGAGAATCCACGTCGGCCGTGGCCTGTCTGGCTTGCAGATGTCGGCAAGCAAATCATAGGCCAAGGCTTCCTGCATGTAAGTGCTCGGAGGATCTGAAACTCACCAAGCAGTATTTGCTGATCAAATTGCCACCCTGACCTGCACCATACTTCCCCCTACAACAGTTCACAAACGTCGTCTTTTCTACACTCTTTTCACATGCTTCTAAAGGGGACGCGTGTACAGCGTACTTTCTCTCCATATTCGTCGACTGCACGTTGGGTGTACTCATCATTTACTCGACGCTGCGCATTTTCTCCTACGTCCTGATTGAGCGAATGCGTCTGAGAGGGTATCGGACTGGGCAATATTATGAGAAGCATCAGCATCAATCTACCGTCAATGAGAGTGCTGGAGATCATGACATTGTCTACCAGGCCGAACAAGGCGTTGGTCGCGACAGTCTGGAGGATGGCGCGAAGCCGGTTTTAACGTCACGGGAATCGCAGCCCCTTCCCGAAGCCCGGTTTCAGTTCTCCTGGTGGGGAAAGCAACTCATGGTTTACCTGGCCTCGCTAGTAGTCATGAAATTAGCTATTCTCGGCTTCTTCTGGATACCCGCGGTACTTGCGATGGGAGACTGGATGCTTAGCTGGCTAGGCGAACACACAAAGGTTATCTTTGTACTCATGATTTTCCCACTGGCTATGAATGCGTTTCAGTTCCTCCTTATCGATACCATCCTCAAGTCCAGCACTCCCTTTTCGGAAAGTCTTACAGGCGAACAGCCTGAATCGACTCATAGCAGACGGAACAGTCAAGATACGAATTATCGCGCTCGGGATGCAGAGGAGGGGAGAGCCTTCTTGCTACATGATACCACGCGCGATGAGTTCGATCCCGGTGCAAGGGATGCTACCCCTCTTCCGAGTTATTATGAGCCATCGTTACAACCTGGAAGGATGGAGAGGCTAGGTTCTGCTTCGTCAGAAGCATCTTCTCAGCAGCATGGCGACTCCAAGCAGGGTTTCTCGAGCTTCGGTTCGGAAAGCGATGACTACAGCAGTACACCGAGACCAACAAGTACCGTGCGTGTAAACAACGCTAGCCCTGCCGGCTCGGTAGGGAACGATGGCAGGAATCTGAGTGCGATACCACTGCGACCCGTTATTCAAGGTGGCGCGAATGATTCGAATGGATGGGATTGGCTTTCGGATGCTGGATCTGTATCGCAGGAATTGGAGCAGAATCAAGATGATACCAACATGCAGGCACGACCAGCACTCACGACCAGTACGACAGAGACGTTTATAGCAAAAGGTGTAAACGTAGATTAGCTTGGATATAGCTTGTGATTAGGCCATCAGTAATGTAGCATACAATGCTTGTAGTGTACAGAGCATTGCAGGGTGTCCTCAATACACGATAGCATATGATATTACGCACGATGAGTTGACGATACAATCTTTGAGAGAAGACTCTCACCAAATAGTGATGTGATATAACGCTACAATCTTTTGAGCGTCTACTCTCAAGGGACATCGATTCACTAGAACGTTACATTCTTTTGAGAGTATGCTCCCAAAAAACACCGATTTACTGGAACGTCAAAATCTCCTAAGAGTACATTCTCAAAGATAAGTCATTTCATAACATTTCGACTTGTCACATTACAGTTTCTTGAGAGTATATCCCCGAAAATTACTTTCAGTGACACTATTATTCCTTTAGACTATACTCTCAGAAGAATACTTGAAATTGCTCCATGAGAGTATACTCTCAAAAGATTACTCTTTATTACATCATTATCCTTCGAGAGTATACTCTCGAAAAGCTACTTTTCATTATAATACACAACGCTAGCTTTGCCGACTCGGTCGGAAACGATGATACGAATACAAGTGCGATACCATTGCGATACTTTATATTACTGAGCATTTTACCGGCGCATTTCCCTCATCGGTACATTGTGGGTGTTATCCCTACGCTGTTCTGCTCCACCATCTTCGTCCTCCATCTCTACAGCTTGATAGGCGGCATCTTCTGCCGTGTTGCCCCCTCTGTGTCGATGGAAGAAAGTAACTACAGCGTCAACGGATCGATGCATTTTCGTCGAGAGAGATTCTGTTGACAGGGCTGACTTAGCATTTCTAAGGGGTTACTGGCAATGTGATCCGACATACCGTTCCACGTCATGGGCTCGACATCGTCCGCACCTACGCCGACTATCGACCGCCGTTGGGGATGCACTTGTGTGTAAAGATAGACGGGATATCCAGCTGCGATATAGCCGAAAGCTGCTAGCGCAGCGAAGGGAGCCGAGGAGATTGGCATGAAGAGAAGGAAGAGAGCGACACAGCAGAAGGTGATTGGCGTGACGAGCCAAGTTTTGTAAGGTCTGCGAACTGACGAGTTAGCCCAAGCTGTAGAAGTAGAACGTATCCTGCAATTACCTCGGCAGGTTAGGCTCCCGCTGTCGAAGAATGATCAGGCCGAGGACTGTCAAGAAATAGAATAGCCAAGCTGCTATACTGGCGAAGTTAATGAGAGATGCAAAGTCCCCGACTGCAATATAGCTGATTGAACGCATCCGTCAGCATGGGCACAAGGATAATTTGATACAAGGAACCTCACAAGAACGAAACAACGGCTTGCAGCGCAAGCGCTCGAGCAGGCGTTTTCCGGGTCAGATGCAAGCGAGCAAACATCTCTGGTATATAACCTTCTTTCGCTGACACTGAAACAAGTCGAGCGGAAGTAAAGAGTGATCTATGGACAAAGTGTTCAGCTCAGAGAAAGGTATCTATAATAAGGGGCTTGTTGACATATACCCGTTCAAGGCACCAAAGCAGGAGACTGCCACGATGAGGGCAAAAATGACTCCGCCGATAGGGCCAAAGATCGCTTTGCCGAAATCAAGGCCTACAGTATTCGAATGAGCGACTAAGCTTTTCGGTAAGACTATAAAGTACGCTAGAGAATGGGGAAAACTAACGATCAGTCTGAACCTCTTTGCATGCTTCTCAAGCCGGACATGCTTTCCTACCTGTATTTGCCAGTAAATACAGCAAAGTTGTGATACCCATTGAGATATGAACTGCTTTAGGCAGATCCCTCTCGGCCTCGTTCATTTCGCCGGCAACGACGCAGGCTTCAGCCCAGCCGGAGAACGCCCATAGGCCAGTATACAAGGCCAAAGCGTATCTGCCCGGCATGCGCGAGGAGCCCTCGAAAATATCATGTGTAAGACTCGTGCTTTGCTTTCCGAGCCCTATCGTGACTATGCCCATGATAGCTACCGCAAACAGAGCCGCCATCTTTGCTATAGTCAAAGCTATCTGGGATCTTGTGCCGACCTTCAGAGACACTGCATGCATCGCTGAGATAACCGCAACAGCCATCATTGCCATAAGCTTGACCATAACTCGAGGAATAGCTTGGACACTCTCTTCGCTTGAGACATCAAACGCGGTATGGTAGATGATCCGACAGATGTATTCGCCAAAAACGATAGCGATAATAGCAGCGGAACTTGGGTTAAGAATACCGAGGGTCATCCAGCAGTAAAGATAGGAGACCACTGGTCCATAGGAGTATCGCAGGTAAGCTTGTGACCCTCCATTAATCGGTATCGCCGCGCCCTATAGGGACGATGGGAGGAAGTGTGAGTTCGAATACAAGACGCGAATCCCATAACGGCATACTAACTAGTTCTGCGTATGAGGAAGCGCCAGTCCAGGCGAGTAAGCCTGATCCGAGCCAGACCAGCAATGAGGCACCGACACTTCCGCAGTGCGCTGTGACGATACCCTAGCGTGATGCTATGTTTCAGTTTCACCTATCAATGCTACAGGCGAGACAGGGGTGCGTACCGGCGCACTGAATATGCCGCCTCCAACTTGAGACCCAACTGTGAGCGCGACAGCTCCTATCAGGCTCATATGCTTGATTTCACGTTGCGCTTCTATCGGGTCCACTGCTTGGACCGAAAGTGCAATTGGCATTGCTGCGAAACGAAGACTGCTGAATGACATAGCACGCGAATGCCCTGCTGGCCTTTGCGAGAAAGCCGTCGACTCGGTCGCCTCTAGGTCTTCTAAGCTTGCTTCGCTCGAGGCGCGGCCACCATCACAGCTATTATCGCTACCGCTTGTCGCCTCTGCCACATTATGCGCTTTGTCTTCACCCATCTTGCCTCAAAGCCACCGCACCGCGCTTCAGACACCGCGAGTCCAAGCAAACGAGCCTCCTGCAACGTGGCACAGGTGTGCTTGCTGGGCTTGCTGCTGTTGCTGTCACCCTCCGTTCATTTTGCGTCCTGCGAGTACACGGTGATCGAGTAGAGCCAACCTAGGACAGCATGACGGCGTCAAAGAAGAAGAAAGAGAAGGCAAAGGACTTTGCTGTGAGAGTGTTTGGTGCTCACGCTACGAAAGCAGCCGCTGAGGAAACGACTACCGTCGCATTGTCATCTTCAGAAAGCAAACTTCAAGCTCGGCAAGGGCAAGCTAAAATCTGCAAATGCCACTGACACCTCGTTTTCAAGCCGAAGTAGGTTCCCCGGCATGGGATTAGCGAGCCATCCATCATACTCATGCTAAAAATGCCTCTTAGGTATTGCCCTTACGCAACAGTCTATCACTAAAGATAATACTGGCGTTCCGACGACAAAGCGGAATCTTACCTTGGAAGACCTACAAGTTCACCTGAAGCATTATAATGCCAGCACCAGGAAAGGTAGGTTTGGACGCCAGCATCTTAAAGAGCGGACGCTTATCACTTGTCCCCAGACGCTCTTTCTGGCCTTCGCGAGCTGTTGTCAACTCATCCCTATCTCGCTGAGTCTTCGGTTGGAAGCCTCATACCATCGTTGGCGCGTATGATAGGCGATGATGAGCAGTCCGTTCGAAAAGCCCTACTTGCATTTCTTTCCTGGTATTTGCCTAGTCTCCCCACTGTAAGTCAGCGCTGACTGCTCTCATATTTATGAGTCTGGATCTGAAACGTCTCTATAGATTATCCTGCAGCCCCATCATTCCGTTCTGCTTTTCTTTGCGACTTCTGCAATGTCGCATATCTACCCGGAGATTCGCTTAGATGCCCTTCGGGCTCTGAACATCATGCTTGATACGTTCCCTGAAAGCATTGCTCTGCCATGGAATGGCAGTCCAAGTGCATCAAGAGATAGACAAAATGCAGACGATTTGCCTGTCAAAGTTCTGGAATGTTACCTCTCCCTGCTACATATCCGAAGCGGTGTGTCGACGAATGGGCTTCAGACGGACATGTCTCCGACGGTGAGAACAATCTCGCACCAAAGCTTAGCGACTGTAGCTAAATTCTGAGGACGACAGGCCAAAGCATTAGTCTTTTCTTCCCTGGCCTCTTTCATTCGGCTTTCCACCGCTCCTGAAGGGTCGACGGCAGCATCACTTCGTGAACATCAGGCTTTGCCAGAGGTCCCAGCCTGGTTCATGGCCCAGGCCTTTCCTACTCGACGAGCATATCGATCCTTCGTTGAGCAAGTCGCACCGAGGCCGCATGGGAAGGGCAGAAGCCTTGAAACCCCTCACGATAATAGCGTATGCATCGCATCCACTGGCCTTCTGTATCAACAAAAACAGGTAGCATTGGGACACATCTCTGATATTTTCGCCGACCTCGGCTCTTTACACAAGCCAACCGAGAACCACCATGGTCTTCCGTCTTCACCTGAAGAGCTCCTGAAGACATTACTACCTATCCTTATATCGGCCTTTCTGGACTCTGGGCCTACAGCGTTCTCACCCGAAAGTGCAGCCACCCCGTCGACATCGACCGCTCTTGACTCGGCCACAGACACGATTATCGCAGTAGCCGAGATCACGCGGGATCTCTGGAGGTCTGTTCTGCTTGGGAAGCTACACATGTTGGACGACCGTCAGCACGCGGAAATCCTATCTGGCCTAGAAAAGCTGGTCGCTCACATGGCTGTTTACTTTCCGTTCGGATCCGATGAACTGCTTAAACGCTCCGCCGCGGATTCTTCTAAGCTACAGAGCCTCAACATCACATTCTGTGAGCTTGTTGCTCTCGTTGGCTTGGGTCTGCAAGATCAACACACCCCCAGCCAGAGGCACTCACAGGCAAAGGACAAGGTTCGACGCTCGAAGAGCAAAGTGGACAATGCAAAAGTGGCAATGGCGAGATATGTGGCGAGCCTTCTGCATGGCACACGTTCAGGCTCTATACTATCATCATCTACGACCATCACGCCTCAGATGTATGTCCAGCTCCTGCCGACCGTTTGGTCGCTGTTGTGGTTAGCTGGCCCTGGCGACCAGGAACACGATATGCTGGAGATTCTGGTTCACCACTTCCTGGCACTCCCTGCCACTTCGGGAGTCAAAAAGCTGGCTTTCACCTTCATAATGCGCTTACTGATGGTGAGTCCTTGGACTTTTGAGGCCGAGGGGGAAGGCCTGACACCTTTTCTTTATAGTTGCCAAGCGTCTGTCCACATGTTGCACCACTTCAATGTGGGGAAAGAATACAACAATTGGTCTCCAGTTCTCTACACGACGACTTTGTCACCGCACTCCCTCGCTATCTCTGGGAATTGGGGACCAAAGATGAGCCGCTGTCATTCCTTGTTTGGCTGTACTTAAAGCATACACTGGTACTAGGCATTCTGTCAGCACCGATCATCGAGAGGCTCGCCGCGTACATCGCGCCATACTTTATGTCACAGCATCCGAAAAAGGGGTCTATACCCGGACCGTGGGGAAAGTTAAAGGATACAAGGGTAGCGGCGATGGCGTTGGAAACAGTCTGGTGGTTGAAGGATAAACAACAGCCAGATGATTTACCAATACCGCTGTTTGTAGCGGTGGACTCTGCTATCAAGGCGAGCGTATCGACTCAATTTGCTGTGTACCAGATAAATTAGTGTCCTTCGGTTGGCCCTTCTTAACCGGAGGTCATCCTATTTTAATGACGCTGGCCCAAACCGATGACCGGCTAGCGGAGCTGTGCCGATTCTCTTTCCAACCTTTTCATCCTCGTCAATGGTTGACGGTGCACACCAACCATTGCGCGCTTTGGCAGATTGGGGTGGAAAGCAAGAACCTCAGCTGAATGGGCTGAGAGTCTATGTCCCATACTCGGGCAAGTCTCCAGGTTTTTCGAATTTGCTGCTCTTCGGCTGCATTGCACCCCGGGTGCAGACCTGTACACAGCCAAGCAAAAGCACCGCCCGTCGGTCCGACTGAAAGCGGCAGCAAAGCGTTTGCTTTGTGAAATTTATGTAGCTCGCCAGCAATCTGCAAAGCCTTTTCTCCTCTCCACTTCGAGCTCTTGCGCGTTAACAGCTAAATTCACCTAAAACAAGAAAGTACAGCGTTTACTTGACGTATCAAAGTTGTCAACAGATACTATCAGCGAGCTAATACTGGTTTTCGAACATGATGAGGCCTATCCACTCATCTCACAACCGTCGCAGTGATGCACGATCCGGCATACAGAGCTGCCTTAATTGGCCGCATGTGTGCAATCCGTGCGGAGTCTTCAGGCCAAGTGTACATTCCCAGTTTGTGCGAGTATTCGCTCAACCCGGTCGCACGTAGGCCCCCAGGAACTTCATCACAACAATTTACAATTTGACAGAAGAGCTGACTTGATTTAATAGCAGGACCCGACCCATGAACCAACTCGGCAGAAGCAGCTCCCCCAATGGGAGTCATATCATTAACCAGGGCCAGATGCATGGGGGTCCGCTTAGACATATCGAGGCCATCGTCAATCTTGAAGCTATACTCCGAGCTATGCAGGGCAGTGTACCTTATGCAAAGTGGATGAGAAGAGTTGACCGCGGCCGGATTGAGTCTACCGTTACCATTGACGTCGAAAAGGCTTTGCTCACCCTACAACAGCTTCGGCAGAATCCATTCGGGGTGCTCCCCAGCTCCTGGATAGTCGGCAGTGAGGGAATTTCCTGTCAAACAGCCACTGCTGCTTTGCGCACCCAAGTTCTAGATCGTCATGGAGCCATTGTTAGAGACCTTGACATGAAAGTGTCTCACATAAGACGGAGCGTTGTGGAAATGATGAGGCAAGAATTAGGTGAAGATATAGACCAAATGTTTACTAACGTCAAGGACATGATAGGTTTCTGAAGCTCGGCGTATCACGAGTCGCTTGAGTGCGTTGTCCGGGTCGCAGAGGTGAAATCCAAGCTCCTGGGCCTCAATTGCCGGATCAGCGCGACTATGAGACGGTCCCATTTGTGTTCAGCCGGTATGGCAAAAACTCTGTGGTACGCGTGCCCAGCGGAGTTAGGTTCCACGGAGTGACGCAAGTGACAGCTCTCTGTGCATCTCTGGGTCAGGATCGACCCCGCTTCACCTAAGAGGACTGAAACCAGAAACACGCTTCTTGAGGTTTTGTTAAAGCAAGGCCTCCTCCAGACCCAGCAGAATCTTCCGTACCGCGAACGCTGAACAGCCAAATAGGATAGTAGGTTGTGTCGACGAGTTCAGCTGCACAAGTACCTCGACGGTGCCAGGGTTTGTGGAAAAGCACCACATGAGGTGTATCGCAGTGTCCGCTGCCGGGGCTACGGAAGCCTTTCGAAGCGAGTGTGTCACACAAGCCACCACGGCAGTTAAACACGCCGGGGCGTGACAAGCGGCTGCGTCTTCTCGAAGGCGGGAGTAGCAGCTAGTTCTTGTTTGATCCGGATGCGGATGCTATCTGCTCCACACAGAATCACAGGACCTGTTCAAGCCCGATCAAGCCTGGCGTCTTCAGATGAGGAAAGGAAAGAAGCTTCATTCTCGACGCCATGAACAGCCAGGGAATGGTGCTGCGCGGGGTTTCAGCCACTATATTGAGGACTCTTATGGCTGGGATCTTCGCGATGTGAAGAGTGCCAGTATGTCAGGAGCCAAGCGCAAACCGGCATCTGCAACGGCTGCAGCCGATACGACATCATCACCGTTATATTGCTTTCCCTGCAAGAAGGCTTTCTCAAGCGATGAAGGCTTACGCGATGTATGTCTGGACATGCCGCAATGCTCCAGCCATCTTACGTGCACGCAGCTGACACGCTGATTCCTGTCTTCGCTGACCAGCACCTCCGTGACTCGGGCAAGCATCGCAGAAATGATAATAGTCCAGTTGAGACATCACGATGCGCAGGTGAGCCAACAAGGACAGGCTAGACTTCTCTTTCTTTCGTTCTAATTGATTCGGATTCGCTGCTACTCCCCCTGAAGCCGGTGGAATAAGTCTTCGGCCTGAACATTGCTACGACTCGGCAGAAGTGGTAGGACTGCCACCGGTTCAGACCATGTTGCGCGATAACGGTAAGGCAGCACACATCAAGGAAAAGCAAGCTCCACTTCGTAACGTCGAAGGCTCTCGATATACTACCCTCCACCCATCTAAAATCGATAAAGGCAAAAACAAACAAACCCTTCCTTTGCTACAACTTTTGGCAGACCAAGGCTACTCACCTGGAGATGCTTTGACCACCGAAGATGATAGTTCTACCGAAGAGCTTCCCTTTACTGCTTGCTCGAGTTCTGGAATTCCCTCGCCATCTGTAACGCGAATGCGCTGGGCAGGTACCGCTCAGGGTGAAAATGAATCAGACGACGAGTCTGCCTACTTTACGCCAGAAGAGACCAGTGTGCCGCCAAGATACGACCAGGAAATCGATGGACATGGTCTCCAGAATCTAGTGCTGTCACAGGAGGCGAGTCTCTCTCCACTGGGTCCTGCTCGTGTCCAGTCTGCCAGCCATGACGCAGGCAATCGCGACCTCCTATGCAATCATGGCGACACACTCTTCTTCGATACTGAAACTCCCGACAGAAGCGCTTCTGCCATAACTGTCTCCCAACTGCCGCATGTGGCAAGGGACGAGATACTCCATTCTGACATTCCACGTGATATCTATGAAACGTCAGATACCGGTGGCATTCGCTGCTTGACATGCGCCAAGTGGTTCAACAATTTTCAAGGCTTTAAGCAGCACTATCAAGAATCCCGCATGAACCAGGAGCAGGCCCCCGTCGATGAGGTGCCGGTCCTTGATCGGCACAACCAGAATGGCCCGCCGCCATTGATTCGTGTGCCATCGGAGGAGACGCTGGTCAGTCAGTCGGATATCGGATCAAAGGTCTCACGGGGTCGGAACCAATCTGTGCGTTGCCAGCAGAATAGGTTTACTTGCAGGCCTTGTCGCCAGGTTTTTGCAAATGCCACCGCCTTACAGAGTCACATGTCAGCTGCTGTACAACATCACCCTTACTATTGCCGGACATGTTGCGTAGAGCATGTCAACTTTGAGGCTTTGCAGGCTGTAAGTATCTGATGCAGGGGTCATCGTGAACTGCGCGAGTTGCCGTTACTGACCATGACTTTGCTTCATTGCGCAGCATTATCAGCATTCCATGGCCTGCCGGACAGGTACTCCATATGTCGGAGAAGAACCCTTGCTGTTCAGCTACCAAGCCTACAAAGCCGCTCACCTGCCTCCGAGCTACGACAACGCGACTATTGGGGAAGCGCCGTTGACAGGAGAACGGTCCAAGCCGACCGGCCGTCCGACTAAGGATATGGCTCTCGATGACATGCCGATGTGTCCTATCTGCATCACCCCTCTTGCGGATGTCACGGACGTGACTGCCACATTCTGCGGGTAAGGCGCTGGAATTATCGCGCATACCCTTGGGCTGATGGCGATCGATACCGCAGCCACGTCTTTTGCGCCCCGTGTATCCTGGATCATCTGCGTAGACGTAATAGCTGTCCTCAATGCCGGAAACTCATTTCGTCCATGATGCTCAGTAAGCTTATATGCTCTTTCCTTAGTATACCACCAAGCCATTTCATTAAGCTAACTTCCGTTGTCCAGTTCCTCTGTTCTTCTAGCTACGTCTATCATTACAAGCGCGTATAGCTAAGTCTCTAATGAAAGTGGGACTGCCTAGCCCCGAATTGCCCTTGGCTTTCAAAGGAAACTTCTGGCTAAGTTTCACTTTTGATACATTTCTGTATCTGAAGTTATGCATGTTTCTGTTCTATTGAACCGTCTTACGAGCGTTTCAGATGCTTCTCTGCCGCACCCGCAGCATCAGGGGCAAAATTGACGCCTTTCGCATGAACATTTTTCGCCTCTATTCTCATTTTCTCGACCGCCTCTTCTGTAACTCCAGCCCTTCGTGCCCTCATCTTAAGCGCAGCTTTGCACTTCGCTTGTAAACCGAATCTAAACGCCAGTAAAGGGACGAAAGTCAAGAAGAGGCCATAGTAGTGTAGTCTCCTCCATACTTCCATTGATGGTCGTAGGTCAAGAACTATGAAGGGTATTATAGCAAAGTTGAGAGTCAAATGCACTCCAACAACTGAGATAATATCGTAGATCTTCTTGATTGTTCTGTCCTCTGCTTCCGCTTTGCGAGCTCCAGTCAAAAGCGGATAGTCAGGCGGAAGGACGAAAGGACGGACGTTCTTACGCAGTATCCGACCCAGACCTTGCAAGAACCCGGCGAGCACGAAGGCTGCCAAAAATAGTGTCACATTCAGATACTATAGCTAGGACGGTCATATCGGGATAGAGGAACTCACTGATGTAATACGTTGGGTTGATACCATGCCAGAATGCGCTAGTCGTGAAAGTGGCCATCGTGCTCTTAAAGCCAGGTTTTTTCCCCTTCTTTGCTAAACGCTTGTAAACACATTCTCTGAGCCAGTAATTCGTACCGCAATTCCAGGCGTCGAGCAAAGTCTTATATGATTGAGCAAATCTAACCAACAAAGACTCGTTAGCGACATTGCAAGCTGCATACTCTGGCGGGTAGCTTACTCGATGTGCCGTATTTCCACATTTCTTCCTCGATTATATTTTTTCACTTCCGGATCCCAACCCAGCCCAGACACGATAACGGCGGCCTCGCTGTGATGCACCGGTCAGTTCTTTCAGCCTTCTGTGCTGATCAGAGATGAAGAAGTGAAGACTATTCACCAAAAACACCAAACAGCGTAATACTTCGTTCTGCACAAGAATCCTGCAGCGACTACGAATAGCAGACTAGCGGATAGTATTAGTGAATGCAGAAACTCCGCATGTTGGTGGATGAGCTCACTTATGTAGGAAACTATGACGAGCGAATGAAGGCTCCAATAGCCGAGTATAGCTAAATTGGTTTCCGTAAAGAGCGTAAACTGCAAGATAGAAGGCAGCTATCGCTATGCGTTTTCCCGCTTTGCGCCATCTCCCTCGGGGAAGTTTTGTTGGACCCTCTTTCTCGGCTGTCGCGAAGAGCGATCTGTCGAGATAGGCAGCGTAGGCTTGGTATGGAAAGTTTGGTCCCGCTAATACCGAAGGGAAGAAGAAGCTGGTGTAGACAATTAGAGTGACGCATAATAACCATGCTTACTTTCCAACCCACCAGTAACCCAAGAAGGGAAGAAGTCCGGGAACATCCGCTAGCCGGTCACGAGCTTGCACTCTGTCGAGCTCGGCGAGCGGTCTTCCTCCGTCATATGCGTTCCAAGCGAAGAGCGTGAGCTTCATAACGAGAACCATCTGAGACCCGGTGATTTCGATAACCTCCAAAGGTATATTCATGGCCCATCTCGCTAGATGGTTGATGGTTAAGACCGTCATATTGCCGACAAAGATTGCCCAGAACCATGCTTTCGGTTTATGAGTAGCGCGGCAGTATTTCACAGCGAGCCAGGTGCCTATGCTCTGCCCTAGTAGCTGCTGGAACCCGGAGTACAGGTGGAGTATCTGAGTATGGAAGATATACGAGAGAATGATCGAATAGATGTGCATCAGGTTCGACTTTGCCGGGAAATGCGGCAGGACGGCTGCAAGAGGTATCGATGCCAGAAGCATACTGATGACCTGTAGATCACAGTAGGTCAGCTCCCATGCCCACGTTGATGTGTCAGTTGCAGGATGCCAGGCCGTTGCATTGCATCATCATGCTGCAGCCACGTCCTCCTCCCGTCAGCCGACACACCTTGAGCTGGTCCGGAGCTGTGCCAATCTGGCTGCTAACGCCATCGTAGATCTGGTCCAGCCGCGTCATGGGCAAGGTATTTATGGTCGTATCATGCGTTGTACGCTAAAGAAGCGTGATGCTGGTGCATGTACAAGGTAGGAAGAGTGTAGGTGATCGAAGAACAGGAATCCAATTGAAATAGCTACCTTCTGGGGTGGAACACGATCAACTACAGCATGCACTTGCAGCGTACAATGTCATGATACTTCCTCTCGAACTGCTATGGTATGGCTTCAAGTCGCCTGGTGGACATCGATCAGGCTAATTCGCAAGGTCTTTCAGCCAGGTAGTCCTGGCCTACGAAGGCTATAAGGCCTTGAAAGCTGCACCACCACCTCGCAGGCGGCGCGACGCAAACAATGCTGGTGATTCCAATGACGGAACTGCGCCCAGGCAGTCGGCTTATGCTGCCAATAAGCGGAAACGCGCTATGAAGATCATGCTTCGAGCGTGGCTGGTATATGTACGAGAAACGAATACGACTTCCTTCCGTGTTATCCGCAAGAAACCAGCTAAGAAGAAATGCTAATCTGCAGATCATCTCTTTGCCGCTGGAAAAGTTAATAGACAACTCGATAGGCTGGTTTCTGCCTTTCTATTCTAGCTTCCGAACTCTGGTTGTGATTGCCTTCATAACTTACCATAAAACTGTATGTCGAGCTTTCCTACCGAGAACGTCTGTCTAAGAACAGGTCAACAGGCTGGTGACATCGGCTATACCCACCTCCTGGTACCATTCCTTAAGCCTCGTGAACCGTCGCTGGATTGGATCTTCGCCTGGCTCAACGAAGTTCTCGACGTATTGTGCTATATACTTGTCCTGGCAGTTGAGCAGCTAGCACATGCTTTGTCCTTAGTATTCAGCCCGATATGGAAGCTCCATTGCCAAATACGACATCTTTGTCGTTCACCTACGGATATGGAGCCAAAGGAGAAGGATGGAGGGGCGGTCTCGTATAAGCCGGATACGAGTCTGCTCCAGGTACCTCATGCCAGCGGGATATCGAAAACACCGCGGCGCAAACAAAACAAGCCAAGATACTCAGAAGCGGCTACGCCATATGTACCAGGTCACTTGGTCGCGGACGAGAGCGTCCATCCACCTGTGCAACCGCGTCTTCATCCATCCGAAAGATCAGCCGATGACCTTCCCGCGTTTCAAGAAGCTATGGATCGTGCTCAAGCAGCTTTCTATGAAGTCGGAAGTCCGCCGGTCGCAACTGATCAGACCATGGCCTCCAGGAAAGTCCAGACAGCCCAGATGGATAGCTCGCTGTTGGCTGTACCAAGAACTGCACGCACGCTACGCTCAAGGGGGGTCAAAGCTGCGCCAAAGACATCCAATCAGCCTACAGAACGTGCGGAAAAAGTCTCGCGCCTGAAAGCAAGTTCCGACTCGTGTGCCAACAATCGTCCGGTTGCCCATCCATCGACGAGAGCCCTTGGCAAGCGGAGGCAGGTCATGGACGACACAGATACTATGGCAACCGCGAATCCTATAGCCCAGGGCAAGATTGCAAAAATAGGATCTTTCGAAGATAGTCGAGATGGATTAGGAAAGGATAATAGAATTCGATCAAGTGGGACAGATTCCAACAAAGCCAGACTTGCTAAGGCGCGGCCGGACGCGAATTCTAGACTACCAACACGGCATGCTACACGAGCTCAGAAGAATCGTCCCGAAGGTATAGGTATTTCGACTGAAGCTCAGAAGGCTAGAGAAGCTGCAATACTGGCTAGGAAAAGAAAAGCATAGAGCCGGGAGGGTCTCAGTAGCAATTGCTAGTTATACTGTACGATTTCAGTGGATTGGCGGAGACCGAAGAGGGGCTGGCCACATGCACGGTAGCTGTGCCCGCAGCAAGTAATAACTGCAAGCTAGAATTATTGCAGTGATACTAGCGAAGGCTTCGCGTTACTGCGTCCGAGGGCTGGGCTTGTCTGCAAATGCTGGCCTTCTGGCAGCTCGTCGCACCAAGTGTTAGGATCCATGTTTGCAAGAGTGATTACCGCGTAATATGCGTTAGGTGACATCTATCGCTAAAGCCAAAGGCTAGGGTTACCTAAGAGCTCTGTCTATTGCTAACTACACACTGGTAGCGGTTCAGTGCGTGTGGCTCCATGGCGACAGACCTTACAATAAGACGAGCCCGCACTTGTTGCTATAACTACTATTTGTACAGGAGCCGCAAGACAGGCCCAGCAAGGGCTTGGTACAAAATTCTCTGATCTAAATATCCGTGAGATGTTGCTTGAAGAGTCTTGCAGCTAGTCTTGATGCGAAAGGATTGCCCTTAGAGTACACGCGGGATCATCCAAATGCCGGCGAATCGCACAATTCGGCGCATGGCGCCACATAAGATTTCTGAACTCGGTCCTCAAAACCGAGTAGGCGCCTGAAGGAAAGGGTTTATGTCAGGGTCCGGGCCAGTCTTCACCAACGGAAGGTCGGATACATTAGTGCAGGTAGAGCCTCACGCGCGGAAGACTTTGGGCCGGACCAAGCCGTGGATAATTGCTGCGATATTTAGCATGACGGAAGACCCATTGTGGCGCAAGACGTCATACAGGCAGCTCTAAACTTGACCGTTGTGGCGTTTGTTACAGAAATTAGATATCTATGCCACTATCGCCTCGTTCTCTTCGTTGTTTGAAGGAATTCTTCGCAAAGGTGCCGACTTTCTGCGGCGCCTGCGTCTGTACTACTGCTCCTTCTGCCGCTTGATTTTTCAGGTTCGCAGCTGCAGTCAACGCTTTTGTCGTTTTCTGCCTGAGATTGGCGGATGAGGCGTCTATCCGGATATCATGATGCGTCTTGCCAGGCGGTAATTGCCTTTCCCAAATCTTCGAGGTGAGTGACGGTTGCGCAGGAGTCAGTTTCTAATTCTGAACACGAACACTTCGCTACGCATCGGATGTAAGAAGCAACTCACTTGGATATATGACTCGCCCAAGAATACCATTTGCTTGTTGATTTCCTCAACGATAAGATCCTGAATTTGATACCAGTCCTCCTCCGCATGTGATCCAGGCGGTTGCCGCGTATGCACATGTACTTTCCATTTGGTATCCTCATGTGCTGTTCCTGCTGTCGATTCGTGTGTGATATTGGCTACAAGATTATACATCGTTGTGAATGACGGATCATCAGGTGGACTGTCTATGCCTGCGGTTTCACAAGACGGTCAGCCGGCGGCTATTTGATCATGAAACAGGCAATGGTGTAACCTACATTCTGACATGTCTACACCCTTCAGAGGGAAATTGACGATTGTTGGGTTCTTCTCCTCGACAAAGTTGTTCGATGTGAAGCGTTTGATATGCATTATGACAAAAGGCGGTAGCTTTGTAAGTTTATATTGCCGCAATCTGCCCGCACTTTCTTGAGTTGTATGTCCATTGAACTTGGCCAGCACCTCGGAAATGGGAACTTGAGGGATAATATTGTTGCTTTCTGTCGATTCTTGGAACACTCGGATAGGAGGAAGGTCGATAGCCAAGAATAGGAAAGGGGATTTGGTCGTTTTGATTTCTGCATTGAGGTTGAAGGAAGTTCTTTCTTCGCCATTCTCGGCACCCGTCTTTACTTGGATTTGTTGATCTTGCATTCGTAACTCTCCGTGAAAGATCGAGTAAATAATGCTGGAATTAGGCTTCCGGGTCCCACCTAAGTCCCGGTGTAATGCGTTCAATAACCAAGATAGGAAATCCGCTGGATCTCCTTGTTCTGTAATCTTGAATTTTTTGTTACTTGCAGCCGTTACTTCTTGCAAAAACTCGTGGGGCGAAACTTGACTCTTGAAGTTCTTGGGATTCCAGAATTTCCTGGCTAGCATACCGAATCTCTTCACCAATTCAGACCGGCTATCGTGGTCAAAGTCTCCCGTTGTGCTGATTGCTGGAGCTGTGGCGGTTGCTGAAGTTGCCTTTTGTTTCGGTGGGTGAGGTTGCGAGTGAAAGATGAAGTAATCGCGAAGAGGTTGCACATGCAACAAGGCTTGAATGACGACGTTCATGTACGAGTTGGCTTTGATGTTATTGAGACCGACATAGCCTGGCTTATAGGGTTGCTTATTGAGTGTATAGGCTGTCGCGGTTCCAGCATCCAGCTCGCGGAGGAGCTTGGGCGTATAAGTAGGGGCGAGTAGATACCGGATATCCTGCAAGGATGGATCGTTGACTTCATAGAGATCAGGGAGGACGTAGACCTGCGTGACATGATAGCAGCAACTCAGCACAGTAGGCGATAAGCAGCAGGGCATTCTGCATGCAGAGCTGGTCGATCACGAGCTCCAAGGCACAGGCATGCACGACGCAGATGAGCTTACCTTCAATGTCTGCAAGTTGATGAAGACATGATGGTCGTCGTGGATGGAATGGGCATATGCATGCGAGCTCTTGCCTCTCCCTTGGAAGTACTTGCCGCACACGAGACAAGCGTAAATGTTGATATTCGATAGGGAGACTGAACAAAGACGTTCGAAATCAAAGTCCAGATTATTGCGGTTGATCTGCAAGAGAGGATGGTGTCAGTCTGTCTGCCAATGCACCGCTGCAGGCCCAGGCTACTCACGGTATCGAGGTAGAGATCGCCAGACGGAAGTGCAGCTTCAGCCGCGGAAGCATAGTCATCATACAAGCCGTAGTCGCCATCGTGACCGTGCTCCTCTTCCTTGTTCGCAGCATCTTGGCCAATAGAAAAGCCATTTACAGCTCTGCTGGCTGTGGTTGCTGTCTCCTGCTGGACGCCTGCAATGCTCGTTGATGCGCCCGCCGTGCTGGTAGAAGCCGTTGGCGCCGGACTGGACACATCGCCATCCACCTTCACCCTCTTGGCCGCTCGCTCATCACTGCCATTCATGCTCCTTGTCGATGCTTCCACCTATTCTGTGTTGCACTCTTGTTCGTATCGGACTCGGACGAAGCAGGCTTCCAGGCGAGAGAGACATGTACAGACAGACACCTTTCGGGCAATGCAGCCTTTGCCTTCCGCTCAACCTGCGGGCAGAACACACCTCGCATTCAGCAGCATTACAAGACGCCCCCAGCGGTACCTCCCACACTGCAGAAGAGGCGCGCGGCTAGTTCTCAAAGACCTGTTCCAAGACAGACATTTGTGTCCGAAACCGCGGACAAATGCGCATCAAAAGCTGAAGTCGCGGACATGGACTTCGAGTACAGCCGCATACTGCCAATTACACTCTATCACACCTGTCACCAAAGTCGCATCGACTAGTTCCCTTCGCTAGGTAATCAAAATACCGTCCTGCTCCGCGTACATGAACAGCAGGAGCAGACGAAAGGCGGCCCAACACGCGACGAAAGACTTCATGGCTTCACGTCTTCCCACAGCATGTCAACTGTGTATTATCCACGCCTTGGCCATAAAACTGGCAGCTCAGCCCTCACCAGGGCCGAGGCTTGCCGTCCAACAGTTCGGCCAGAGTGGATAAGTCCTTCTTAACTGAACACATTCACATGCATCGTTGATCTGTTGAACAACCTATTTGGAGAAAGTCTGGAAACCTCTCTAAGGCCGTACGAAACAGATGTCCCCTTTCATCTGCCCTTTGCAAGCCGCTCGAGCACAAATCAGACGGCGGTCGACACGTCAGCTCACTTACGAGTATGATGTCTCAGCTCAGACTGGCCTGGAGTGAAGGAGCATTGTTGTCGCTTCTTCACTCTTCCAACTTTGTGTCACTCGACGGTTCGCCTCACTTACGTGGAGCCGTATGCGGGATCGGGTCAGTCCATCTCTGCAATACAAAGGGCGACATCAAAGATGTGAATAAGTATCCTTCGGCTGGTTCCTCGGTCCGACGGCTTCACTTCATCACTTGTCCTTTCTTGACAGGAATAGATAAGGATGCTCATTACAGGACACGAGGACGTTATACATAGGCTCATTCGTCTTCAGTGTAGTATATTGAGCGTACATTCACCACTGCAAAATGAAATTACATTGGTCTCAGGCACTCTCACGAGTTCCTGCCGATCCCGAAACATGTTCTGTATTGGCAACTTTCCTTGCTAATTCTGCTATGTATGCTGGAGAAGCTTTACAACAGCCCCCGAGTATGGCACTGTCCCAGACTTGAGGCTCACTATACAAAGCATTTCGAGCAGCGGCGACTAGGTCCGAAGCCCACACCTTCGATGGTTGTTCCGTTGCTTCCCGACTGTCAGTCCTTGCATGGACGTTAGAGGAGACGCCATCCTGGTGCCATGATTTGGTGACAGGGTCGTAGACTAGACCTCCATCTGGATATACCACTAATGTCCTCTTGGATCCTTCTTGTGAATGGCAAGAGGTTTCTTGTAAGGCTGCCGTGTACTCCTTGATTATCTTAGGCAAATAATGCATCTTTGTGCAGTTGATTCCCAAGCCATCAGGGGTTTCAAGTGGTACGTGTGACCCTCCTTCACTCGGTACATGTTGTGTAGCCTGCTCGAACATTGTCTTTGCAATACTTAAAGGGGAAATATCTCCCATTTCTAAGCTTGTGGTGTAAGGTAGTTGTCCGTTAGGAAATACGAACGATATCCACCATTTAGGCCAGTTGGAGGGTGGCGTTTGCGTGCTCCCACTGCTGGCGTTGTGGTGCTTCATATAATGCTTTAGTCGCGTCATGGCTCGCCGTATAGCTCTGCCTTCGTACAGAACTGGAAGCGTTTCGAAAGCTACATATGAGATTCTGCTCCATGTTTTCGGATCTGCAGCGAATACCTTTAGACGCTCAAAGTGCCATTCTTCAAGACTATTCTCGGCGTCACGCATCCAGCTATCGTTTATATTCTGGGCAGTACCGGCAGAGGAGGCCGCTCCCGCTGACGTGGGCTCAAAAGAAGAAGAAGAAGACGGCATTTGCGCATGTGCAGGATGGCCAAACGGAGGTGGGTATCGACCGCTGTATTCCTGTCCGGGATTGAGTATGGCGCCGTAGCAGGACAGAGCGAGGACAACACCTGGTTCTTGTTTGAATTTTCCTTTATTTATAGCCGAATAATGTGAATTGGCTGATATAGACACAGCTGCCAACGAGACTGCTTTTCGCATCAGCTCGATAGCCTCCATTTCGGAATAGCCCTGTTTGCGGAAACCTTCGAAAGAACATTGGTATCTATTCCCGATGATGTAGTAGGCAGGATTGTATTTCAAGGCAAACAAGATGAATCACTATCACCAAGTGAAGGCCTTTCTCAACGAGTGCGACGTACGTGCATGATTGTATCAAGTCAGCCCCAGCATTCAGGAAAGCAGTATGTAGAGCTTTCAATGTCCGGTGACCGTTGGATTCATCTTGCAATAATGTCGACGACCATAAAGCAGAAGAAAGATCCGCCTTGAATTCGTCTTCTAATGTTGTTCCCTGAATGCGTACTGCATCAGTAGCTAGCGATGTCTACTATAGCTAGATGCGGTACTGTCGGAAATGAGGGTTTCTGGATCCACTCACCATGCCACCGTCATAAATCAGGATCTTAGCATTAACATGTCTGTCATCGGCCATCGTTGCGCAGTACTACTAAGGCTGTCGCAAGGATTTGCGAACAGATCAGGGTACGGCAGACTCTCTGACACGCATTCTTTGGCCAGAGCTAAGAACACAGCGCCTTGCAAGCTAAAAGCACCATGTCAGCTGGGCTCCAGATATTCGATCAAAAAGCCTTGAGCCCCTAATTTCACAGAAGCCCACCCTCTTCGATGTGCCCGAAGCAGATTCGGGGGAGCGGGTCTCCGGATTCAGTTCCGAAAGACGCGCGATAGCCGCAGGCGGGCCCCACTTCCCGTGACCTAATAGCCTATTTCGCTGATAAGGGTATGGCCACTATCCGGATAGCTGCTATCATAACGTGTTGGCCACTGACCTTGGAAGGCTGACATTGTCCAGGATCTATGGTACTGGTAGTCACGCATATAATACAATCTGGGTTAATGCCGGTGTCCGAACGGGCTTTGCTTGTCATCGTACTCTGGCTTCGGCAATGCGAGTGGTGGCCTTATTCCTGCTCATTGCTAACACTGCCAAGCGCGGGACACGAAGTAACGAATCGCACTATCTTCCGGTTGTTAGCAATTGCATGGCCTTGGGAGGTATAACAGAGCAAGCCTCGACACTGCGGTTACGGCAAAGGTATGTATTGGATATGCATCCTCTGCCTGATAACTTCAAATTGTTTGTCACGTCAACCGGCGATGGTTCCCGGGCTGAAAGGCAAAGACCGTGACAGGCCACTCAGTTCGTACGTCGCCAGTGGAACGGACAAGAGGCGTGTGCGGGAGGTGGGATATGTCCGTCATACTGTTTGCACATTTACATCGGCTGTGTTGAGAGTACTGTTTGGACCTGGACCCAACAAAGTTGATGTACCCATGTCATGCAAGCTGCCCACCCTAAAGTGGGTGTTATTTGAAACGCGCCCAACCTCGTGCTTATCGTGCGGATGCCGTCTCGCCTTTTGAGGCAAAGCAGAGATAATTTCAAAGGGACGGAGGACGACGGCCGTTGTGCAGCAAAGGACATAGGGGTCCGATAACCTGTCGATGAAGATCCTATGTCCACCATGCTGTAGTCTCGATCTGCTGCACCATCAAACTGTGTTCTCGCGCATCTCCTGTCCATCTCAGCTTGTCGAGTGAGCACTACTTTTCTTCCCACGGCTCAGCAAGCCGCGGCCAAAAGTTGTTCTCTAATTCCGATTGTGCAAGTGCAAATTATTATCGCCAGCAAGGGAACCAGAGACATGTCATTAGAAGCAAGCCAGAAGTAATCACCACCTGCGGGTGCCGCGTGGGAAAGTGCGATTATCTTCCCTCTGGCCGATTGAAGCAATCCTGGACAGCATCAGCAATAATAGAGGGAGAAGGAGAGTGTTAGTTAGCGGGTGCAGCCATGCAGGTGGAGCCCAAGGACGAAGAGGAAGTTGACGAGCTTGCAGGCGGCAACAATCAAACGCAAGCTGGAGCTCCCGCTTCAGCTATCGATGAAGCATCAGCCGCAGCTGGCGCCAGCAGCATGATGGACGAGGACAAGGCAGGCAAGGAAGCAGCAGCGACGCTGATGCAGGCATCCACTTCCATGCGCAATGCTGCTGCTGCTGCACAGCCGCCTGCGTGAGTCTTTCCAGCCCTTCCTGCGTTCTATCAGACTTTGGCTCGCTGCCGGCCCTTTGCCATTATCGCTTCGCTATCGGAGCGTCGGTCGGGGCCGGGCTGAGCGATGCGCTACAGGCCGACGGAATGGGTGTGAACATTGGACATGCGTTCGTAACTGACCACCCGTCGCATTGCAGCCCAGAGGTCGGACAGCCATCCTCATTGGCAAACCCTCCTCCAGCCGGTACCGCAGCACATGGAGCTGCATCCGCCGCCGAGGCTCCACATCAGGAATCGCAAACCGCAGGACCAATATGTGCAAACTGCTCTACTCAGGTAAGCAAACATTCGTGTTGCAGGCCTTCTAAATATATTCGCTGACTGTACTTACACCACAACTCTGCTGACTACACACCCATCCTGAACCACCCAATTTTCGACCTTGGCGGATTTCCCTATTTCGATTGCCTCTGGATGATCTTTTGATCTTTCCGTGTGGTATGCCTACGCATCTACGAACATTACATCTGCCTGGGTGAAATTGGCTTTTTATACATATACCTCAATGACAATGAACACATTCAAATTGCACTTCGTGTCGTGTCTGGTGTGATAACAAACTCAAACAGACTACATCCCTGTGGCGTCGCTCCCCTGAAGGCCAAACACTATGCAACGCATGTTCATTATACCAGAAAATGAAAGGCACACCACGTCCCGTCAGTTTAAAAACCGATGTCATAAAGCATCGCAACCGGTCCAAGGGCGACCGGAAGAGTGCGAAAGAAAAGGAAGCGGCGATGAACAGCAGTACCAACACTACCTCTGGCACTTCTACGCCCAATACGTCGTCAGCTATCGCAGCCAGTGGCAAAGCCAAGAAGAATCATAGCAATGCTGCAAACAAAGCTAGTAGGCAGGGTAGCCTGGCTCCATCTACCGCTTCTTCGGTAATAAGAGAAGAAGAAATGGAAGGAGACGAGGAAGATGACGGAGACGCTTCTTACCTAGCTGGTAATAGGTCGTTGGCCGCTTCCACAGGTGGGGGCGCTGGGGACTCGAGCATGATCTCAAGCAAGGCTGCTGCTCCAGCCGCTGAATCGGAGCACGCCCAGAAGAAAGCTAGAACTGCGAACGACAATCTGCATACGCGACCCACCACCCATGGGGTATCACTCACTCCTGCACAGCTGCAAGCACAACAAGCTGCTTACTGTGCAGCAACTTCTCGCCGGCCTCCCAATGCAGCACACCCTCATCATCCATATAGCTTCTTTCCACCCAACCATCCGCATCATCATTCTCCTTACCCTACTGACCGAGGGTCAGCTAGAGCAAGAGAAATGGCTGCCGCTTTCGCTCTTTCTAATGCCGGCAGCGGTGCTGGTCAAGTAGGTAGAAGAACGGTTAGCGTAGATGGAAGATCTACACCTACAGGTACCCCACATGGTGGTCAATCACAACCTATACCTTGGAATATAGCTAGCTATTTTAGTGGAATGGCAGAAAGGGAACGTCAGAAACAGGCTCATGCCCATCTGCTCACGCTATCAAATGCAAATTCAGCTAGCAATAGCAGAGCTAATACCGCTAGTCAACCCAATTCAGCACCGTCTTCCGCCACAGTTTCGCCTACTAGTACTTCCATACACGATCCTCCTGTTCCTTCTTCAGCTTCCGCTTCCCAACTGGCAGCAGCGAAAGCGGCAGCTCAAGCTCAAGCGGGTATGACCGCTCCATTTCCACCCTACCAACACCATCCCCATTCAAATTTCTTGGCTGCCTATAGGGCAAGACAATTACAAGCTTCACAATCGTATGCAAATCCGGCTGCACGCGAGAAATCTGAAGTGGATAAGGAGGAGAAGGAGAAGGCTTCAGCCACGGCTAAGGAAGCAGCGAACGGCTCTATCTCTACTGCGGCGAACGGGCCACAGAAGGATTGGTCGCCTCGACTTGTATCAAGGACAGATCCCAGACTGGCTGGGAACATGTATGGCGGCGCTCAAAGCGAGGCTGCTAGGATGGCGCACTTGGCAACTTGGAGACCGCCTTCATCATCATACCATAGGGATGGAAACTCAGTTTCAAGAAGTAGGCCTGCTTCACCCGCCGGAACAGCCTCCAGAAATGCGGCAGGAGGTGTTGATCCAAGATCTGCTTCTACTTCCCGCGCGGGTTCAAGACATAACACACCGCCTCACAGTACTGCTTCTGCATCAAATGCTTCACATGCTCCTATCATTCACCCTCACCCTCCACTGGGTGCAACTAGGCTGTTATTCGGTCTCCCGACGGTTTACCCTCGTGCAGCTTCTTCGGATCATCCCAACTCAGCTAGGACGGCTCACAGTGGTGCGACAGCAAACGGCTATCCCGGCGGATCAAGGAGCTTTGATAGCATGACAGACGAAGACAGAGAGAAACAGAAGGCTAGGTTAGATCAGTTGTTTGCTGCTGCCGGGCAACGGTTATCGGCTGCTCAGCAACAGCAACAGCAGCAAGTTCAAGCTCAGGCTGCGAAAAATGGCACAAAGGCAGAAGGACAAGCAATAGCATCAGCGCCAGGTTCGGCTACTTCGACTCCTGCCGTCAAAGATTTAGCTTCTGCTTCTGCTGAATCAGCAGTGGGCAGATCGCCAGCCAACGTGCATCATGCTTCGTACAGACCGTATGATCTAACTCATAGATCGAGTTCTAGAGCCGCATCCGCCACTAGCCATGCCGGCTATTCAAGCGCTCCTGGCTCTACGGTGCTTGGGCCTAGAACGTCGCCAAACCATCTGACTTCGACACTGCATCTTGGCAAGAAAGCAGAAAGACGGCCTGGATCTCCTAGCTCTCATTCTTCCCTCGAAGATCAGCATGAGAATGATGCTGCCCTCGCGGGCGGCGAAAGGCAGCGCCACTGGGGTTCTCATGGCAGGATAGCAACGAAAGGCGTATCGGCCGCAGGACTGTCTGATTCCATGATATCACCTGCCGCGAAAATTAGAGAAGACGGAATGGTTATCGATGAAGTCGGAGACGATCACCTAATGGCTCTCGAGGATCAAGAATTCTTAGATGGTCTGTCGGGACTACCGAAGACCACCGCTGCGAGCCTGGCATCTCGAGAGTCCCCTCCTTTTGGCTTTACTTTTGATAATCCCTCAACAGCTAGCGAGAGAAGAGGGAGGTCCACAACTAGGAAATTGAGAGACGGATTGCTGGGTGAAGATGATGGACTTGCTCATCAGGTTGGCGATCGTGTCGCTCATGACCTCGGTGCGCTGAGAATGAGGGACTCGTCAAGGTCTTCTTCGCAAATACGCTCACATTCACGTTCTCCGGATTGGCATGCAAAAGGAGCATCGATAGGGGCTCCGCCGTACCCGGAACTTCCTCATTTTTCACAACTCTCCGAAATGGCAAATCCGAACACAGGTGCTTTCCCTCGTTCTTCGATACCTACGGCAGAATTGGACGATGGAATTGTCAAGAACGCATTGACCCATAGACCTATATCCGACATGAGAGCCTCTGCTTCTCCGCATCCTACGCTGCCCTCTCTCAGCGAAGCACTATCGAGTTCTAACTCGTCAAGGTCGATCTCTGCTGGCCATACTGGTTCGAGTCGACATTCATCAGCTGCCAGGACTGCCATGTCACATCGGGGATTGATGGAAGAAGGTGGCGCGACTGTTGCAGGCGTGACCTTACCCCCGCCAAATTTCGGGTCTGATGAGGCAGCTAGATTACGCACCCGTGTTCAGGAGTTGGAGTTCATCAACGGCCTCATGGAAGCGAGAGTTGCCGAACTGGAGACTACCATCACGGGTAATCCGGATAAGGCGGGCGTTACTATATTGGCACCGCATGGGCCGAATTGCTCATGTCGATGTTCAGAGATTGACTCTGAGGCACTTAAAGCTGCCGAGCACCTCAAGAAGGAACTCCTGACTCACGGAGTAGGTGGTATAGGAGAACAAGCAAGCAGGGATCTCCTAGATTTGCTTGCTCATAGATTAGGGTACAAAGCTGGAGCCGTCACAACGGCACCCACAGCTAAATCACAGTCACCATCAGGGTCCAACGGCATGTATCCTATCACATAATCGTTTGTTGATTAAACACTTCGTGTATAGCTCATATCAAAGTATTAAAGTATCAAGGACACTCGTAATATATTGCAAAATTGTGCAAGCTCTTCGTCGGCCTCGAGTGCTCCAAGTCGTCCCTCGAGTGCTATCTTAGAATGCTTTGGACAGCGAGTGCAATGTGAGTAGCAACATCTAGTGTATCATTCCCTCACGTGAGTAGTAAGTGGATAGGAGTCAAGTTCGTCACCGTGTATACAAGGTCCAAGAGTTGTGGCTGGTGTCGTGCTCAGATCTCCGCATTTTGCACGGCCTGCAGAATTTTTCTCCTTCACTCTACCGATGCACGCGATAGTCTGCAGAGCACCATCATGAGATCACCATCATGAAGTGGTCGATGCAGAATCGTCATCACGAGGCCTTCAGCAGTTTGCAACAATTGGATCCAATCCTCTCGACGGTTCTTGCTGCCCGCCGCACCAAGCAGAGCGTGCAAGCTATTCCAGACGATATAATTCTCAAAATCTTTCGAATCATTGCAGACCAGACGTTACTGCTTGGACCCAGCCCTGCTTACTGGACAACAGCCTATGGCGATTCCTCCTTCTTCAAAGCCGCTTCGCTGGTCTGTCGGCGTTGGTATTGCCTTGTAAGCAGCTTCATAGTGCCCTCAATAACGGTATCGTCACGATCCCTACTTCGGCTCCGCCATGATAAGCCATTGTTCAGAAGACTCTTGAGATGCAAACATCTCGTCGTGCATGATCTCGGCCAAGACGTTCCATTCTATAGGCTCCGAAGATCACAGTTGCCGGCCTGCCTACTCGCATGCGCCACCAATATCACTTTGCTGGATTTCGAGCTCAGCCTTTATAGCCACAGAGATTTGAAGACATTCCTATCAGCAATCGCCTCACGAGCTAAGCGCCTGTCCATTCATGCCTGTGGTCCCGCTCCCCCGTTGGATTATCTATCGTTGGAACTTCCTCAAAATTCGAATCTTAAGGAGCTAAGCCTCGATAGCCTGCAGCTTGAATACTCCGACCGCCACGTTGCAAAGCCGCTAATGTGCGAGTCTGTAATACTAGAAGACGTCGAATTTTTGGGCGACGCCGACATGGCAACTGTTTTCCCTAATGCAAAGCGAATCGTCGTGTACCAACTCCGGTTGCCGAGCGGGACCAACCGAGCGCAGTTCCTGCGGGTGTCAAAACCAAGTCTCAAGCTTGTACATTTCGATATAAAGTGCACCTCCGCATATTCGCTGAGCTGTAGTACTCAAGATCAGGAGGTGGGCCTTCTGCGGAGTCCCAATCTTCGTACTGTGCACATCGTTATCAGGAAGGAATGCCGAGCTTCATACCATCCTTTAACGCCTATAATGGGACCGCCCATCCTCCCAGGTTACCACATGCCCAACCTTATCTCCTTGGATATATCCGTCACCCCTGCCGGAAGCTGGGCCTTTGATTTGATCGCCATCTGTCGAAGCCTGAAGGACCCACGCTTTTGCCCGCGACTCGCTTCCGTACCTCTGCTACGCATACCGATAATGACTTTAGAAATGGGCAAATACCTTGAAGCGTATTTAGACGAGACCAACA
This sequence comes from Cystobasidium pallidum, assembly GCA_001599955.1. Taxonomy (NCBI): domain Eukaryota; kingdom Fungi; phylum Basidiomycota; class Cystobasidiomycetes; order Cystobasidiales; family Cystobasidiaceae; genus Cystobasidium; species Cystobasidium pallidum. The sequence goes on from BCIL01000004.1 coordinate 1,116,589, forward strand.
AGGCTTGCATTGCAGAAGCGTTGGCAAGTCTTCAAGCTCGGGGTCTGATTGTACAATCAGAAGACATGGAGCGTACCATCTGGCAACATGCCGGGCTGTAGCTGTTGGATACAAGTATATACGGGTAAATCGTAAGCGTTGGAGCGATATCCAGGACACAACGTCCTCCATCACCGATGCTTTACCAAGCGCTCATGGGAAGGACAAGTTATTGTGCGCTCGAGGCTGCCTTGCTCATACTATCTAATTCCTGCATCGTTATCACCTCGTCCACTAGTACGGACAGGAATGCTTCAGGGTAGCTACCTTAAAGGTATTTAGGATCAAGGGATTCCATTCTTACCAATAAAATGTCAGTTTCGCGTGTGGAACCGTCGCGAGCGAGGCTGTCACAGGCGATTACAATTCGCAAGGACGAGCTTTACCAGCTTCCGAAGGTCAATTCAGCATTCTGCATTAACTAGATCCCTGCCTTGTGTTGTCTTCGACGACTTGAACTATCTTCAAATGATGTTGTGCCTGTTCCCCTTCAAAGACTTTTATGCATTCATAGGGGTACGAAGGTCTCGGCTCTGTAGATAGTAATCTCGAGCTTCCAGTCGACCAAGTGCATCCTATATATGATAGTTCGGCACCGTGATGAGATTCTCCATTCTGTATGTTTAGTCTTGTTGTGGAAATCGGCTCGCCGATCCTCCGTTGTCTGCGTGGATGATCATGAACATGGCCCTACGCGTGAGCCCGAGTGGCGGCTGTGCCAATTCACAAGTGAGCCACTTGGTGCGAGATCCAGGTAGGTCGAGCGCAGGTCTGTGTCGCTCCAGCATGCATCGGTCTGACCAATCTACGTGGGTTGCAGTGGCCGCTGTCTCTGCAATTTGCAGCTCCGGACGCCAACTGCCCCGTGCAACAGGAGAGGGCGACTCTCGGCTTGCTTTCCTTGGAACCATCGGTACACTCGTCGATAGATGATTGTCCATGTAAGGGTCAGCAGCGCCATGACGGATGGGCGTCCCGTAGCTAGCGAGAGCACCTACGTACCACTGCCTCCAAGCGTCAGGGTGTGGTCGAAGCAAGTAACTCTCCCAGGAGACGTCCTGCTACGAGTCTTTCAGATCATTGCAGACGATGTATGCGTCGGCGGCTATCAATGGTGGAAGAGGGAACAGTGGTGCCAGTTCGCCATCTTCAGGGAGTTGGCCCGCGTCTGTCGACAATGGTATCAAATCGCTAACAGATTTCGACGGCCCGCATTCGTGCCCGTCATCAAGCTATGCACAATGTGCCCCCATGATAAGTCGTACAAGTGGCTCACCCACTCCAAGGATCTAGTTATCCCATACGATCGCCGCACAAGCGAAGACCTCCTATGGGGACCGACGCTCCCCAAACTGCCCGGGGACATACTGGAATATACCACGCACATCACTTCTCTGCGAGCGAGATTGGAACACTACAGTCATCCAAACTTGAGTTCCTTTCTGAAGGAGCTTTCTTCGCGCGTCTCTCGACTATCAATTGATGCATTTGCGCAGTCCCGCCATTTAGATTTCGATTATCTAGCCCTCGGGTTACATCAAAACAGGAGTTTGAAGGAGCTGGCTATATATGGCGCCCGCATTGTCTACAGCGCAGAACATGCCTCTTCTCCTCTCCTTTGCGAATCAGTTTACATGAGCAATGTTCTATGTATCACCGATGTCGAATTAGCATCCATCTTCCCAAAGGCAAGCAGCGTACTTTATCACCTCAATAAGCGACAAACAGCGGCGGGTCTTTGTGGTCTCAACTTGTCAAAGCCAAGCCATGCTCTAACCCAACTGGACATCGAGTGTGATACGAAAACTGCAGCATACCTCTCTCTTCAGCGGGATGAATTTGGCATTTTGTCCAGCCCGAATCTTCGCTTTCTGCGACTGCAAATGAACGCATCTGATGGTGCTGCAGGCCCTAACGTAACTACCAAGCTCACCCTACCTGGCTACAGCATGCCGCAACTCGAGAGTCTAGAAATCACTATCGATGGGGAGAACCCTTGCGTAATGAGCCTGCTGAACATATGCCGACAATTTGCCGATCCTGCATTCTGTCCACGGATCACTCAATTGCCACTTCTTCGCCTGGGGAGGCGCTCGACTGAGCGCGGCCGACATGCGGAGAGCATCATAAGAAACGAGTCTTCGACTATACGGAAAGTATTGGCTAGCCTCAAGTGCCGCGGTCTAACTTTCCGGAGTCAAGATGTAGACGGGACCATCTGGGAAATGGGAGATGACCTTGATACCGTATGGGTATATGAATATGACGACGACGCACCGACAGCCGAATGAGCCTGGTTCTCAACTGCGCAAGGTGCGCGTGAGTGCGGTGGGCGAACGAGGGCGGTTGGAACAAGTGAGCCTGAGTGACTGGAGTTAAGCAAAGGGTAGTTTGGGTGAAGTAAAGGGGTCTATCTCGAGTAAAGGGTGGTTAGCGTGTTGAACAGGATTATTGAGCAGTTCTTAATGCGTGTACGATTACATGTGAAGCTAAGGTGCAATTGGGTCATGGTATTCATGTTCCGGCCTTCGAGGAATCGTCCAGCTACCCACCCAACCACCGCAAGGAAACGCGGCATGTGTAAAGCATACTGACTGGCAAGCCAGCGTAAGGAAAGCCAGCACCTTTCTCGTCCAATCCCTTGGTTTGGTTTAAAAGCACTAGCGTCGCCTCGCCAAGCTGCGTTTGTCAATCATTACTCGTCTCGAGCTAACATACGACTACTCCCCTCCAGAGCTGAAGGGCTGGGTGAGTGTTGAAGCTCTTGTCTTGCCGCCACCCGTGCCACGTGCAGGCTTGTGGCTACTGGAGAGCTGCGATCTGGCCGCAGCCGGATGGCAGGCAGAGTTGTCTGTGTAAACACCGAAACCGCTTAGCCAGTAGCTGCTGTTGAACAGTGTCTGCCAGAGATTCACATCGACCAGCTCAAAACGTCGATCATCTTTGCCCGAATTCAAGCACGGCTGCGGGCTGCTTTCGTGACACTCATCCCTACACCCAAGCAGCCAACTGTTTCGCTGTTGTATTCGCCATCATGGTATGCTCTACTTCGTCCTCAGCTCTTCTTGGCCTTCTCCACTGACGCTTGCGTCCTTTACGTATCCAGCTTCGCCGTCAAAATCGACTACGCCGGGAATACCTCTACAAGAAAGAGCAATCAGCAAGAGAAGCAGCTACCGTAGACCGCAAGCAAGCGTCAAAAGAAGCCAAAGATGCGATCATTAGAGCTTCCAAAGGCAAAGAGCGTCAAATCGTAGCTGCCAGTGAGTACTTGGGCAGTCTATCAGTCCGATCAAGAATTTCCAAGATCATACAAAGGCCTACAAGCTGATGCAGATATATCTAGCTGATGACGTGGATATGGACGATGAATATGCCAGTGCCGGTGTGAAAGACCCAAAGATCTTACTCACCACCGCCAGAGATCCCTCGTCTAGACTGGCTCAGTTTGCAAAGGTTAGTTGGTATATTGGTGGCACTCTGATGAAAGCACTTTCTGCCAGCTTGTTCTGTCTATCAACGACGCGGATGCATCTATATACCGATACTGATCATTCATGGACCCGTCCAATACTGAAATTTGTTCAGGAAATGCGCCTCGTCTTCCCCAACGCTACGAGAATCAACCGCGGCAGTACCGTTATGCGTGAAATGTCTGAAGCATGTCGTACGAACGACTATACGGACCTGATAGTGTTGCATGAACACAGAGGACAACCTGGTGAGCTTTTCATAGCCCGTGACCGGCTAGTACTCCTGCAAATCAGCTGACAGTAGCTCATTCACCCGCCTCCAGATGCAATGGTCATTTCGCATTTCCCCCACGGACCGACAACCATGTTTACACTACACAATGTAGTACTCCGGCACGATATTACCTCTCATACGACAAGCACAGTTTCGGAACAATATCCCCACCTTATCTTCGAAGGCTTCTCAAGTAAACTGGGAGCCAGAGTTCAGAATATACTCAAATACTTGTTCCCAGTGCCAAGAGAAGAAAGTAAAAGAGTGATGACATTTGCGAATGATAATGACTTTATCAGCTTTAGACACCATGTTTTCGTGAAGAACTCTCATAAGGAGGTCGAACTAGCTGAAGTTGGCCCTCGCTTTCAGATGAGACGTAAGCTACTTCACACTGGGTGGGATCTCCTCTGCTGTATGTAGTACAACGCGCTGACTTCGCATGTTTTATCAATGCTTTTATCAATGCTCTTATCCCATCCGCTCACGTATATGTAGCGTACGAGATCAAGCAAGGTACTCTTGAACAAACGGAGGCCGATATCGAATGGGTCCTGAGACCTTACCAGCGCACATCGAAAAAGCGCAGCCAGCTATAGGACCGCCGGATCACAACACGCCTTTTTCTCATGCATCGGCATGTCCGCTACATTGGCCGTCGCCTTGCTATGCTGTATTCCCGATAAGCTATTCCTTCTGTTGTTGCTACTCTACTTTTAGGGTCAATGATCTTTTCCTTCACCACTCCGAGGCTTCCAGGATTTAAGTTCCTCACTTGCTATCTCCATAATCCACTCCCTCAACTCCTGCTCTTTTTCTACATCCATTTTGCTGCTATTGTCCCAAATACGATTCCTACCCACAAATGCCCAGTTCTTGGTAGAAGGAACCCTTAAAGCCTCTCTTTCCACCCTCCAACCGGATCTCAGAGTCAAATCAGCGATGTAGTTCAGATAAGCTGCATAACGACCTTTGTGATCGCCCGATGTACTCTTATATTGCTCAAGATCTTCTCCCACCAATACCGGCAGGTGGGAAATCAGATCTTCATCTATAGTATATTCACCTCGCGTGAACCGCCCTGTCAATGTATGCAGGCAGCATGGCATATTGAAGAATGCAGAGTCCGGAACAAGCGCAGCGAGTATTGGAACCCAAGGTGTCAACTCATCGGCATGATTGCCAATCAGAAACGATCCATGTGGAAATGGGGCTGACTCGGTCGACTGCAAGCACATTTCGGGAGGAGATAGTGTCGTTGTACGCAAAGGTGTGTCTGAACCCCATAAGGCCCATGATTTGCGGGCACGAATATCGATACCGTACCCCGAAAAGCCCTGCTCGGAAAGGCGTTAGACCACGGGCTCGGGTTGCCCAAAGCAATGTCGTCTAGAAATTGCAAGCTTGCCTCGTTATGAAGGATATATACCCTGGTGTAATAGGGAAATCAGCAATTCTCAGCTATCTCCTGAATGGTTGTAGATGACCTGCTTACAATAGCCCATTACCACAACCAATGTCAACGAACCCTCCAGGGGGATGCCCGTTAGTGTTAGGGTACATCAGCTTCCACAAGCTGATGAGGAAGGTAGCAATGGCCACATCCTGCAGGCCAAGAGGCGTTGGTTCGCTGCTTCCAGGAGGATAGCGCCAACGGCTTACCTCGAATACATGCTTAGCTGGATCCGTAACTTCTTGCCAATCCTTCAATATCCAAACATATCGCTTCTTCAGATTGGCATATTCGTCTTGAAACATGACTCTCGGGACTATCAAGTCGTGGTGAACTCGCTTTACATAGCTTGTTTCCGTTAGTCTGGACTTGCCATGTCGCACTATGAGCGATAAAAGCTGTAATGCTGTTCTATATGTCCGGCTATCTTCAGCCCAGTAAGGTTGTCCAGGTCTTTCGTTGTCGACCTTTGGCGCCTCTAATGCTAGATAATCTACTTGTATAGTAGCAGCACCGGCTTGGGACCCATCTTGTGCATCGTCTTGGCAATGATATCGGAAAGCAATTCCACCAACCTGAGGATGATAGAACGGTATATCTTGCTCTTCACGCAACGAAAACTTCGGGAGCATTACTAACAAAGCATCATCCGTATGCAGAGATTCGTAAAAATGACAATCTTGCAGCAATGAACCATCGGATGCTTTCCGAGGTAGTAGCTTCCCCTGTATAGACCTTGTGCAATGATAACCGTTGAAAATGGGAGCTGAATTGCCTGGATTTGCGATGTCTTGTAATATATCGCATCGAATAATAGAAGTACTGGGTTGCGAATTAAACCATATGAGATTGTCGATTTCAATGAAGTCCAGCAGATGACCCTTACCTATTCCACTCAGGATGCAAGACCATGCCGTTGCATATTTGCCAGAATATCTCCAGCGGAAATGGTACATTTGTCGATACTACGGGTGTCCAAGGCATAAGGTGATCGGACGTGCAATCAAGCTTCGGCGTGCCAGCATAGTCAGCAGGTAATGCTTGAGCGTCGACTGCCTTCTTCTTCATATTCAGCTGACTAGTGTGCACAGCTTCCGCCTGGCTGTTGCGGATAGTCTGTCAGCAAGTCTTGCACGGAACACGCTTAGTGCTCCTGTGCAGGAAGCGGTAATCCTGCTCTTCTTATCCACGACAGGCGTGATACTGCTATAGACGGAGACAGAAGCATGGACGACAGTACCAGCAATCGTTTCGTGTCGGAATCGTCGCTGAAGGAAGCGCAGGAACGTCGGAAAGAAGGCAAGCGTCTTACCAGCAACCTACTTTGTTGCACATGTGTAACTATAGCACCAGCATGGCTAATCCAGTCAAATCCCCATTAAACCTCGTATTAACAATGCAGAATGGCAAAAAGCATATGCAAGGCTCGGGCAGGTGCGATCCGGCGTCTTAAGGCACCTTTCCTAGCTTTTCTGTTTCTAATCTTCGACTGGTGGCTTTGCACCCGCTTAGGAAGCTCCACCGCTAGAGACTCCAGCCGAGAAGTATGACCCAAGAACACTCTATGAGAAGCTGAAGGAACAAAAGGACGCGAAACAAGCAGAGTTCGAAGAGAAACACTCTATTCGTAAGCTATAAATCTGCCAGGTTACCCTAGCTCCTGGCATAAAGCACTAGCATTTCGGAAGTCTAGCTGACATTTCTAAGGTAATCAATGGAGGCACACCCTGGAAGACGACGAGGCTCATTTCATAGCTTCGGTATTGGATGACAAAAGATCAGCAGAAGCAGAGAGACAGGCTGAGATTGACAAGGAGCTTGCGCAATTCAGACAGTAGGCACAGCCTGGACAGCTCGCACGTGCGAGATACGGTACTGATTTTCAAACACAGAGCCGTCAATGCCAAGGCTGGTCTGTCTGACTCCCCCGCAATCGCTAGCTCTCCTCCCTTGCCTTCCACATCCGGCTCACCGCCCAATGCGACAGCAACATCCGGTAGCCTATCCACCAGCAAAGCCTTACCTCCGCCAAAGAAGAAAGCCAGTCAAAAGGGGTTGCTTGCAGGCGCAATCAAACGCAAGAGTACGGGAAGCGAGGAGAAGACTGTCAAGCGGAAACTCTCAAGCAGCACGCCAGTTGCCGAAAGCAAGATTGGCTCTACCTCTACCGATGCATCAACGTCAGCCAAGCCCGAGGCAGGTAAGACCCAGCAGAACGACATGAGAAAGGCGTCAGCAACCGGAGAAGAGCCCAAGGCAGTATCAAGCGCGGATAGCCAACAAGAGGAAGGTGCAAAGAAGCGCAAGGTCGAACTCTCGTGACAATGTCATTGCAGATAGAGGTCTTGTCTAATGTTGTATTACGAATTACGGTAGTCTCACACAATCAAGAAAGCTTGCAAGTTACGTGCAGAGATCTCAATGGGTATTGAGGAGCGATGATACTAATGACCGTTGGCGCCGTTCACGCCATTTACGCCATTTGTGCCATTGGCGCCATTCGTGCCATTGACGCCATTCGTGCCATTGACACCGTTGATCTTGTACCCGCTATCCCGGCTCTTCAGCTCAGCGACTGCTTCATCGCGCTTCTTGTTGAACAGAGCCTCGGCTTCTTTCCAGACTCGCGCGTTCTGGCGATCTGGAAGCTGTAGTAATGTTGGTAGAAGATCATTCGAGAAGGCTTCCGATGCTTCTCTAGGAAGGAGCGTTGGTAGGTGATCAATCGAAACGACGGTCATGACTGGGCCTCCGGAGGATCTGCAAGAGTTTTGGAAGATGTCAGTCAGTTTATCCGAATTTAAGTGCATGAAACCATTTGGTGCTGAAACCCACGAAGTATCGACATCAACAGTGGGTTTGTCGAATGTGGTATTGATATCGTAAAGGGGGATAGGGTTATTTGGATTGGTGGTATCGCAGGAAACATCGGCAATGACAGCTAGGTTTCGCTTGGCTCCCGCTGCTTGTATACTGGCCTTGTCAACGAAATGAGGGATCTTGTGCGATAGGTAGATGCAATTGACGAAGATATCGACTGAAAGAACATCGCCTATTGGTTAGCATGATAAATTCCAATAAACCGCAAACGCAGGAACCCAAAGCAAGACATCGATTCATTCCGATGATTCCCATTATTTCCGAAGAATAGCCAAAGCGTAGTCCGAGCGCGTTTATTTTCCATGACATTTTTTCGAAAAAATATCGAAGCCATACCAGATCACCGTTGAGCCGTGCCATTTTCGCCGACATTACGAAGGAAAAGCGATGTTTCCCGTATGCACACAAGCGCCATTTTGGAGAACCGTTGGTCCCAGGGAATGGAAAGCATGATGTTTGTCGACCATTGCCAAATCGAGTTGACGTTGACAAGGCGGGCGGCGTCGGCAACATGACAGGATACATATAGTAGGCATGTCATGGAAATAAACGCGCGCAGCAGCCAAGGTATTCGATGGAGAGGAAAAATAGGGCAGAGTCATTGATGAATGCAGAGAGAACATTGCAGATCGCGTGGAAGGTGTGCAGGAGCAGAACGAAGAACTGCATGTTAGCACGGAATGAACTAGTAATCGCCTCACCATCTATAATTTCTTGGAAAGGTCCACCTTTTTCAGTCTCGCGCATATCCCATTGGAAGATGTTCTCATCCTTGATGCCCGCCCTTTGGAAGAAGCTAACGGCTCCTCGACCGCAACGACCGAGAGCACCTATGACAAGAACTCGAACAGGCCGGCCCAGCTTCTCCTCTACTGCCGAGAATTTGCTCTTGACTTCGTTAACCAGCTCTCCCTCATTTGGGTAAGGTTCCAGAGCTCCCAAGCGGTCCTTGCCCTCCGACATCACTTGCGCATGTAGTGCAAGGCATGCGACGGCAGCCCCTGCGAAACCTGCATGGAAACCGAAAGCTGCGACTCGTCTTCCCTTTTCATCCTGTAAGAATTCGAGATCATAGAGCAGGCCGTGACCTTGGATGAAACGATCGAGGACCTCTGCCCAGCCGCCTTGCTGCTTGTAGCAATGGGCGAACTGAATTTGCGTATGTCTGATGGGTGTCTTCTCTACTGGAAGTTCCTTGAGACCGATGATGGGCGTGTCGACTGGCGCACTTTGCCATGTCCAGTTGTCCACAAGCTTGCAGCCGACCCTAATTGCGCCAGAAGTCAGTCACAGACAGCATGCATGTCAGCTCGATACGAGACGATGAATTGGGAGGCTTAAAACAAGTCCCCACGCACTTTTCGAACTCCTCATCGTCGAAAATCCTCTGCTCGTCTCGCTCAACCGTAATATCGAAGCCAGCATCGATAAGCTTGCGGGCGGTGGTCGGAGTGAGCGCCGAGCGGCGTTCGAACTCCTTCTTCTCGGCGCGGAGCCATAGTGGCTGTCTTGATGTTGATGTCGATGGTGCCATGGTGTCCGTTTTATTAGATTCACAGGAATGTGTAGGAAAGAAAAGGAGAAGTGGATTGCTCGGGGATGATACCGTTGAGTCACGAGACTTGAGGGCAAGTTTTTCCCTTCCACATGCCGTGATCATCCGGAAAACCCGGCAAACATGTTTGGCAGGAAGATGACACGGTCCGACGGCTCGTCGCCGTGATGTCCATAGTATGCACAAGCTTGATGTCTGTATGCTCTGCTGCCTTACCATCCCCGGCTGGATGGGTATGTTGGCAGGTTTCGCCACACGGCCCGCTTGAAGCTTGATGCATGATGCGCACTACTGCCAATGCTTGCATACATAAACAAGTCGAATATGCAATTCGTATGATACATGTGTCTACTCCCGTCTAAAGTGTCTATTTGTTCCTGAAGATTCGCTCCTGCCGCCAGCGCATGCCATACCGCCTTACTATCCAGAGCGCGAGAACACTAAAGACAGCTGCGAAGCCGGAAAGCAAAGAAAATGCCGGACCTGCATGATACACACAGTCAACACGGGACAAGTTATACCTGATGACAGGCTGGTAGTCCTTACCTGCATTGATTGCAGTGATAAGAGGGCCTATGAAGCCAGTTACAGCTGCGCCAGCGCAACATCTAACTAGATTATTGCTTGCTGTGATTGACGCTGCCTTGTCGGGAAAGCAATCACTACGAAGCAGAACGCATCAGACCCCGGAATGACATCGTTGAGGGAAAAAAATGGCTTACACGATGAGCGTGCTTACGCTTGTGATGATGACGAACGCCAAGAAGCCGATTAAGAAAGTCATGATGAGCGGTACTGCAAGATGAACACGATATTGCAGGCACCACCCATAGGCAAATACTGTGCCAACCAGTATAGCAGCAGTCAATGCTATCAAGAGGACGTCACGTCTGTCAGCTTCGGCTTACCAGAGTGCACTATTCCATACTTACGGGCTGAGCGGAATCGTGCTTTTTCAATGGGAAAGTAAGTAAGATCTCGTATATCTTCGCGATTAATCGGAATCTGAATGGATAACCTTCAGTCTTCTTGCTATATTTATGCAGAGAAACCATTACCCACGGCATGTTCAGCATCTAATTGAGCATTTTTCGCGGCTTTGGCCGCTACGCGAGCGAAGTCTCTGTCCATAATAGGTCGTGCAGCGAATGACGATAGAACTGCTCCGCTACCGTACGCCATGTAGCATAGTCCATTTTGCAGAGTAGTCAAGCCGTAAGCGTCCTTCAGATCGGAAGCGATAGTGATGATGACTCCAAAGGTGAGACTATATCTGCAAGGGCAGCGGAGCGCATGGTCAGAATTAAGTCCCAGTGGCGCATCAAGGCTACGGCGCGGCGCGACGCGAGCTTCTCACAAGACGGCTCCAAACAGAAGTACGAGGGCGATATCTTTCTCAGAAAAGATGACCAAAACGGGAGCTAGCCAGTCGATGTCTTTCCAGCTTTGTTTGGGTGGTTTATCGAGCCCTGGAGTAGGTTCAGGGTATTTCTTGTGCATTATGACATTGTAGAAAGGTTTGTTGATGCCATGTGGTTCAATGGAGCCGTCTCCTACGATACTACGTAATGTCTCCGGCAGGAAGAAAAACAGCACGAGCCATATAACAGCAGCCGAGATGGTCAGAAACCAGAAGATAGAGTGCCAGCCGAGATATTGTCCCTGTGGGAGAGGGTAAAGGGGTCAGCTACTTGAGCCTCGAGATGTAATCTGTGTGCGGAAAAGGTTGGCTCACAAGGATTGATCCGATGACAGGACCGATGGCGGGAGCGAGCATAGCACCGGAGTTTGCAATAGCAACCATTCCCCCTCTTTCACTGGGACTCGCTATATCCGCGACCGTACCTTGCGAAAGTGCAATCATACTAGCTGAACCAGTTGCTTGTACGCATCGAAGAACCATGAGTAGCCAATACACTTCGGTGAGAGCAAGACCGATATTTGCGAATATGTTGATCGCCAATGTAATGAGGTACAGTGGCCTACGACCCAGTACATCTGCCATGCTATTCGGGGTAAGATAAGCATCAGACAGAGCACAACGTTAAGGTATCAGCACCTGGACTGAATAGACTCACGCTCCCCATACAGAAGGACTCAGACCTTGAAATACCATATACACTGTGACGGTGATGTTAATAGCATTGACAGTCACATTCAGATCATTCGCAATATCCGTCAGTGCAGGTAGGAAGATTGTTGCCGAAATAGGGGAGAAGAAAGATGATGCAGCAGCCATGATGACGATAGTCCATTTTTGAGACTTTGTGAATGCTGAATAGGGTGGTGGTGTGATGGGCTTCGATAGAGAAGAGGTCGAACCCTTATCCTCTTTACTTGTCACATGTGGATTTGCCGCCTTGTCATTGACTTCTTGTCTGGGTAGACTATTCCGCTCGTCGGAGTACTGTCGTGAAACTCGACTAGACAAGGTGTCCCGAGACTCTTCCGACTCCTCTACGCCTATTGTGTCTGCCATAGCTGCCATCTTGAGCCACAAGTAAATTCGCCACAATAGGCAGGGGAGCTTGGATGAAAGATCTTAAAGCTCGATTGCGCTTTCTCCGATGCCACACACCAAGCTTGATGGTGTAGGATGTGGTCGGGTTGTCCTAATTTGACTTGCGCATCAGCTCGACGCTAGCCGATGCAGGTCAGAAAAGTGCGCTTACTGATGGATCGCAGATGCGCGCCAATAACGATAATGAAATTCCAGCTTATACAACCCTCTTGACTTCGCTGTCTCGAGCTCATGGCATCATCCCTTGTTATCTTGGTGGGCGAAACACGTCAGTACATTATGTGTGCTGCCAATGAGTATAGTCCTGCCCAGAGCTGGAGCATAAGCAGAAGAGTCAGAACCTGCCTGTGGTTGCTCTCGATTGTAAAGCCGATCAGTCTTGCCGTCGGTACTTCGGCACGCCGAAATCTCGGCAGCTGGTTCGACATGCCGAGGGATCCATCACATGGCATGTTGACGCAAAATGGGGAACAAAATAGTAACACCGAATATTTGCACGCAGATGTCCTATCACATGAGTATATGAGCACTCGAATCTTATTACAGATGGCACGCAGCATGTTTTGCTACTGTGACTGTAGCACGCAACTCGATTCTATGTAAAACGGACGCATACTTACACTATCAGCAATGCTGATGCGCACGCTTGATGAACAGGTAAAGCGTTGCCGCACTATATTGTGGAGATTGAACTAACGTCTACTCAGTCTCGGTGTGTTTCCACCCGAGAATCTTCTCCGTTTTATCAGTAGTCCAGAAACCTTGGTTGCCAGTGAGACCTTTAATCTTTGCATTTGGAAAGTGCTTCTTTGCTAATTCTTCGCTAGGAGTAGTTTGTGTCGTTGTAGGCGCAACAATATTAAAGACTGTTTTGTGCCAAAAGTTGACACATCGGCAAGTCAGTACGTGAGATTCCCGCCTTCAGCAAGACAATCACACCAATGGAGCCTGCGCAGGTCAGAAAGGAAAACGCACCTTCATGACCTTTGAATTTCTCGCCTTCGACAGAAGCCAGACAAGCTCTAGCAACAGCCTGGGGGCTAACCCATCCCCAGAGATTTCTAGCAGCCTGCTCGGGATCCTCTTTATGCTCATCCTGGACCTGCTTTAACGGGGCTACTTCGTGGATCCTCATCGATGCAATCGTCATGAAGGGGAACCAGCGGACCATTGCGTCTGCTTGAAGTTCGGCTTCGCATTTCGATAGTGCGTAAGCGTCTGTGGGCTTGTTCGGGTAATCCTGAGAACAAGATGAGAGCAGACCGATGACTTGAGCTTAAGAAAGAAATATTTGCTAAACACTGAGTTAACCTCACCTCATCAATCCTGACGATGGAGCAGAAGAGGGACAAGCGTATTGCATGATTAGCTTTATGGTAGCACGGTGATCCACACCACAAACAAGGTAGGCAGCATGCTCACGGGAAATACTCGAATTCCAAAGGCTGATTCGAATAGACCAACCCGATAGCGTTTACCGAACCAGCATAGCAGACTTTTTTGATCTTGAGCTCAGCAGCGGCTCTGAAGGCATTGAATGCTGCGTTGACATTGTTGCTGTACGCAGGATGGGACGAAAACAAGGTAGAGAGTCAGTGTTTCGGAAGGGGTCTAGGATTGGGCGGTTTGCTGTAAACAGGTCGCCGGTGTGTACGTTGCACGGGTATACCTACTTGTGAACCAACCAGTCATCCTTATCGACAGGATTGGGGATTGCAGCTAGGTGGATCACTGCATCTGCACCTCTGAAAGCCTTCACCGTCGCCTCGTAGTCGTTTGCAATATCTGCCGTTCTCATCTCGGAATTGGGAGTTCCATCCTCTTCTTGCTCAGTCCGGTCAATCTGATATGTGCTGGAGGATGGAAAAGGCAGTCAATCTCGGGCGGGGTGTAGTGCCCAAGGCTATGGACGTACTGGTGGCCTTGTTTCGCGCAGAGCTCTACGACGGCACGGCCGACGGATCCTGGAAAGGGATAACACTGGTCAGCTAGAGTCCGAGTGGGGAATAAGGATACATTGATAGGCTGCGTACCTCTGGCACCTGTGCAAGAACCAGGTCACGATAGAACGGTTTCAGTATGCGTCATAGGAAGAAAATCACGTGCGGGCAAGGGCGGGTTGGATGGAGGAGGAAAGACGAGGTGACGGTGTGAGTTTGCTGCGAGGACTGAAGCGTGACACTCGTTTGCTCATGCTCATGGGGGATGGCTGCAAGCTGGCCTGTCTCGGTCCTGAAAGACAAGCAGGAAGCTTGAGATGATCTGCAGGATCGCCCTGTGGATGCAAGAGACGAGAGGCTGACGGGAAGAGAGCGGGCACACGCAGAGAGCACGCACCAGTGATAGCGATCTTCATGTTCCGTGCAAGGGTAGCGTGCATGTACGTGAGTTGACGTGGGTGGAAATGGGAAGAAGAGCAAGAGCCAGAAATGGATGATCTTCCCAAGTGGCGCTGTGTGCGGGCTACAGCGCAGCAAGCAGGTGTCCAATTGCCGCAGGGTGGTGCTGTGCCCATCGAGGCATGCCGACTGGTGCATACGTGATTGCAGGCCAGCAGCTGCCGTGAAGCGTGTCCTGCACTATTCTCGCCGTCCGTGTGCCACCTGTAGCTGATTGCAGCGAACGAACCTGCTGCACCATGGCCATCATGATTCCGCTCTCTCCCACAAGCAGCAGCACGAAGACCGGAGCAGGATACCGCGCAGGTGCAGCACAGCACAGCACAAGTGGCCTCGACAGCAGACTCTCTGTTGTCCAGCTTGCGGCGTCCAGGATCCGTCCATCAGCGAGCTGCAAAAGAGCGACACGAGCAAGAGAACTCCGCGCTGCTGCTTCGTCCTCGATTCGGTGCGTCCGACCTGGGCCACTCCACCTGGTTCATGCTCTCTATGCCTCGCTGTATGGAATGCAATGCTTATGCCTCGCTTGCTTCTCGCTGGCCCCGTACCGCTTGTTCGCTCGTCTGTATGACCGCTGCTGTTCTTTCCCGTCTGCCCTTGCCTCTCCTTCATACAGCCGCAGACGAAAGACAACCAGCACGCGGCCAGCTCAGTAGACGGTCTCCAGGATAGGCGCCATGTCCGGCTACGACGCCATCTCGCCCCCACGGAGCGCAGCTGGCAACGACGACAGCGGGTGGAGGAGAGAACCCTACGCTCGTGTGCCGTCGCCGAGACACGACGACTATCCGCCCGCAGGAGGTGCAGACGAGCCCTACGGCCACTCGAGGCGGGGGAGATCTCCAGACGACAGTGTGTTGCAGACTTCCTTTCCTCAAGCAGCTCGGCACTGACAGCTGCTCGCCATTGGCATTCTCAACCCCAGGTGATCGAAGAGGAAAGCGAAGACGTTCGCCCTCCCCAGTAGGGCGAGGAGGTGATACGTATATTCCGAGCTACAACAGAGAAAGATCGCCTCCTTCCTACAGGGATAGACGAGATCAGGGATCGTTTGGGGGATCAGGTGAGGCGTCCGGACGGAATGGTCAGTGAGGCGAAGAATAGCTATATTGAATGTGTTCGTTCACTCTCCATCTGGCGTTCGTACACACAGATCGCTATGGCGGACGAGATGACTTCTCCATGGGTGCTTCAGGCTATGACCGTCGAGGTCCGCCTCTACCGTAAGTGCATAGATAACCCAGCTCATGCCCGCACGCAAGCAGAGGTTATGCAACATGACTGACACATCTGGTCGGCCGTCTTGCTCTTCATCCATATTACCACTGCTGCAATGCAGACGCTCGCAACTTCGACCGCCTCAAGAATTACCTTACCTCGCCCCATTCGCATACTACCGAGACTTCATGAGAGACGAAGACCAACGTTTATTTGACGATAAAGACAAATTAGAAGAATCGTACAAGAAATACAAATCTGACTTTCACCACAAGAACAATCGCATGTTCTTCGATGATGTTAAGAACATGAGCTGGTGTAAGGAAAAGTACGGGATTGCCCAGGAAGAGGTTGACGACAGGAAGAGATTGAAGACGAAGGGGAGAGAGGGGAAAGTAGAGGCTTTCTTGACTGCATTAGAGGGCGGTGAATATGATGAGATAACACTGGATGGGAAAGGTAAGCACTATATCGTTGTCGAGCTTGACTTTAGTACCATCAGCATTGATGACAGCGAAACGTATGCTCACACTATCACGTTGCTAATTCCCCAATTCAGCATATGTACCTCGCTCACCTAGCAAAACCGAGGCGAAATTACCAGACGTAGTTGAAGATGCCAAAGACGTCACTATGAAGGAAGGCGATGATGCCGAGGTGAAGCCCGAGACCAAGACGACAGAAGACACCGACAAGGGAGAAGAAAGCAAAAAAACGTCTGAAGACGATGCCAGTATGCAGGATGCGGAGGCACAACCAAAGGTCGTAGGACCAGATAGCACGCCTCAGAAGACTGATGAAACTGACAACGCCGCAAACGAGCCAGCCAAGGTTCAAGAGTCGCAAGAAGACGCAAATGGTAAAGCTGGTGCGGCGGAAGATTATGAAGCTAAGAAGGGTGAAATAGATAGCATCATGATTCCTGGTAACCCGCATACCCTGCTCATCAAATCATTGTCACCTGAAATCTCGCGAGCTGATCTTGAAGCTGTAAGCTGGTCATCTGGCGGATGCCTTACATTATTCATGTATGTATACTGAGCGTTCCGCAACTCCGCACACTTCTCCGACGGACAGCACTGCAAACAAGTCGAAGGCTTCGACTATATCGCATTGGGCGACGCTAATGCCACAAAGAAGTTCCATCGCATCGGTTGGGTTGTCTTCAAGGCTGGATCAGATATGGAGTCCGCCGTTGAGAAGCTGTGCGAGTCAAAGGTGGGCAGTTTCAAGTTGATTGTACAATTGCTGTAATTGTACTCAAACTCACGGTGTCTTCGCGTACAGATCAACGACTTCACTCTGCACATGAGCTTGGCTGACAAGCCCACGTACCAGCGTCTTCGTCAAACTCCCTCTGCTATGGGCTCCGCAGACCGTATCCGTGACTCTCTAGACCATGTCAAGAAGATTGTAGCTCGAATGGAAGCTGAAGCGGATAACGATACACGAGGTAGTCAGGCTATCGAGAAGCGCCTTACAGAACTACATGCTACTGTCCAGAACGAATCTAGGGCTGAAGATGGAAGCGACAAAAGCAAAGCAGACGCCGCCGAAATCGAAAGGAAAGAGCAGCATGAAAGGCGATCTTTGGATTTATACATCCAATATCTCCGCTCGGTCTTCCATACTTGCTACTACTGCACGACAGTAAACGATTTCGAAGAGGAATTGGCCAGGAAATGCGTAAAACATGTTAGAAGACCCGTAAACTCTCTTACTATTGGGAAGAATAGAAAGGAGAATGATGTGGCTTGGGTGAAAAACTTTGATGAGAAGATACTGCTTCTTACAGATCGAGACAGTGTCGATCCTCTAGACTATGGGGGTGAAAACGCACAAGAGTGAGTTAAGGTTCTTTACGCATCCAGCCGCGTTTTACAGGCAACTCGGACCGACTTAGCTAACCTGTACCCGCTACTGTGCTAATTTAAGCGAGCTGAGTAAAATCGCTAAACCCCATATCACGGTCGAAGATGAAGGGAAATTCAGATGCAAAGAGTGCAAGAAGCTTTTCAAGGCTGCTCCTTTCGTCGAGAAGCATATACTCAATAAGCATCCTGATATTGTTGGGGACAAACTGGAAGAGGTGAGAGCGCGTCGCAAGCTATTATTGCAATGCACACCTTGTTTCAAACGAAAGTATTGAGCATATTGCTGCATCTTCAGGTCAAGTACTTCAATAATTTCGTCCTGGATCCCGCGCACCCTATGCCACCCATCAATGACATCCCTCAATACTCCAATAACCCCAATCACCCAGGAAATGCCGGGCTCTATGGCAACGGTGGCGTGGCGAGCACTTTTGGCGCTTTCAACCAAATGTTCAACCCTTCATTCAATGCCGGTTATGGCATGATAGCACCCTATGGCAACTTCGGGGGTTACAACCCGATGTTCCAACCCATGGGAGCTGGGTTCAATGTTTTTGGCGGTACAGCGGGAGGAATGTATGGTGGACCCATGTCTGGAGGTGGTAGATCACTTGGTGACAGGATCGGTGACCGACAAGGCGGATATGGTATGGATGGAGGGAGGGGCAAACGACAGCGCAGAGACTACATGGGAGCTCCTGCGCCTGGTGGACCTCCACCACCTCCACCTAAAGGAGCCAAGATTGACCCTAGAGCTGGTAGACTGCATGCCTATACTGATTTGGATGGGCCTCCGGCCGGTGGCGGTGGGGAAGATCTCGACATGCTAGATTACTGATTTCATTGACGAGCTCACGCTGCCGTCCATCAGTGTACGATGCAGAGCCAGCCTGTTGTATGCTACTCGAGCAGCTTTCCCTCAGCTTGGTATCTAGGCAGTGCAAAGCGGTAATGCATGACCTTGATATGGTATCGTTAACATCCCAATAAATAGCATGCGAGTTTAGTAGCGAGCATTTCGAACAACATGTGTGAAACTTGCGTTGCTGATGAGGATTGGCCAAAGTTCATTCTGTGGCCCGACCTCACTACTTGCTTATTATGCTGGCTACTACGAGAAGCTGCTTGGAACATAACCAGGACGTCCCTTGTTCCGAAACCTTTGAAATAGCTGCGCTGCTCTTCTCCGTATCACCACGTCGTAGCGCAAACACTGCACGCATCGGGTGTCTGACGAAACCTCCGCTCGCGCTGCGCGATGTCTGCTGCATCCATGAACCCGATCACGTCGCTATGGATATCAGCACGAGCTGGACGAAGACCTGCATTCCGCAGTCAAGGCTTGCAACGAGTGAATCGCCAGACGTCGGACTCACGATGTCATGCCTCAAGCTTGTCGGGTGGCATACGCAACGGAGGCGTGAAAGCAGAGATGCCAAACGAGCTTATGCGAATCATCGTGAATCATATCAAAGTGAGAAAATAAGGAATAGCTTTTGTTCGGCAGAGTGGGAATTATAGCTGAGAGAATGATGATGTTTTTGATGGTCTCTGAAGACTCATGGACCTATGCCGCTTCCTAGATATATCGGTCTTTGTCTTGGACATCCTACATTAGGCTATTACACCAGGTCGGCTGAAAGATCATCTTCCGCATTAGGAGATACTGCAGTCATAGGGAAAAAGGGGGACTTTATCACAAGCCCTGAGATTAGTCAAGTCTTTGGGGAAGTAAGTGTGGATCAGGCTTTTCCTTTTTATTTGCCGCCTGACTTGGTCCGAAGCTGATGAGGCATGTGTGATACGTTTTCAAAGCTGCTTGCGATCTGGTACATCACACAATGGCAAGCTCAAGGTATGCCGGAGCACTCTCGCATAATAGAACTTGGCCCTGGGAGAGGAACTTTGATGGATGATATGTTGAGGGTTCGTCTTCACTAATGCGTAACTCTGCGAAGATCACCCTAGCTTACGAAATTCTTCATCACTAGACTTTCAAGAGTCTGGGTGCTTTTGGCAAAACATTGACGGATGTTCACCTCGTGGAGAACAGCCCATACATGAAGAAATTGCAGGAACGGAAGCTTGCACACTGGCAAGCACAGGGTCTGACAATCCATTGGCATGACCGTATCGAAACTGTCCCGATTGCGGATGAAAAAACGTATACGATGGTCGCGGCCCATGAGTTTTTCGATGCCCTACCCATTCATATGTTTGAAAAGCGAGCCGAAGGGTGGAGAGAAGTTTTCGTCGACCTCGAAAAGCCACAGACAGCACAGGAGGCGACATCGAAGATCCTGTTACCCGGTCAAGCACCTCAAGCTTCGATAGTAGGCGCGAAGAAGTCTACTCCACCGGAATTGCCTCCGAAATTGCGATTTGTGGTCTCGCCCTCTGCTACCTTGGCAGCGAATTTACTCGTACGCGAGGATGATACCCGCTTCAAAGGGCTCAGCGAAGGCACGCGAGTAGAGGTCTGCCCCGATCTATACGGTCTTGGTGCCGCCGCTGCAAGACTTGTCAAGCCCTGCGGAGCCGGATTGGTCATCGATTATGGGGATGATAGATTCTTCGTCCATAGTTTCAGAGTAAGTAGAGCAATGTCAAGGGAAAGCGTTGAAGAATACCTTATTTATTTGAACGTCCCTTACCTGCAACAGGCTTTTAAAGATCACAAGCTTGTGGACCCACTTCAGGAGCCTGGCTCAGCGGACTTGACTAGCAATGTCGACTTCAGCGCTCTCCGCGACTCGCTTACATCTGGCTATACAGGTCCGGGACACACCGCGGACCACATTTCCGATGCTTTCACCTCTCCTCCTCCTGCTACGGGGAATGCCGATATTTTTGTACCACCCCTCCTATCACAGCGGTCATTCCTTCTCTCCCTCGGCTTGCAACTTCGTGTCGAAAAATTAGTACAGAACGCTCAGGACGACAAGAGGAGGAAAGCAATCATTGACGCGGCTCAGAGACTTGTGGACAAGAATGTAAAGATACATGGCATGGGCAAGGTGTTCAAGGTCCTGGGCTTCGTGCCTAGCAATAAGGATGTCTCGGAAACGCGCGAAGTATTCCCGTTCGGGAGCGAGTTGGACTAGAGTCAGCTTAGACTCGTCAGCTGAGGCAGCTGCAGCCGCTAGAAAAGCTCGCGAGCCGGGCAAATGCGATAAGTCGATGACGATAAGCAAATCACGGCTACGCGCAAAGGACGCCATCAAATGTACATCAAGGTGATGGAGTTTTGCCTCCGGTCAACCAAGCAGAATTCGATCATTATGCTACAAGATCCACACTCGTATTAGGTCCACGGCTACAGCTATCGTCGCGGCGTCTTTCCACCCCTATCAGTGACTCGTATACGGAAAGCGGCGGCACCGTGTTCCTCCACCTGCTCGCGATATCCTGGTATCCCTTCGTACACCTTGACTCCATCGCTCAAGGTCTGTACACCTGGCAGGAAGTCCTGGACTCGCCCGTCCAGCATATCGCGAAAACTGTCAAATTTCTGTACATCTAGTATGAGAGCTGTAAAAGCAGGCATGGATGCATCTTCCGCGTGATGAAATATGAACTCGTCGCCTGGGCGCAACGTTGCGTATCGCGGCGTGTTCGTGCGACCTTCCCAAGTTTTACTGCCATCGAGGATAGCTTCGTAATACTTGCCCATCAGAGACGTGATAACCGTTCGGATGCGCGGTTTGGACGTGGTTTCCATCTGCCCCTGTGATCTGTCCCTTGATTTGCGCAACCCGCTACTGTTCCGCGACTCTCGGTCAGAAGTGCTTGCTTGTCTCGACGTCCCCGCTCTTTTGGGACTGCGACTGCGGCTTCTTGTACTTATAAGGGGTTGAACATCCTTTCGGAAGTCCCTATGCCTCTTCGTCTCATCGGTGTCCTCATCCTCCATCCTGGTCTTGCCCTTACTATCTCCTACTACTTCACCTCGAGCAAGCTTCTCTTGGGTTTTTTTCCAGGTAAGCTTTGCAGCACATCTTGGGCAGAGAACGACTTTCACCAGAGCTTGCTTGATTTTATCCTGCTCTTGATATTGGAAGTTTAGCTGATAAGGGGTGAGTTCGCGAGGGACCAAGGGCCGTGTGTCGTCTTCATCACGGTCTTCAGGCGAATCAACTGGCTCATGGTGCTTACAATGGAGGTTACCACAGGTCAGCTGGCGATGCGCAGAGCCAGATCAGCAGGATGCAATGTGGTGAGGTTGGTGGGAGCATGTACCTCTCCAGCCCGCTGCAGTACCTCTTCCTCCGTCCGCCACCGCAAGGCGATTCCACCGGTCTTGTACTGGGTCAAGTCACACACGGCATACTCTCGAAAGAGCTTGTTGTACCACGACAGAGCGATCCTGTCTTCCCACGATAGCTTGCTCGTGTCGATATCGTCATCTGCTTCGTCTCGGATGAACTGATGGTGTTTTGCTAGTATCGACAGCTCCGACAGGCTCGTCGGTCGGTGGCTCGCCGGCGGCGCATTGTAGCGGTGCAGATGTCTCTTGTCTGAAGCCATAGCAGTGCGCTCGAGGCGTATGTGACGCGCAGAAGAGCAGCAGCAGTGCTGCTATGATTCACTCTTCGCATTAATCGATTTCGATCATGCCCATTTGCCGCATGCGTGACATTCTTGTACAGGATGCAACAAACGTATGGACATCTGGCCCGCCACCAGCACATATACTCTCCCTCCCGCAGCGTGAGCCGTAGACGTCTGTCTGGAGCGCGTCGCCGTCTGCAGTCGCCTGCACCATGGACACGCTGTCGAGGTCGCGGTCCCATCGCCGCCTGTATTCTGGAGGGATCAACAATGCGACATCAGCGGCGGGCGGACGGGCAGGCCACAGCAGCAGCAGCAGCACAGTCGCGCCCATCGCGGAGGAGCTGCACCCTGCTCTGGTCCGCAACTTCAGAAAGGCCGGCCAGATCCTGACGGACGCAGCGGCGCAGGCAGAATGGGCAAACCGACGCTGGGTCTGGGTGGCCGACGCAGGACTGGGATACATCGCAGGCTGGATCATCAGCGAGGCCGACGAGACGGCCCAGGTGGCATGTGTAGACGACAAGGTCCGTAGACTCAGCTTCCCCCGGCGTGCTCGAGTCCTGACACCTTCCGCACCCCTATCGCTGCTATGTTGATGCCACTCCACCTGCCTGATAAATGGCCTGCATTGCTGTCAAACCCGGTCCACAGACACGCACCGTCTCTATCAACGACGTATCCAAGATGAATCCTCCCAAGGTGCGCTGTCCGGTCATCGCCGTACCCACCTCCGAAGACACACTGACCTTCTCACGTGCCTGGAGCAGTTCGACCGCGTCGAGGACATCGCAGGTCTTACAAACCTGAATGAAGCAAGCGTAGTGCACAACCTGCGGGAAAGATACACGTCGGAAATGATATATGTATGTCTGTCCAGCCCATCGACCGGCTCGCAACTACCAAACCCACGAATCAGCATTCCTGCTCACGTGCCATAATTCCCTATCTTAGACCTACTCTGGCCCTTTTCTTGTCGCGGTCAATCCGTACCGACCTCTCCCCATCTATGGCCAGGATGCAGTGGATTGTAAGAGTGCACTTTGCGTAGCAGCCCTGCTTGCCATCAAACTGACAAGCATTCTGCACATAGTATACAAGGGCAGGCGGCGAGAAGAATGCCCGCCACATGTGTTCGCAGTTGCCGAGAGAGCATGGCAGAATATGGTGGGAGAGCGAGAAGGTCAATCCATCTTGATTACGTGGGTCTATCGTTAGTTTTCTCGAAAGGCTGCATCAACCATCTCTGCTAATCTCACCCGCGCATTCTGCATCCTTTTCTATAGCGGTGAATCTGGAGCGGGAAAGACTGAGAATACTAAGAAAGTCATACAGTATCTTACGGCTATAGCTGCAGAAGCAAGCCATGCGTTGCCGCCCTCCGGATCTACAGGTTCCCTCACCGACATCGACCAAGATCCTCGAGCGGTCACCTCCAGCCAACACACCGGACGTGAGCTAGAGAACCAGATCATACAAGCAAACCCTATTCTTGAAGCGTTTGGTAATGCGCAGACTGTACGAAACAACAACTCATCCCGTTTCGGCAAGTTTGTCCGCATACTGTTCACACCGCTTGGCGCCATCGCGGGAGCTACCATAGATTGGTACCTTTTAGAGAAGTCGCGTGTGACAGCGAGAAGTGCGAAAGAGAGGTCTTTTCACGTATTCTATCAGCTGCTCAAGGGCGGCAGTAAGGACTTGAGAAAGGATCTCCTGCTCTCTGGAGAACCTGAAGATTATTCCTATCTAAAGTGCTCGAGACTGAGTATAGAAGGGGTTGATGATCATTCGGAGTGGAGGGCTTTGCAGGTGAGTTGCGTGTCCCTGAAGTATATCCTTATAGCAACCCATTAAATGTGGCCTCTACTGTAGCACGCGTTGAATGTCGTCGGCTTCAACGCTTCTGAGCAATTCGACCTGTTCAGAGTTCTAGCAGCAATCCTCCATATAGGGAATATAGTGGTCACCGCTGACAGAAGCGAACAAGCATATATCCGTGATAACTCTTCTCTAGAGAAAGTCTGCCATCTACTCGGCTTACCAGTGGTCGAGTTCACAAAGGCTCTGCTGCGTCCACGCGTCCGGGCTGGGCGGGAATGGGTGACACAAGCCAGAACGAAGAAGCAGGTCGAAGACGAGATGGGCGCACTCTGCAAATCCATGTATGAGAAGTCATTCGGAGCACTCGTTGAGCGCATCAACAAGGCATTGGAACGGCCAATCTCGAAAAGCACTTTTATCGGGGTTCTCGATATAGCCGGGTTCGAGATATTCGAGACCAACGGCTTTGAGCAGCTTTGCATCAATTATACAAATGAGAAACTGCAACAATTCTTCAATCATCACATGTTTGTTCTAGAGCAAGAAGAGTATGCAAGAGAGAATATCGACTGGCAATTCGTTAACTTTGGCTTAGACCTTCAACCTACCATCGATCTCATTGAATCTACTTCTCCGATAGGTATTCTCTCCTGTCTCGACGAAGAATGTATCATGCCCAAAGCAAGCGATGCCACTTTCACAGAGAAGCTACACCAGCTTCATGACCGTAAGAACAGGCAATCGGTTGCTTCGCCTCTTCTCGACGACGCATCACCCGCTGCACCGGCCTCAAAGTATACCAAGTCGCGCTTTGCGATGGGCTTCACTGTTTCCCATTATGCTGGCAAAGTTGAATATCGTACAGATGGCTGGTTAGACAAGAATCGCGACCCGCTCAACGCAAATATAACATCTGTTCTGGCGGCGTCTACGGAAGCCTATGTTGCGGGGCTCTTCGAGGAGTACAGGGAGGATGAACCACTGTTGAGGGGCACGGCGGACAGCAGTGGTACAGCAAGACCGTCCAGGCGAAGCAAGAAGGGCGCATTCAGGACAGTCGCTCAGCGTCACAAAGAACAGCTGAATACTCTTATGGCACAGCTCCGCGACACGCAGCCTCATTTTGTGCGTTGCATCGTCCCGAACGAGAACAAGAAACCTGGCCAAGTCAACGTGCCCCTCGTGCTGGATCAGTTAAGGTGTAACGGTGTTCTGGAAGGCATCAGAATCGCAAGACTGGGATACCCCAATCGTTTGCCATTCATTGAGTTTCGGCAACGGTATGAGGTCCTTACGCCGGGACTCATTCCGAAAGGTTACATTGATGGCAGGGAGGCATGTCAGAGAATGACTGGAGCTCTGGATCTGGACAAAAGTACCTACCGTATCGGTTTAAGCAAGATCTTCTTCAAAGCGGGAGTTCTTGCGGAACTTGAAGAACAGAGGGACGAGCTCCTATACGACATCTTTGCTCGACTTCAGGCATCGTGTCGCAGATATGTATGCCAGCGTCGGGCACGCAAGCAATTGAACAGAGATGCCGCCATTCGGACCATTCAAAGGAATGCCCGCATCTATCTTGACCTAAAAGCATGGCCTTGGTGGATGCTGTATACGAAAGTACGCCCTCTATTAGCTGCGACCAGAACAGACGAAGCCTTGAAGCGCAAAGAAGCGGAATTGCTACTCGCAAAAGAACGAGCTGAGCGGGATGTCCAAGAGAAGCTGAAACTCGAAGAGCTCAAGCTGTCCTTGGAGAATGAAAGTAGGAGAGTTCAGGAAGCACTGGACAGTGAACGAGCTCTGAGTCTGGACAAGGACGCGCTACTCGCCCGTTCCAAGGAACGCGAAATGCAGCTAGAGGAGGAGGTTAATACCCTGCAGGAAGACCTGGATACGCTCGATAGCCAGCTCGAGAGAGCGCTCGCAGCACAGCAAGCTGGAGAGGACCGCTTCACGGAACTACAGGCCGCCTTTCAAGAGGCCGGTCAGCACGCTGCGTCTTTAGCAACAGCCCTCGAGACGCTTAAATCTAGCCAAGGTTCCGCAGCTAAGGAAATGGAGGAGAAAGCAGCCGAAATCGAAATCCTGTCATCTAGCAAAGCTGCCCTGCTATTGCAAGTGAAGGACTTAACGCGAACTCTTGCCGAAAGAGACGAAGATCATGGGAGAACGATACGGCGCCTGCAGGATGCGCATTGCGAAGTGCAGGGGAAACTATCGTCGTTCGCCAACGAGCGAGACAGCCAAGTCGCACGTATTAAAGAGTTCGAATCCAAGCAGCGGCAAGCAGAAGGCGAACTGGGCGCAGTCAATGGTAAACTGGCTGAAGTTCGTGCGAGCCATCGGCGAAAGGAAGAGGAGTGCGAGACTCTGCGTTTACGTGCCCGGGAATTGCAGATTGCTCTTGATAAACTCGCTTCCGAGCTGTCGGATGTTAAACTGCATTCAAGCACGCTTGAGAAGTATCTAAGGGATACCAATGCGAATCTCCAACGGCAAAGCTCGAGCTGTACGAAGTTGCAGGATGAGCTGGATCAATTGCGCAAGGTTATGGAAGCGAAGTCTACGGAAGATGTTAAACAAAGAGAAATGGCAGTCCTGCGAGATCGCGAAATTACAGATTTCCGAGCGCAGGCCGCATCGCTGACTGCGGAGCTTACCGATACCGCCAGACGCAGTGCTGAGCAGATCGAAAGTCTTGTCTTGGAAGTGAGCCTTCGCATTTCCCTTATTTCGGCTGTTCCAGTCTGATGATACCTTTGCATTTCAGCTGGACAGCACAAAGACAAAGCTGGCTCGCAGCGAGCAAGTTCTCGCGTCTTCCGAAGCAGCGCAGGCCGCCCAGTCGCAACGCCTGGTCGATGCGGAAGAGGGTCTGTCGATAGTACGCGAAGCTCACAGCGCTATGCAAAGCAAACTCGAGGCTTTACACGTGAAACACCGAGAAACAGAGGCGCAATTGCGGTCCGTGCAGTTTGAAAGAGATGCCCTGGATCAGCGAGCCTCCGAATCGCAAAGCAGGTTGCAGACTATGGAAGACCAAGTTCTGCAGGTGGAGAGGAAGTATGGTGCGCTCCGCCGAGAAGCCGACAATTTGGGAGACCGTTTGGAGGAGGAAATCACAAAACGTTTGCGTCTGGAGAAAAGCGAGCGGTATCTCAAGGATGACGTTGATGCTCTTCAAGGAAAAGTCATTGAACACGAGCAATACGCTCGTGGGCTGCATAAAGAGCTGCAGCAAAAGGAGGCGGAGCTGCAGAAAGCTCTTTCAATGCAAGACAAGACAATTGTCGAGCATGTACACGTCCTGGAAGAAGCTAAAAGGTATACGGATAAGCAGTTAGCAGAGTGAGTCAACACGCTGAAATTCCGTAGAGCAACAAATCGATTGTCTGACTGGATTTCTCAAACAGTACACAAGCTCGATTGGCGTCTATGACGCAATACAGCAGGACTCTCGAGAAAACCAAGACCCGTTTGCAAGCTGAACTAGAAGACCTGGCAGTGCAAAATGACCGCGAAAGGCTGGATGAGCGTGCAGTCGAAAAGACAATGAGAAAGCTCGAAGACCAGGCTGAAAGAGCTCAGAAACGCTTGCATCAGGAAGAACGTATGCGCCAGGTCGCCGAGCAAGATGTAGCGAAGCTCACGGCCGAGGTGCAACGTCTACGAACACAGACAATGCTTAGTACGGGAACAAGCACTATGCAAAGAAGCAAGAGTACATTTGAGAACGTGCCGCCACCAGATGTTAGCAACGCGCCCTCCGTCAACGGTGTTGTTACTAAGAAAGGCCTGATTGCTGAGCTGGAAAAAGGCGCAATCTTCACGAAGGACGGCAAGCAGGACGACGCGTTACGCGGACGCATCTTGCGCGAGTTGGCACAGACACACCGAGATCTCGCTGCCAGCATGGACGCCACATTATCGCGAAGTATGAGGCATTGACCGAAGCACGTCCGGCAGGACAATACATATCGGTTAATTGCACGATTGTATCATGCGCAGCCTTCCTTTTCACCAGATCTGAGGTCGACCAAATTACACTGTAGCTTAGCGAGTTACCATATCGATTCGAAATCATCCCAATCAGCCTGCTCTGTATGTCTTGTTCAACTGAGCCTCGTCGGTCATACCGGAGGTTGGTGTCGTTTTGTTCTGACCGACCCCTATTCTCGGTGACGATAGAAACACCGGGCAGCTTAGCGAAAGGCCGGGAAGTCTTGAATGCCGGAGAAGGTGGGGAAGAACAGCGGAGCGGAGCACCACACTTGGGTGTTTAATAACTAAGAGGTTACTCTGTCCTTTCATAAGGCTACTCCTTCTCCCCCGCCACGCTTCTAGGTCACTACAATGGATTTCTCAGGCATCAAGTGAGTCCCATAGCCTGGCCGATCACCGTTGATAATGACTTGCTGAAGCAACG
This sequence comes from Cystobasidium pallidum, assembly GCA_001599955.1. Classification (NCBI taxonomy): domain Eukaryota; kingdom Fungi; phylum Basidiomycota; class Cystobasidiomycetes; order Cystobasidiales; family Cystobasidiaceae; genus Cystobasidium; species Cystobasidium pallidum. The sequence goes on from BCIL01000004.1 coordinate 1,145,079, forward strand.
TCCCCTTACTCTTCAGCTCGGGCGTAGCCCTTATCACAGGTGAGAGTCACCTTCTCATTCCATATATTCAGTAGTTTAATGCTCTTTATAGGTGGCGGCTCAGGGATTGGGCAGGCATCCGCTGTAGCCTTCTGCAAGAGTGGCGTAACGAGATTTGCATTGCTCGATATGAGCACTAGCGGCCTCGAAGAGACCCACAAATTGTTGCAAGCCATCAATTCAAAGGTCGACGTCAAAGCCTATCCGACGGATGTTTCTCAGGAGGAGCAAGTCATCCAGGTAATCGATGCCGCATACAATCATTTCGGACAATTCGACTATGTTGTGCAATCGGCTGGTCTAAATCAAAGGCCCCGCGCGCTCCTCCACGATACAGAAATGGTTAACTACGACAGAGTATTCAACGTCAATACTAGAGGTCTGTATATAGTACAGCGCGAGGTTGTCAAGCGAATGAGACAGCAGAAAGTCCTGGAGCACGGGCAAAAGGGGTCTATCGTGAATATCGCAAGCATATCGGGGATACAGCCTACTACAAACCTAGTGCCAGTGAGTTGGGCGTATTTCATGGGATCAACAATAGGCTGATGTTCATGTACCTACTGCAGTATGCTGCATCTAAAGCAGCTGTAATAGCCATGACCCGAGGCGACTCGATAGCGTATGCTGGAGAAGGCATCAGGGTATGTTAGTCTCAATCAATCTTACCGAGAACGCGTCAGTGACATCACCGAGATTTCCGTCTTCATCGACTTATTAGATCAATTGTATCTGTCCGGGAGTTGTGCTGACACCGATGAACAAGTCAAGCATCGCTGCAGGCGAGGATTTCTCCGTAATGCTGAAGGGTACTCCAGCAAATCGAGCTGCACAGCCGGAAGAAATCGCCTGGTCTGCAACGTTCTTGTCACATCCCAACAGCGGCTACATTGTCGGACACGCTCTCGTTGTAGATGGAGGCAAGACCCTCACGTAGCAACAGCAATCAGCATGTAGGATCCAGAGCTGTTCGAGGGAACTTAGATGATCATCTTGTTGACGTGAAGCAATACCTAGCATCTCATAGAATGGCCAGAACAATGAGTAACTAAGCTTTCGTGCCCTCTGTACGGCTTGGATGCCTCACAGGTATTGTTTGGCACTGGATTCCAAAACAACACCTCAGTGCAATTCTGTCTCTCGCAATCGCAGAGTACTAGCTGTAGTGATCCGGCATGCATTTGCATTGAAGGCTCTAGTGTAGTTTACAGAGGGAAGTGCCGAGAGACTCGAAAGAGATGATCAGGCGTGTTTACTTGTACAGTCCCTAGATACACCGACCGCTGTCAACAGCGACAATAATACCGGTAACAACACGGCTCTCGGAGCAAGCCAGCTGCGCGACCATGTTGGCGATATCCTCCGGTTCGCCGATAACGCCCAATGGTAAAGTGCTGCCAAGGGCCTTGGCTGCTTCCTCACTATTCTTTCCCTGTGTTAAATTAAAAGCCATCTGTGTGTTGGCGATGGAGGGTGAGACGCCACATACTCTGATACCATATTTAGCGTATTCTATAGCTAATGCTTTTGTAGCACCTTCAGCGCCAGCTTTCGAAGCCCTATAAGCAGGTACATGGTCAGGACCTCTGACGATTCTGAGAGAAAAAGCTGGTTGCTTGTCTGAATAGCTTTATGCTTACGCGTAGAAGGCCAGTCCTGGTCGGGGGCGAGTCGCACTGGTGCTGTAAGATGGAAACCAATCTGTAAGGACTAGTTTCATATTGCGTTAGAATGAGTTAGTCGCACCTGATAGTGTTAACCATAGCTCCCTTAATGTTGTTTTCCATGAAATAAGGGAAGATGACTTGAGCAGAGACAAAAATTGCCTTTAGGTTGACTGCCAGCAGCTTATCGAGGGTCGATAGTGGCATTTCGTGCATCGGCTACTCGCAGCATCGTTAGTGTGCCACTTCACCGGACGTGACGTCGACTCGTGTCTGTTGGGAAAGCTCACTGTGGAGTCTGTACAGATACCCGCATTATTGCAAACAATACCGAGCTTTCCGAAGTTGTCGATGGCGGCTTTGAGAGCTTCCTTCCAGCTCTCAGGGTTTGAGACATCACCTTGAACGACTCTAACTCCCTCTGGCAATGTCTTGCCCTCCAGCGGTTTAATGTTGAAGTCAAGAATCACGACCTAAAGGGGTGCAGCCTTAGCGAGTCGTCCCTTCGAGGCTGCCATGCTTTTCGCTGGTGACGTACGTTGGCTCCTTCTGCTACAAACTTCTTGACGATACCGGCACCGAGCCCGCTGGCACCCTGGTTGTATTACATGTCATGCGAATCAGCTTTCAATGCCGTTGAGCGATCTAAAAAAAGCCGACACTTACGCCCGTGATTATAGCAACTTCGTTATCGAGCTTGCCCATATTAGAGACTTTGTGGAGGGAAGGTGATGCTTTTAGGATTGCGATGGATAATGGCAAAGCTTGCTCGAACGTCTCGAATGGGTTCTGCACAACTTGGCGTGTTCCCCGGTGAGATCAGGATTCTAGAAAACGCCGGCCCTGCAGCCGGCTCAGAAGGTGCAGAACTTCGGCACCTTCGGCCCGCACAGGCAAAACGGAATACGGCGATGAATGCACCGAACCGACGCCTGAAGAACACCAGCAGACACCTCCACCCGTATCGCCAGGACAGTACTGCAGCAGCTACGATGCAACTTTGTAAATTTCAGGAGCTGCCGCCCATTGAGGGACAACCGGCTGGATGCGCCTGGAATTACTATGCCGGTGATAAGACAAACCGAGATCAGCTGGGGCGTGAGTAATGAGAGCAGTACTTGCAGGGCTCCCAGCCTCGAGCGTGCGACCGGGCCCATATACCTACCTTACTTGACGTCACTCCTTTGCGCTTTTACAACGTTCCATACAGGTCTCAATCTTCTGACTTCAGAAAGGGTCAAACAAGCAGCAATCGATGAGATCAAGACTGGACAGCGTGTACAGCTGGACTGGTCGCTGGACAATGTCCAGTTTCCTGGTTTCCGCAGAAAGAAGTTTGAACAGACGGTCATTAGTAAAGCTAACCCTGCTACAGGCTGGATAGGCTGTGATGACGAGGTGAGCTGCTCGATCTCATCTTGCTTGGCTTGAAGCTGCTAAAGAGTGCCCTATCAGATTTCGTTGAACACCCAGGTGCGCTTTCAGTGGTATCCAGTGTACGTCTTTGCAATGCCCTTACAGTATGCGACGTAGTGCGGAAGCCAATGGGATGGTTTCAGACACGTTGCGCACCGTGAGTAGCAATTGGGTGCTATTCGATGGCAACTACCCTCTGACGGCAGTGGCTTGGACCGTAGAGATAACTGGTTCTTACTATAACGGGGTTACCCATGATGAGATTGTCTCCGGGAATAAGGAAAATAATGGCATTGATCACTGGTGCAAAGCCGGTGGGATAGCAGGCAGGGGTGTACTTCTTGATTGGCTTCGATGGCGTCGGCATACAAACCCAGATGCACCAGATCTAAACCCTACAGAAAGGCACGAGGTGCCGCACGAAGACCTCGAGAAAGTGGCTGCTCATCAAGGTGTCACTCTTAGGCCTGGCGATATACTCCTCGTCAGGTTTGGGTTTGTAGCCTGGCATAATCAAGCCAGCGAGGCGGAACGCAGGAAGGGTACCTTTGAGCAAGCCCTCTTCATCGGAATCAAGTCTTCCCCAGCTGCTGTCGAGTGGTTCTGGAACAATCATTTTGCAGCAGTCGGGGGTGATACTGTCGCCTTCGAAGCATGGCCGCCGGTAAAGGGCGAGAGGTGCTGTAAGTCATAATCCTCTTCTTACCAAACATATATACCGCTACGAATGCAAGGCCGAACCGTTTTCCCCCCAGTGCACGAATGGTTTCTTTCACAATGGGGCATGCCAATCGGCGAGATGTGGAATTTAGAAGAGCTGTCAAAGCTCTGTGAAGAGCAGAAAAGGTGGTCCTTCTTCTTGACCAGCGCGCCTTTGCATGTACCTGGTGGAGTCGGTTCACCACGTAAGTTCAGCACACACCTGGCGTGAAGCATTCCTAACTGAACCGTTGCGCAGCGAATGTTATGGCGATCATGTAGTTGATGCTTCACGTGTCACTATATGGATATATGGATAAGAACGTTACAACTCTTTCCAAATGCTGTTAGCTACGTATGGGTCTTTCTTCTCCTCGCCACGAGATAAACCTGTTGGAATAGACGGGATCTACAGATTTTCACCCCAGAAGCACACATTGTTAGACACCCTTTGATGGGTGCGTACTCTTAGCTGGAGGCAGCCAGGCCTGACCTGCAATGATCAAGAATTGGATGATATCACATGCAAAGATATTACCCCATCTGACCGCCCGCTTTTCTAAATTGACAATTTATAGCTTGGACTGTCTTTCTACATTAGCCTTGTACCATGCTGCATAGAATGCGAACAATTCGGGGTTCTGCACACCCGTGTTATTTATGCGCTCAAGGGGCATTCCGTTACTGAGGGAAAGTCAATATCGCGCAATTGTTCTGGATCAACCAGTCTGATGAATCTTGACTCACACAAGCTTCTTCACGCTGCTTTCAAGCTTCTTGCCGCTTAATGTGACCGGCACGCCCGGACATCTTTCCATTACGGCGGGAACATGTCGCCTACTGAGTCTTTGGGCGATAGCGCCTTGGATCTTTTTCACGAGATCAGCTTCCAGAGGTTTATTGTCAGGAGTGACGAGGAACAAGATAACGCGTTCATCCCCATTCTTCAACTTCTGCCCAACTGCCAGCGAGTCCGCTACATCATGCTTGAACTCCTTTTCCAGTATGTAGTACAGCTCTGCCGAGCCAAAGCGGACACCGCTAGGGTTCAAGACACCGTCTGACCTGCCTAGGAGCCAGCTGTGAAGGACAGTCAGCCTTCCGCAAGCTATGAAGGGGCACATCGGAAACCTACATTCCGCCATTCTCGCTACTCTGGTATACATTATCGTTCTTTATGGCCGATAGAGCAGAATCAGCCCGGTTACCCTATCGATTTACAAGTTAAGGAGCTTACCATGTTGAAGACAGGATGGTCAAAATCAGCAAAATATGTCTCTTGATAGCGCTTGCCGTCTGGGTCGTCCAAAAACGCCAAAGGCATATTCGGGAAGGCCGTACGGACTACCATAGTCCCCTCTTGGTCTTTTACAGGCTTGCCTGTCAAATCGACACGTTATTGTCAGGCATACTCTTTCATTTGTGTATGTGCAAATGCAAGTCACCTTGTTCATTGTATGCAACCAGATCGATTCCTAGAGCTGGAACTTGCAGTTGACCCTTATATGCGGGAAGAGTGTGTGTACTATGCAGAAGGGCGCCACCAATTTCTGCACAAGAAGTCATTAAGTCAGAACAAGTCGGGCGTGTTCGGATTATAACAGCCACTGACCTGTGCCTCCACTGTTGTTGGAGACAAAGACACCGCCCAACTAGTGCAGTATATCAGATAGCTGAACATACCGTCACCTTCATGACCACTCACCTTGGCAACCCAGTCATATACGTCGTTGGTCACAGGCGACCCCGTCAAAGACATCTGCTTTAATGAGGATAGATCAAACTGGTCGCGAGGATTAAATCCACTTCTAGCTAGGCTTTGAATATATCTTGGGGATACTCCCAGCTGAACGGCCCTGCAACAATCATCTGTGTCATGATATGTGACAGCGGCCACGAACGATCATATTCGTTCGCCTGAGGCAACCTACTTGTACTTTTCCACTAAACGCCACATAATTTCAGGTGGATGGAAGGGCGAACCATCATAGCAGAGTACCGTGCCACCTGTCGCAAGAAAATTGATCGATAGATTGTAGACAATCCAGCCCATCTGTATTCGCGTCAGCATGCAGCTTGTAGCTAGCCGTCCGAGCCGTTAACCCACTGTTGAAAACTGTAGCATCAAGTCTCGGTGGTCCAAGCCGAAATGAAATTGTGTTGTCATCTTTCGCGACAAAATAAGACCTCCACCAGGACCAAGCTGAGCAAGAATGGACCAACACAGTCAATACCTGCTAAGCGGTAGTGACGCGCGAACTCACAATTGATTTTGGCTTGCCAGTCGTACCAGACGAAAAGACAATCCAGATAGGGTGATTGAAGTCGGTCCGGAAGAAGGGTATGGTAGCTGGTCTGTTGTCGCCCAATTTCATGAAGCTAGACCAACTTCTGACTGTGGGTCCAGCAGCGTAACCAGACAGGGAAGAAGGTGCGGGTTCTCTGTCTTTCGCTAGATGTCCAATAACAACCACGTGGTCTAGCTTTCCCGCGTCTGTCAGGGCCTTGACCACAGTTTTCGCTCGTTCTGTCACTTCATGTGTTTTGCCGCCATAACGATAGGTGTCGATGGTGAAGAGAATCTTGGGCTGGAGAAGTGAGTATCTATCGATCACGGCATGTGCTCCAAATTCGGCAGGCGTCGACGAGAAGAGGGCTCCAACTGCCCAGTGATGGCAGGAAGGCGGTGTCAGAATCGTGGTGAAACGGCAAGCAAACGTGGTGAATTACCTGTCATCGTGGCCAAGTAAACAATGACCATCTCGCAATTGCTGGCACCAAAAGTGACGACCGAGTCGTTGGGCTTGACACCAAGTTCACGCATTGCTTGCGCTGCTCTTCCAACTTCCTGGTACAGCTCTTCCCATGTCAGGCGTCCCAGTTCAACCGGTTCTCGCGGATTCGCTGAGGTTCTGTCAGGTTCCACGGTACTGATAACAGCATAACGGGTCTTTGAGCGTGCATTAGGATGCGACAACAGCATATTCTCTGCCGCACTAGATGGAAACCAAAAATATATTCACCAGGCATTAGCCAGCTCACAATGTCCAGAACGCCTGCGAAGAGGGCGTACTTGAATTTAGCACCAGGAAACCATTGCTGGGGTTTGTTGATGGGTATATTCCTGTCATAGCATGGCTGAAGAGTCGCTGGCTCAGCTTGACAATTGCACTGTTTCCTTGGGTGGACCAAGCGATCACGCTCTCCGAATTGGCTATCGAAAAAACCTACTGCTCGACCTTTCTCCCCTATGATGCCACAGTAGTCCCATACCTGTGGAAGGGCAGGCAATCAGAGTCACCATCACCCACCTGGCAAAGATCTGTGACGCCGGCTCCACCTACATCGCTCCAGAACTCGTCAGGCTTGTCGCAAGACCACCTATGCAGATCCCAATAGTTCTTGAATGCATAGCCGCGAGTCTGGTTGATGGACTTCCTAAATGTGTCCACGAAGGGCTCTTCATCCTTGCGAAGCAAACGAATTGCACACTCATGGTAAGTATAGATGCGTATAAAGGCAACGCTAGAGCGCGTGCCAAGTCGTCATGTCGGGTATTAGAGCGTACCTCATGCGGACGGGGTCCGGTTGTAGGCCAGAATAACTCAAGTTGTGGCTTGGACATGGCTGCTTTGGTATTGACGAGGAAGAACCTCCTGCTTGTAGGAAGATCGTGTCTTTCTTTTATCGACGACCAGGCTGAACCGCGCCGGCAAACGCCGTTCGAGAAAAACGCCGAGTTGTGAACTTTCTTTCCGTATCACCAGCAGCTTTGCGCCGGCCCATTTTCGCAGATGCAATAGAACGAGTGGCAGCCCCAACGTTTCCATTACACATATTCCTTCCAACACATCGCAAGCTCTCTCCCTCATTCGTATAGCTATCTCAACAGTATGAGTTCCATCAACCGGGTCAAGCAAGTAGCCGGGCACCTCGCACCATCCGGCAAGCAAGCTCTGCTTCGGCAGTCGGATGATGATGTTGTTATAGGTACGCAGTACATAGCAATCAAAGCCTGCTCTGTCTATGAGCTTGCCGAATCCATAATGGCCCTTGGCTGATCAGTCGTTCCAATTCTGGCGTCCAGTGGCGGCGAAGCGAACTCCCCTGACCAAAGCTAAGAAGGGTGCCCTGAAGGATGCATTCTTTGAAGATCTACTTTCCGCTGTGCTCAAGGGCGCTATCTCATCGTGCAATCTAGATCCCAAGCTTGTCGAAGATTTACAGGTCGGGACAGTTCGCACCCCTCGAGGTGGCGCAACTATTTCTCGCATGGCCGCTTTGCACGCTGGATTGCCCGAAAGCTGCAGCGTCTCATCCGTCAATCGACAATGCAGCAGCAGTCTGCAAGCTGTGTGGACGATTGCAAACCAGATTCGCAACGGCGACATCGATATTGGCATTGGTGCCGGTGTCGAGTCCATGTCAAACCACTACACCAACGCCGTCTTGGATCACGACATTTCCACTGAAATACAGACGCATCCATGTAAGGCGCGCCGTTTAGTGATAAATGCCAGCCAAAGAAATGCTCACTTTCGAACCGTTGCAGCCGCTAAAGATTGCCTTCTGCCCATGGGCATCACGAATGAGAATGTGGTCGACCAGTATGTGTATTTCCTACGGTAAAAACTGGAATCTCACTCGGAACGCTTTCCCTTAGGTATCAAATCTCAAGAGCAAGACAAGATGAGTTTGCAGCCAAATCTCAGAACAAGGCGGAAATCGCTCAGAAGCAAGGCAAATTTGTCGACGAGATAGTTCCCGTCATCGTCAATGGCCAGACAGTCTCACAGGATGATGGTATCAGAGCGGGGGCCACGGCTGCGAACCTTGCAAGACTGAAACCTTCCTTCAAATCCGATGGGACAACGCATGCAGGAAACGCAAGTCAGCTTACAGACGGTGCGGCGGCCGTCATCTTGGCTCGAAGATCAGTTGCAAAGACGCTTGGTCTTCCTATTCTCGGCAAAGTCGACAGTGTGACCACTATCGGCGTGCCACCAAGAGTACGTAGTCGGGTACTTGACCTAGGGCTCGTGCTTACCTCCAACTCGCAGATTATGGGCGTGGGTCCCGCATATGCAATCCCGAAGCTTCTCAAGAAAGCCGGCATATCAATCGAAGATGTAGATCTTTTCGAGATCAATGAAGCCTTCGCCGGCCAGGCCCTGATGTGTGTAGACAGCTTGAAGCTTGATGTCGACAAGCTCAATCCAAATGGTGGTGCTATCGCTCTAGGACATCCGCTGGGTACGTAATAGAATCATACGGCCTACCTGGCAATCACACGGCCTATCTGGCAAACACACGTTAACCTATGGTCCATTTGGCAGGGGCTACCGGTGCTAGACAAATTGCGACGGCCTTCAACGAGGCAAAGCGAACAGGAGCTAAGGTTATAGTGACCAGTATGTGTGCGGGAACGGGCTTTGGTATTGCGGGACTGTTTGTAAGCGAGCAATAGAGAACTGCTTGTCAGGCGCATATACCCTACACGTTGGGGAGGCCGAGGCAATCTCCAAAGGACAATACTCGCTCGCGAGAATTTTACCTTACGTTTTGGTCTAGGAAACGTTTGCACCACACAGAACATTTGCTCTCCGCTCCACGAAGTGCTGAGCTATGGTGCGATGCACATGTCGGTATTAGGGGCCTTAAGCTTAATGTTACATGCAAACTATGTCATCAACCCATGAACAAAAGGATTCAGGCCAACGGAAAGTACGCCCGGTCAGGGATCTAGAGCCTATGTAGAATACCGGTAAGAACGTCAAACTCGGGCAGATGTCTGATAGGCCGCTTGCCTCCTCCGAAGCAATCGCCATCGCCACTCCGGCGTCCTAGCCGGCGTAGGTTCCGGGGAACTGTGGGGCACCGACTCTTACGAGTAGCATGCCCGCCGTTTCCTACCCTTTTTAAGTCGTACCCCCTGTCTCCTTACTACCATCATCAAATACCTGACCTACCAAAGCGCCACTCTCGTAGAAGATGGCGGCCGAACCTCAGCCTATCGACCGATCACCCGCTGACGATAAAGATGGTACACTCTTTCTGGAGGGAAAAGCCGACGCGCCCCTCGCAGTTGAGCACTCCTCGGAATATCAAGATTACCTGCGGTTGGAGAACGAGGTATATGTTGGAAAGGCCAAAAAGAAGTTATTGCGCAAGGTCGATATACGCGTTGTCCTTCCGCTTGTCGTATGTGCACTTCAAGTCTCGTCGACTCCCTTCAAGCTCATCTGCCAGGACATTCTGATGACCCTCATTAAATCGTCTTCAGTTCATCTACCTCATCGGCTATGTTGATAGATCCAACAGTAAGCGGCTAACTTCGAATCCTAAGTCGACCAGGGGAATCTGACGGGTACGACTATCCTTAGTCGGGAATGCCAGGCTCTTTGGTCTTGAGAAAGATCTAGGTATCACGCCTGGTCAATATAATATGGTCTTGACCGCCTTCTTCATCACCTACGCCCTGTTCGAAATGTAAGAGCTGTAGAACCATCCCAGCTGAAAGTTGTGATGTAGAGGACTGACTCTCCCTTGTACGCTGACAGTCCGGCTCAGATCGTGAACAAGAGACTCGGCCCGCGCAAATTCGTCTCGCTTATCATGACTGCTTTCGGTATCGTTACTCTCTGCACCGCTTTCACCTTCAACTATGGTGGCATAATCACATGCCGCCTCATGCTGGGCGTCTTCGAAGCTGGCCTCTTTCCGGGCGTTATTTACATGTTGTCGTACTGGTATTCGCGTTGGGAACTGCAAACAAGAATTTGTGAGCTAGACAATGCACTTCGCTCTCAATGCATGCACTTACCCCCACCCCGCGATTATACAGCCGTCTTCTATGCAGGCGCTTCTGGCGCAGGTGCTTTTGCAGGTGCGTTTGAATGTGATACTCTAAATCAGATGAGCGTGCTATAGCTTCAATGATCCGTTAGGACTTCTCGCATACGCTATCGCTAATTTGGACGGCAAGCTAGGCTACCGAGCGTGGCGGTATGTCCAGTTTGGCACAAGCGTTGCATAGACAGGCTTGTGTAACCTGACATTTCCCCAATTTTTGTTTCGGCTAGGTGGATTTTTGGTATCGAGGGTAAGCCTCTCTTCTGGCTCTTTTTGGCGTTTGCTGACCTTTGCATCATAACTGTAGGCATTGCCACCATCGTGGTCGGTATTTTGGCCTTCTTCTTCGTCTCCGAGGCCCCGGCAGATGCCCTATGGCTGTCTGAGCAGGAAAGATCTTATCTTGTCCTCCGTCAAAAATATAGCAATGGCCCCGTTCCCTCAACTAGCCACTTTGAGTGGAAATATGTCCGACAAGCACTCACCGACTGGAAAGCCTACGTCGGATGTTGTCTCTTTTTCGGCACGACTGTTCCAACATATGGTGTCAACTTCGCCCTCCCCACTATCATCAACAATCTCGGATTCAGTGCAGCTCGTGCTCAAGGCATGAGCGCACCGCCGTATATCTTTGGCTGCATCGTCACCATTCTCGCCTCTGTCGTTGCAGACAGAATCAGACAGCGCGGCATCCTGGTGGCCCTGTCCTTCGGCATTGCCTGCGTGGGCTTCGCAATTGTAATGCCAACTGCAGGTAATGCCCAAATCACAGGCGTTACTCTCTTCGGCATCTTCCTCCTCGTTGGCGGTCTTTACATGGCTACTCCGCCAATGATGGCCTGGGTTGCCAATATTTTCGAAGGCGAAGTCAAGCGCGGCATTGCTATCTCTATCGTTCCAACAATCGGCCAGTTTGGCGGTATCATTGGAAGCAATATTTACCTTACGAAGGAAAAACCCCAGTATCGCACTGGCTTCGCGGTTTCCCTCACCTTTTGTGTGTTGGGTCTCATCGCTTCTGTGGCCCTACGGTTCGCACTTGCGCGTGTCAACGCTAAGCGAGATGCCATACCAGTAGAAGAAATCCGGGCGAAATACACTCAGGAAGAATTGACTGAAATGGGAGATATGTCTCCACTTGTCAGAGTGAGTTAGGGCCCGCTCGTTGCCTTGTGTACACATCGGGCTGACATTTTCCCCACAGTACCCTCTATAATCATTTAATAACATAGTCTTCGCTCTGCTTCGAGGAACATTGACCGAACGAGAGGGAATAGGAGTTTCCGGAGCCAATGTTTAAGGGTTGTTGGATGCACAAAAGGTTGTTTATAGGTCTGAACGTATCTGTCAATGAATATCAATGAATGTTGACGATTGTGCTTTGGACGAGCAAAAATAGTATCGTAGCTCGGGCCAGGAGCGGTGTTGTCTTTCATGATTATGCCTCGATGCCAATAAATTCTACCACTATTCTAATGTGAGGGAGCATTCCTGTAGCTTGCTACTTGATGACAAGTGGCCAGACCGATCTTGAACTGGTCAATTTAGCAGGCCGGCTGTGCTACTTTCATATTGTGGTGCTTCACGAAACACTGCTGTAGCTGGGGTCGTGGGAACACGTTGTGATGATGCGGTCGGTATCCAGTTCGTGTATGCGATACTCGAGTCCCGCCGTTAGCTCGAGCTTCGTTTACTGGGTCATGCCTCACGCTACAGCCTGTGTCTCGCCACAGAATTTGTGTCCGCTGATCTTCTCGGCTACACGTGATGTCTGGCGCCCTCCGCCCCAATTAGATTTACGGACTTGCAGGCACCGTAGCCCCTGGATCTGGAGCGTACCGGAAACTGTACGGTCCAGGTCGGCCTTTTCTACGGAAGGGTTATGGGAGGGATCATCGGCCATAGGCGAACGCCGCAACTCTCGCCCTCTTCCGGTGCATGCATCAAACTCTGGTGGCCCTGTGGTAGGAGAAACGATCGGGCTGCCGGCTCTTTCGCGGTGTAAATTACCCGAATTATGGTGGCGGAAAAACGCTGGCCAAAAACCCCACGACCGGAGGCGTGTGAGCCCCGGTTCTTTTCCCGTCGATTTCCCTTCTGTGCCTCTTCCCCAAGGCCGTCTCATCCGCCATGAAGTCTGGGCCCCCGACTCGTCTCTCTTCTCTTCTTGAGCTTCTATCTCATTGCAGAAGCAAATCCATCTGCTACGTTCAAGATGGCCGCCGTACCCGAGCCCGTTCCCCAGCTCATGACCGAAGACAAGGATGCCAACCTATTCGTGGAAGGAAAAGCCGATTCTTCTCTAGGAAATGTATACTCTGCTGAATACCAAGAGTACTTGAGACTCGAAAATGAAGTCTTCGTCGGCAAGACCAAGTCAAAGCTTTTGAGGAGGATGGATATTCGCGTGACGCTTCCTCTAGCTGTGAGCTTGCTGATCATCTTCAATCTCGGCACCGACCGAGCATGGGCAAAGAGTTAGGCTGATAGCCACTTCATTCACAGTTCATCTACCTCGTTGGGTACATCGATAGATCCAATAGTCAGTCATGGCACACTGTACTCCTCATCGCCGTACAGGTTACTCACAAAACTGCACGTGTTTGATCCTTTTACAGTTGGAAATGCCCGTCTCTTTGGTCTTGAGGCAGACCTCGGCATCTCTGCGAGTCAATACAACATGGTGCTCACTTCCTTCTTCTTCACTTACGCGCTATTTGAAATGTATGTTTCCCTGCAATGTCCTGTGCAACAAGGCCTTGAAACTGACCATACTCTCTGACAGTCCCGCCCAAATTCTCAACAAGAGGATTGGGCCTCGCAACTTTGTCTCTATGATCATGACGGGTTTCGGTCTAGTCACGCTGTGCACAGCTTTCTCCTTCAACTACGGTGGCATCATCACCTGCCGACTCATGCTCGGTGTGTTCGAGGCCGGCCTCTTCCCAGGCGTTATCTACGTTCTATCATACTGGTATTCTAGATGGGAGTTGCAAACGCGCATAGCCATCTTCTACGGCGGTGCCTCGGCCTCAGGCGCTTTTGCAGGTCGGTAACACTTCTTGCTGGCGCCCTGGAATTGTTGCGAATGGCTAACGCAATCATCTGCAGGTCTACTCGCTTACGCCATCGCTAACTTGGATGGAAAGCTAGGATATAGAGCTTGGCGTTGGATCTTCGGAATCGAAGGTGAGATTGACGCATATTTACAATGCTGTTTCATCGTGCTAACCCGCTTTCGGTTCTGTGTAGGCCTTGCAACGCTCCTAATTGGCATGTCGGCCTGGTTCTATATTTCAGAAACACCAGCAAAGGCGATGTGGCTCAGTGAAGAAGAGAAAAATTACCTCAGTTACCGTCAGAAGTATGCCAACGGTCCTACTCCATCCACCAGCCACTTCGAATGGAAGTATGTCATCCAAGCTTTGAAAGACTGGAAGGCATATGTTGGATGTCTCCTCTTTTTCGGCACATCCATTCCTGTTTACGGTCTATCCTTCACCATGCCAACTATCGTCAACAACCTTGGATACAGTGCTGCCCGTGCTCAGGGTATGACCGCACCTCCATATCTTTTCGGATGTCTCGCCTGCGTCGTGTTCGCTCTCGTGGCAGACAGAATCAAGCAGAGAGCCTACGTTATGGCCGCCGCTTTCGCACTAGCCCTAGTCGGTTTCGCCATCGTTATGGGCACCGCTGGAAACTCTTCCCTTACCGGCGTTACTTTGTTCGGAATTTTCCTGACTGCGGCCGGTCTTTACTCGGCGACTCCCCCCATGATGGCTTGGGTCGCGAACATCTTCGAGGGTGAGGTAAAGCGGGGTATTGCCATATCCATCGTACCTACAATCGGTCAATTTGGCGGTGTTGTCGGAAGCAATATCTACCTCGTCAAGGAGAAGCCTTTCTACCACACCGGCTTTGGCGTGTCCATCGCTGTCGTATTCTTCTGTGGACTCGTAACTACCCTTGGACTTCGCCTGGCGTTGGCTCGCATTAACAGAAACCGAGACAAAATTCCTATTGAGGAGATCAGAGCCAAGTACACGGAAGAGGAACTCACCGAGATGGGCGATATGTCGCCCTTGTACAGAGTGAGCACTATCTATATGATCCATAACATGCATTTCCGCTAATGATGATCTACTACCTCAGTATCCTCTTTAAGTTGCAAACGGCTTGTGGTGTCAGGCGCGTCTGGCCTACTATGCTAGGAGTATCATGAAGATGTTCAGCTCGGTATCGGGGCCAGGCCATATTCGTCTGTGTCACCAGAGTGACGTCTGTTTTGTAAAGTCTAGGGTTACAGGCGGATTGTGCAAGGCTATGCCAGGATATATGCTACAGAAATGCAACATTGCTACATATTGTACAGCATTGAACACGCAGACCAAGCCATGCCACCTCTCGCCCATTGTTCCAGTATCCACTCTTCATAAAGAGCTTGGAGGATGATCCATGACGTTACTGAAGAAGTTGCTAGTATCGAAGAAATCGTTAGACTCCAGGGGCAGCCAGTAATCGGTCTTCAGTAGTTCAGCCATTTCCTCGACGGACATATGTGCAACATCCAAGTTGGAGCCGGGAAGCTCGCCTTTAAAGAAGGGAGACAGGCTAGTCGATGGCTCGCCAACGAACATGGCTCCAACGTTCGGCCCTGAAGGCGGCATGGTCGAGGCGGGGTCGGGAACCTGCGAACCTTTGTTGGCATTTTCTGGGGGTTCTGGAGTGGGATGCCGCGTCGGTAAGCGGGTCTGCAGCTGATTCCGAAGAACGTGACCAAGCTGTAGACCATAAATTCGTGACCTCCCCAAGCGGTGAGGAGGATGGCTCCCTAGATCGCACAGGCGCCGCTCAACTTGCGATAGGAGCACGTATATGGATGTTTCGACTGCGGATCCAACCTGATAACAGCTCCAATGTAGTAAGACCGTGAACGGAGACATTTGATCGCATTGATCCCTTTTCACTTACATCGCTCCATTGAACAAGTACCTTCAGAACAAACGCGGCAGCATAGGCGATCATAACGAACGTATTGTTGACCAAGTATGTCAAGAGGCTCTGTTCAGGGGCGACAAACGCCTGTAGTGTCTGAAGAGCAGCTAGTAGAGCCTGCTGCAGCACTGCTGTTTCGGTCGCTTGTCCTACGTGCTCCTTCAGGGTCGTGATCAAGATGCTGAGAGTAGTATGATAGCTGGTGAAGACGAATTCCTCAGGAATTATATCTGGCTGAACAGTCGATGCACCTTACCCTACTATCGACAAATAGGCTACATTGGTAGCTTTTGGGATCCAATGAGACTGCCATGATGAGCTATAAATATGAGAAGCATGAGCGCTGCACCAAGGACCGCTGTAAACTGCCTTACAGGAATTCGCTGATGACTACTCTGACGATTTGTGGACTGGGTTGCGTGCTTGACAGAGACGGTAGGCCAGAGCCTTGTCGAGTCACAGCGGCAAGTATTCCAGGCTGTATAGGACAGTGAATTAAACGCATACAGCTTCTCGATGTGCATTCGGCTCACCACATCACGCCTCAAGGCGACCATAGCCCCAAGTGTCCAGTCTTCGGCTATTGCCTCAGGGCTTGAAGCCCACTGCCAAACTGCACCCACTAAATCCTTCCTCTCCGCTATCGAGAAACCGAGAGGCTCCCCCATTACCAAAGCCGAGCCGCGGTCGTAGTTGAAGAGCGTGAGATATGTGCGTTCGTATGAACGCGCCAACAAGCGTTCATGCAGGCTTGATCTATTGAAGTCGTTTGATATACGCTTGAACTTGTCGTACGCCATTGATAGGTAAGTGCTTGTTGTATCTAAGGCTACATGTGTTCCGGCATCCTAGATAAGGCCAAATAGGAAGGTCATGTGAGTATATGCCGGACTTGCGACTCTGACTGCAGGACAGCACATGGGCGATCTGGCTAGGCTTTCTTATGGGGCACGCGCAAAGAGCCACGGCTCCTGTTCCCCTTGCAGGTTCAGCGACCCAGGTGTATGGCGTTTATAGAGCCACAAGGCACGTGAAAGCATATGGTACAGGAACCGATGCTGTGCGCGCCACCGCCTGGGTATTGGACGTCCTCGACTCACCAGCCAGGGGCAGAGGGCGCAGAATCCTTGAACTGTATCCAGGGACACGTTGCCATCGAGTATCACCTTAGCTACCAGTTTCTTTGCATGTTCGTCTAAGCGCTGCGCGGCAGCCGCGAATCCTGTCACAAATCTGCACAGAATCCATTAGCACCTTTTAACCCGGTACGGGGCGACGAAACTGCCTCACTTGGCTGCAGATGCCATCATGGCTGTAAATAAGAAAGTAGATCTGCTCCGTACATGCGTAAACGAATGTAGGCGAGCATCAAACAGAGCGACCTGTCCTTCAAATGTCAGTACTCGGCCTTCTAAAATACTGCCGCGAGACAACCCTACCAGCGGCTGTAGATATTTGAAGAAAACGTCAAGAAGGCAGATAGCTTCTTCTTCTGAGACTATGCACCGCCATATCGGATCATTCTCGTGGTCATAGTCCAGTAGCTGGGCAGCGTTGGCGTCGCTAAAATAGTTCGTGTGTGTAACCAGGTGGCCTACTAGCGAACGGGGACCAGGGCGCACAAGATCCAATTGCCCTCGCATACCTTGAAAGAGTGGCCCTGCAGAACTGGATGATCAGATTACCTCCGCATATGCCAAGTTCAGTCGATACGCGGAGACGCACGGTCGGCTGCTCCTGCTGCTGCTAACAACGCCAAAGGCGACTGCAAAGGATTGCGCCTCAGCTCAGCGGGGTTCGGTTACGTGCACAATCTCCTTACTCTTGTGAAAGACTGAGGTTGGTCTTTACTTGATTCATTCAGATGCAGGGCGACAGAGCCATTGTTGGTGGACAAGAGTTGGTGGATCGAGGCTGATTGAACTGAGGTCTCGAAGTGATTACTAAAGCTAGATGCATTCAAGTGCGCTTGACTCGCAGGAGCCGGCCGATTTGGAAAAATCACAGGGTCGTTGGGTGGAGGTGAAGTAAGAAAGGCATTTGGTATGGCTGTATTTACGAAAAAGGAAGCTCCGCTAGTGCCCATGCCTCCCACCGATGATTGCGCTTGGTCGCTGATCGACTGATAAGACATCTGGGACGCATAGGATGGCGATTCATGGGATTTACCATTCTCGACGAGTGGGAGTGTGGGTACAGTAATGTGAGAGCTATGTTCAGCAAGTCGGTTCTGACCGATGTCCTGATTGCTGGCAGAATTCCAGAATGTGGGTAGTGAGTTTGAGATGGGTTCAATGTTTGCGAATGATTGGGCACTTTCCACACTTGTTTGCTGCTTCTGGAGGGCTGCAGCTTTTGCTACTTTGCTGTCAAACGATATTGGCCAGTATACTAACTCAGCCAAGTAGAAACCCTGCCACTCATTGCCGGCACTCACCTCCCTGAACCAGGTTTTCTGCCTGATCTGCGCGCTTTTGTCTCGCACCGAATACCAGCAGCGAGACACCGCTTGCAGCTCTCCAGCTCGGTGCTCCGGATGCACTTCATCTTGCCTGTAGGATTGTCGTTTCCGTCAGCTGCCAGGGAGACCTCGATCAGCCCCATGCATGTGGGAAGCTCACTGCCGCGACCTGCAGTAGAATGAATACGCATTCAGTTGCGGTGCCTCGCCAGAACCGGAAGCGTAACATGACGGGCCACTCACAGTATACACAGGCTGTCTGGATGGTCGTGCTCTTCTCTCCCTTCTTTCTTTTTGGCGGTTTCTGCTGGGCCGCACTGGCAGCTGTACTGCTGCCCGCGTTGTTGGCAACAGCCTGGAGGATAGGCTCAACTGCGCTTCCATCGTGGCTGTGGCTGCCGGATTCAGACGAGCTACTGGCTTCACTATCTGGGGAGCCGAACATGCGGGTTCCCATTGACGAGTCCATGTTGTTATGGAATGAAGCCATTCCGCCATAAAGAGGTGAGAAAGCTGCGAACGCTAGCTGACGTTTAAGAAGTAGCTTCCTTCATACCATGTAGTCTCGAGGCATCGGCGACCGTCGAATGCTACGAGCAAGGTTCTTTGCACAGCGAGTGGTCTGGTTGCCAGAAAACAACCACACGGGTCTACAACGGGAACGGAAGTCTTACACTTTATACTATGATATGTCTATTGCACAAGAGACAACTCCAGGGCCAACCACTTCACAGCAGTAGCAAGATGGAGATACACCTGTGCACAAGGTGTGCAACTGTAACAGCCTCACGGCTATCGACACTCTCATCTGCTCAAGGCGAATTGCCACAAGTTGGTGGGAGATCTGAGGCCCCTTCTCTCGGTACTTTACCCTGGCGCCTGCTTCAAGCGGCCTTTTCTCTCTCGCCACCCGGCAGGAACGAGCCAGAAAGAGGCAGATTGTATAATCCAAATGGTCAATAGTGACAGTAATTATGATCATTGATCCATCAGTGTCAACTTGCAAACTACTAAGGATGCAGTGGCTAAGTTACCGCTATCATGCCAAACTACAGTAATTTCACTTGTAACCGTTGATACTTGGACATAACTCCTCCTCACTCAGTTGTCTACAAGGCTGTTTGACCCACCTGCAGATTCTATTGTCACAGTAGCCATGATGCTCTTCGCCGTGAACATGTCCAAACACCAGGCTGTGCCACGGTTTCGGATTGATGGAGTGGCGCAAAACGACAGTGCGTGAGGGAAAGCTCGCATGTCTTTACCGACTACATGAACAGCCTCACGCAGACATCACGGACGTGCGCTCCGCAGGATACATGGAGTAGGATAACTTCGTTTACGCGCTCCAACCTAAGTGCGGGGTCCGCCTAGGGCTGGGTCCACACGGTATAGAGAGCGATACCGCATTCGTATTAGTACTATATTTCGCAGACAAAGGGTGTCTATGCGGATGTAATCATCTATCATCTCTACTACGGATATTGCAGGCAACAGCCTGGTGATACGTTCCGCCGTTACGGTGCTTGGACCGAGCTTCCTAGCGGATGTCCGAGGGAGGCCCCCGGGGTTTTCGACAGCTGTTTGCCACATCGAGATGCAGCGCCGGCCTTCCAATCCACCGGCGAGCCTTTCAATTGCGAGAGGCCGAAGGGAGGTAAAACGGTAGTCGCTTTGTGTCTGCTCGTTCCTGTTCTTCATCTCTCATATACCTCTCCTACTTATCCAGCATCCCCCACGATGGTTACAGCCGCCCTTCCTATTTCTCAAGCTCCATTAGTGGACGGCACGAAAACCTTCCCGGGACAAACTCTCCCGGTCCATGTTCCTACTACTAACGGCGTTAAAACCAATGGAACACACAAGCCGCATCTCAATGGGACCGCCAAACCCGAAACCTATGTCAATGGCTACCATACGGATATCCCAGTTCCGACGCAGCGCGTGCAGGAACCTGCAAACAGCTCCGACACCGTGTTTGGACCGCGAGACAAGGCAGGCACCTACAAGATGCTCAATCAGCCTTTAGGACAGAAGCGCCCTCTCAAAGTTATATACCTTGGCGGTGGTGCATCTGGTGAGTTCACCAGAGGGTCTGCCTTGCTTTTGTACCCTTGATCGCTAACCGCTGCAAATCGTCTCTATGCAGCTATCAACTTTGCGTATCGAGCGAGATCACATCTACCAGACATTGATTTAGTTTGTTACGAGAAGAACAATGGACTCACTGGAACTTGTGAGTTGCTGTTATAGCTTCACTCATGCGCGAACGTGACTGAACAGTACCTTGTTGTAGGGTTCGAGAATAAATACCCTGGCTGCGCTTGCGATATTCCAAGTCATACTTATCAGTTTACATGGGCTCTATACCCTGACTGGCCCAAATAGTTAGTCTCTAGCGGCTTTGATCAAGTGTCCATCTACTAATCGCGTCCTTCGACTATCACCAGCTACTCCACTTCTGATGAGATCCAAGCTTATATGGAGAAGGTTGTTGATGATCACAATCTCCGAGACTTCTTCAAACTACGCCACGAAGTTGTAGGAGCCCGATGGAATCCCGATACCTGCCACTGGATAATAACTATCCGACGCAATGGCAACGATGCCGATGTCTTCGAAGACTGGTGTGATGTCTTCGTCAATGGGTCTGGTAAGCTTCACCTGCCATGTCTGAGGGGAGCCTAGAACGCTGACCGCGCTCATCGCATCAAGGGCTATTGAATGCCTGGAAATGGCCAGCTATTCCCGGACTACAAACTTTCACAGGCCCTCTATTGCATACCGCCGCCTGGGATCGCTCTGTCAACCTCGACGGCAAGCGCATCGCTCTCATCGGGGTTGGCAGTTCCGGTGTACAGGTTCTTCCCGCCCTGCAGCCAAATGCTGAGGTGAGCAGTGCTTGTGAGGCTCATATTCCATACTTTTGCTTACCTGGAGCTATCGTATTGTAGCACATCTATCACTTCGTGCGATCCAAGACCTGGATTACCCCTTCCTTCGCTGCCAAGTACGCTGGCCCAGATGGCTCAAACTTTGAATATACCCAGGAGCAGAAGGACGAGTTTAGAAACGATCCTACGGCTCAGAGAGCATAGTAAGTCAATGGAGATTTGGTAGGTACATTCCATCTACTGAAAATAGTTGTTCTCCATCGCAGCACAAAAGCCATCGAATTCGAGCTGAACAAGCGTTGGAAGTTCGTCATCAAGGATTCTGATGCCCAAAAGGAGATTTTCGCCCAATTCAAGCATGAGATGACAAAAGCACTGGACGGCCGACCTGATCTGCAAGAAGCTCTGATCCCCGACTTTGCCGTTGGCTGCCGTCGCCTAACCCCTGCTCCTGGATTTTTGAAGGCTTTGTAGGTTTTTCCATTAATAAAGGAATAACCCGTAACCGTTTGCTAACGATTTTCGCAACTCAGGCAAGAGCCTAATGTAACCGCTGTTACATCCGGAGTTGTCAAGGTCGACGAGACCGGTGTTTACGACAGCAAAGGCAACCACTACGAAGTCGATGCCGTCATATGTGCTACTGGGTTTGATATTTCCTTCCGGCCGCGATTCCCTGTAATTGGGCGAAACAATATCGACTTGCGGGATAAGTGGTATCCTCGGGCCAAAGCCTATCACTCCCTGTTTGTCGATGGATTCCCTAACTATATTCACCTGATGGGACCTGGTTCGCCGTCAGCGCATGGTGCTTTATTGGGCTCGAGTGAACACGTCACAGACTATGCCATTCAAGTACTGCATCGCTTACAAACGGAGCCCATCAAGACCATCGAGGTCAAACCAGAGGTTGTTGCAGAGCTTGCAGAGCACAGCGCTGAACAGCTTAAAACGACTGCTTGGGCATCAACATGCTCATCTTGGTTCAAGAACGGCACTACCGACGGACCTCTCGATTCCCTTCACCCAGGCGGTCGCCTGCATTTCTTTTCTACGCTCATCAACCCACGATGGGAGGATTTCAACTACACCTACAGCAATAACAGATTTGCTCATTACGGAAACGGTTTCACTTTACGCGAGATCGAGCAGAGGGACTTGGTGAGTCAAAGCTGGCCTTCCCGCAGTTTACCAGTTGCGGATAACGAGCTAATCCTCATATCTGTACAGACTTGGTATTGGTCGTCAGGGGAACGCCTTCGTCTATTCGACTATTAGAGAAGTGCGAACGAGTTCAATTGTACAGTATATTGTTTCCTTTGAGAGCACACGATCGATTATGTTCCAAAGATCGTGACTGAGGATGTAAGAAGTAGTAAGATTGTACAGTAGAGTATGAAGAGCATAGAAGCCTTGCATGAGCATTCGAGTAATGTTCTTCTCTTTCTGAACTGAGTATGCTCATTATTTTCTTCTGGCTTTGCGAGTCACCTGCCTATTATTCACCAGGACTTGGAATGGTTAGAAACCAAATCATCTACTGTGTCTAAAAGACAACGCTTCCAATCTATGAAGCTGGACAGGCCCAAGTCGTGTCTGGCGGCAGCGACATCTAGCTTCGCCAGATGCTCAATAGGTGTAGCATCGGGATTTGACTGCGGCAACTTGTCGGCTAAGTGAGGCCTCTCCTGTCGCAAGTAATTGGCTGCCTCTTCCCAGGTGAAAGCGCCTCCGCAAAGAATGTATCTGTGGCCTATACTTTGCTCGCGTTCCAGCGCCTTGAAGTGCGCCAGAGACACATCCCGGGCATCACAGAACAAGGGAAGTCTATCGTCGGGCAGCAAAGCGGTCTTGCCACTGATAAGGTTCCAGATGTTGCCAGTCGAGGTATTGACTGCGTCCTCAGTGGGTATCTTATGCAACGAAGGTCCATAGATCATGGGCGGGCAGACTGTCGTAAGGATGTGATCAAACTCGGGGTCAGCTATTGTGAGGGAAAGTGGGGTTTCTGCTGTAAAGTACCCATCTTACGTGTTGTTATTTGCATTTCCGGATGGTCCTTCGCAAATTCCCAGGCAGCCTTCTCCGCGAGTCTGACAGCCCAAGTCAAATGTGAATGAAGAAATCAGCCTTGCCGGCGAATGCAACGAGGGGTGTCCAGTATACCAGGACTTGCGAAAAACCCACTTCTTAGAGGCCGAGTAGGCGTATGCTGCTTGCACGTCGAGCGCAGCCGCTTCCTCGTAGGTGGCTGGGTTCCAGTCTTTTTCTGTATACGTATAGTCTCTTCTAATACCCCCTAGTTTGAAATTGTTGATAGCGGCAAAGGAAGAGGTAATAATGACTCTTCTTACGCCCGCAGTTTGAGCTTGACGGAGCACATTCAATGTACCTTCGATTGCTGGGTCCAAAAGATCTTTCTTCGGGCTTCACATATACGAAAGCAAACGTGAGTCGCCAACCCCAGCATCCTGGAACGCCACTCACTCGGTTATCTTGAACGTATATGGCGAAGCGACATGCAGAACGGCATCGACACCGTGAAGTGCCGTGGAGATGTCTCCATGGATGAGATCCTTCACCTCGAACAGTTCGATGTCTGCATTTGGGAACTGCTTTATGCTGTCTTGGCCACGCTTCATGTCTCTGACAGTAGCCTTCACCTTATATTGCCGCTGGACCGCATCAGAGAGGATCTGAGCGCCTAGAAACCCAGTCTGAAAGTGTCATAATCAGTCTCGCATGTCCATTGGAGTGCCCAACGCATCGCTCGACCGAGTCTCCTTTAATGCTACTCCTGCAGGCGAGAGGAGACAATCGTGGGGGATTTCGGCTGAATGCAAGATCCACTAGCCGACAATTCCATACGCAGACTAGAGACTTACTATACTGGTGATCAGAATGGTCCTGGGCATGTCTGCTGCCATGATTGTACGTGCAAGGGCAAGAGGTTCTGACGAGCTGTGATCGGCTCGAGCACAAGAGACTCCCTATGGATTGCAGAAAGCAGCGATGCAAAGACGGACAACATGGCATCTGGAACAATCGAACACTACCTCGTCCTCACTGCGCATGCACCGGTACGGTGCTATTCTGGCCTTTCAGTCGTGTGCATCTCGAAGACCAAGGGACCTGCAAGCACGGAATTGGACCTTTCGCGGTGCCCCATGGACGTACCCGACTGGTCACAACTTTGCTGCTGTGCAGTATCTGCCCAAGGGTTGCCTTACTTTCGACAGCCTGTATTGAACGTCTCATTTCCTGCAACCGTGGGCACTGTAGCCAGATTGACCCACAGATTCTACAGATTTGGCCGATAGTCGGTTTGACCAAGTTGCACGCATACTCTCAATGCAGCACCAGCGTCAAGCTTCCGCGGACATGCAGGTCTTGTCTGCTTCGGCGAAGCCTTTCAAGATGTACACTTTACAAGGCAGCCATCTGCCCCCGAATGGGTCGGGGCTCTCGACACGATTGACCGCGCATGTCCACACGTCGCCCCTTGCTACAGCAACTCTTATGGAAGATAGCCCCTCCCTACCGCACAGCAGCTTGGATGATGCAGTGTTGGACGAGGAGATGGAGCGTATGGTTGCATCGGTCGTCAACACCCCCGTTGAGCCTGCCATGAACGCAGATCTGCCACCGGTATGCGCACATACCATGTCAGCGGGCTTCTCCTTTCCCCAAACTGGCAAAGGACCGCATGGCGGACCGGTCCGCTCGCTGCTCGGTGAAAGTTCGGCCAATGGGAAGCTGAGTAGCAGTGAGTCTTCAGTCAATTTGGCGCAGCGTTTCATGTCAGGTAATGTGAGGACGCGCTGAAGCTTCCATATATGGCTAATGAATCCAATACAGCGAGCAACCTGGACACAAACCCGCCTGGATCCAGATTACCTCTTCCTTCGCCAAGCTCGGCTTTCGACAAGCATGAACATCGGGTGTATGGAGTCGCTGCAGGCGAGAACATCCTCTTAGGCCCAGCCTTCACATCCAAAGAACAAGACCAAGGAGATTTACGGGGTTTTTTCAAAACGCCTGCAACAGGCCGAGCGAGAAGATCGGCTTCTGTCGGAAGTCTGCCTTCGCTGGATCAGATTCGGGAATGGTCCCTGCGGCGACAAGGAGTGGATGGCGATGGCCAAACACAATCGTTACATGCTGGGCGTAATTGCTCAGCCACTCACTCGCTAACCGCCACCGTAACTGTCTCAACTCCAAAGATCCAAATCTCTGGTCCGAACGAGCGGCTAACACAGCTGGTTTCATTGCTTGGAGGTAGTTTTAACGCTTCGACTCGGCAATGTGCAGCCTCTATGCCATCTAGCCCGCGGACCCCGAGCTTCGTTGGACTGGCCGATGTTCACCGAAGCGACCGAAACCGTGTGTTTTGTGCTAAAACGATGGTGAACGTCTTGGAGCGAAGGAGAACTCTTTCCACAGCCCATTGAGAACTTAACAGGATCCGGCTGCAACTATTGGCTTATTTTGCTGTGAATTTGCGCTGTAGTGTACGCAACTTGTAGAGTGACCGACTGGGAAATCGCTGAGGACAATTTGAAGTGTCCTCGTCCACTACCTTATCTGTTCCTGGCTGACCTCTGGCTATAGCCTCAATCAGTACTTGTATTCTTTGCACGTGCCGGCATCTCGGCTTCGGCCGAAATGTTTGCCGAACTGCTTGCCTTCGCTCATAGCCTACCCAGCCTTTCTCCACGGTACGTGCGAGTACTTCACCGTTTGATCTAGATTCATGAGTAGCGACCAGGTGGTAGTGATTACCGGAACAAATGCACCGGGTTTTGGTGAGTGCTCCTGTAGAGTCCGGTTCGATCATGAGCAATTGCAAGGGCCGTGGCGCTATCCCATGTGGCAGTCAAATGCCTACGACTGCTTCCTTTGACGTGTTCTGCCAATTCTGTAGGGCATTACCTTGTCGAAGAAGCTCTCAAGGCGGGTTTGCGCGTTATAGCTACCGCAAGGACCCTCGAAACAATTCGTGACCTGGAGAAGTTAGGCGCTACCATCCTGGAGCTCGATTTGACCTCGCCGGAAGCTGCTATCCATGACTTTGCCAAGAGGGCATTGGCAGTCTAGTAAGAATGTCATTACATCTTTCCCCACTAATCGCCTAACTACTGCCTGTTCAGCGGGAAGGTTGATATACTAATTAACAATGCTGGCCAAGGGGGTATTGCAAGTACTGAAGAAATGCCTCTAAGCGAGTACGAATTCATTATGAACGTAAACTTCTATGGCACTCTCAAAGTTACCAAAGCCTTTTTAGCCTATTTCCGCGAGCGTCGAGCGGGAACTATCAGTCAGGTCTCCACTCGAAATGCGGATATAGCTATGGCAGGGCTCTCTGCCTATGCTGGCAGTAAGGCTGCTGCTACGGGTATGTACAGGCCAGAGAACATCTAGTCGACATACTTACACCATGTGGTAGTCCTCTATGACGCGCTGTACAAGGAGCTATTGCCATTCGGCGTCAGAGTCATCAGCTTCCAGGTTAGGCACTTCTTTCGCGTTCTTCGAACACACGCTGACTGACTATTCTCGTCCGAATTGAAGCCTGGGTCCCTGCGAACTGGGATGGTTGGCAAGAACATGGCCCCTGGTTCGGATCTATACCCCGCCGTTGATGCTTCTTTAAGACGTTTCGCGGCGTCTGCTGGGAAGGAACCTGGAGATCCGCAAAAGCAGGCCAAGCGAATCATTGAAGTTGTGACGCGAGAGGGTGACTTACCTTCACGTTTCGCTTTAGGGGTAAGCTACCACAATAAGGGGCCGTCGAGTCAAGCTGACTTTCGTTTATGATCTTGTCCGCTTAGCAACAAGCTTTCGATATGATCTCTGCCACAATGGCAGATAGACAAAAGAGCCTACAGGAGTGGAAAGGTTTGAGTGTAGGGCTAGAGTGTGACGATTAGAAAAAAGGATGTATCGGCTACAGAGCCACGCTCTCCATAGGGTCATAGCATATAAAAGGCCTAACAGCTCGTCAGAAGTGGTTAGAAACCATGACAGATACGTAAATAGCTAAGCGTCCCCTCCCTCTAGTATCCTTGCGTTCTACTGCTTTCTTTATCGCACAACGGGCACCCTGAGCTCGATCGGCCACGCGGAGAGCGGACTGCTATTTTAGCTCTCCGCACACCTCAGACGCCAACAAACACCGTCTCACCTGATATACAAACTGGAGATAGAACGTGCATCACATCCAGTCGTGCAAGCTAACATCAGCCTATCACTCTCCCTCTTCTGCAATTGGTATTGAGCCAGCAAAGGCTGCCAGCGAGTGAATCGGATAAGCCAGCCGGGTCGAACAGATCCGACCTGACAAACTACCCACCAACGACGACGAGGCGACAAACTCACAGACCAGGCTAGGCACGTCAGGTCCTCCATTGGTGTGGGGGCTATTCCTGTCGCGTCTCGCGGCGCATTTGTAACGCACTGCGATCCGCTCCGCCGGCACCAAACGTAGCAGGTATAGCGAAAGGGGCCGCCACCTGCTACGGTGGACAGGAGACTCGCTTGATAAGTCGGTCGTTTCAAGGTGGGTCGGACGAAGCCTCAGTAAACATACTCCTAGCCAAGTCTCAAGGCAACCATAACTAGATGCCTCGCCAAGGCATGAATCGACAAAGTCCGGCTCCTCCTTCGCCTGTCTGCAGTGATACTGTCTCACTGCCTGATACGATGTCCGACCTAGACAACCTTTCAGACTATTCGGGTATCTCCATCTCGGACGACGATGAGAAGAACTCACGTAATGATACAGATTCGGAATCCGAACAGTTTCCAGAAAGTGATTTCGAACAAATAACACATTCCATGGTGACATCGCGGCATGCGAGGTCGCCTGTGAGGTCGCCTGTGCGGCGTTCAAAGGAGATTCAGATCGTCTCTGAGGCTTTCTCAGAAGATGCGGATACTGACAAGACACCTTCTGCCAGCTTAAGTAAACTGTGCTCTACACCCTCGGTCGGTGGCGACTCTGGTGATGATATGGCACACATGATTCTTCCGCAACCCGGCGTAGACAATCTTTTTGGACTGAGTCTTGACTCTATCTGCAACCCTGAGCCATTCGAGGAAGAAAGGGGTATTTCAGAGGACGAGGACCTTGCTACCTACTCTGTCCTGGACAGTCGAGGACATAGTATACGTTCGAAGCATAGAAGGTCTGGAACGGCGGACTCTATAGACATGACAGTTCAGGATTCTGCAACTGTATCTGGTTCTCTGCCCGAAGCAGCCGTTGAACCTCGAGCGAGCGGGAGCGAGTGTCCCTCTGTTGAAAGCCGCTGGCTAGACAAAGTAGGCGAGACTAAACTCGATGCAGATTCTCTTGAGCAAGTTCAGGTGGGAGCAGGGCAAGCAGATTCCTACAACGAGTCATCGCCGCCGGCCAGCTGGCAGAAGTGTGGTCCTAAGTGGCTCAACAAACAGACCTTTGGTATATTCGGGGTAGTACTGCTGGGAGTGGCTGCATTTCACATAAAGAAATCACCCTGGCTAGCGACAGATACAAGTGCACTTTTCCTCAATCACAGCAGCTTATCTACTTCTGCCTTGTTTACAAGTGATGTTATGGCTACGACTCAGCTGGACGCCTCCGAGGCTGTCGGTGCTACCCTGGATGATCCTCACCATCGGACAGAAAGTCTTAGCTCGGCCACTGTTACTGACCCCGGTGTCTTCGCGAAGATGCCGAGAGAGCCAAGCAGAACTGCTTCAGCCGTAGAGCATACGCTCACAAGCGCACCATCGGCTTCTTTGCCTTCAAGTGTGACAGCTCTGGTTTCTATGGCTAGCTCCGGTTTAGCGAGTCTATGTAATCACGTTATATCCATATCTGCTCAACCCAGCGTCAGCTGCAATAACAAACAACACTTTCAGTCTACTATGGCATCGCGCCAGCAGGTTCATCCATGTTCGACTTGTAAGATGGCCCATGAACAGTCTACGAAGGATACTGGCGCACGAAACCAACAGAAGGCAGTCCAGCTAGCAGCACGTAGTGTATCTTCCCTTTCGATGTTGCCGAAGAAAGCTCAGAAGGGTCTTTCCACACCAAACCTACGATCTTCAACAAACTCGTCGCCAAAGCAGCAGAACCTGGCCACTGGCTACAATCAGAGATGGACAAGTCAGGTCGGCAGGAGAGTTGAAGAGCGCCTCATGCGGACAGGAGAGACTGCCCACTCCTCACTGGACATCTCGCCAATCGCACAGCATCCGCCTACCTCTGAAGATTCAACGCAACATTCAGTGGTGGCGAACAAGGCGGTCCGAGCGCCATTCAGCAGGCTTAGTGCAGCCAAACTTTGGGATCCAATTCCACCTACACAATATGACGAAGCGGTCACCGATGGCTTCTTTCATGGTGCATCGTGGAGTACATGTGAACATGGAGAACAGCTCTTTCTCGGCACTGCTGAAGGCCTCCCAAGCCTGTCCTTTGAGGCCTTATGCAAGCGCCTAGACAAGGCAATTCTACCGTACCTTCAGAATATTTTCGATGTCATGAACGCTTTGGACTATCCAGAATTATGGTCGTGGATACAGTCTACCATCGATCATTGCAAGCGCATCCTTTCGCCATACCTAGCTACTATTGGAGCTTACGGCAACAAAGAGATGCTGGAAGGGGGTCACGATTTAGAAGATGGCGCTTCTTCTTGCGTGGTCAAGGTTGACCGTTTTTATTCGCGCACGCCATCATATCTAGAAAGCATACGCAACACCTATGCTATCCTCACCCAACACTATAGACCAGCAGCGCCAGTTCAGGGGCAAGGTGCTATTCATTTCGCTGATCGCGCGTTGAAAGCGTCGGCAAACAAGGTATATGGACAATCTAGGGTGGTCCTTCACAAAGCAAGCCGCAACGCCAGAAAGATCCTGATCAAGGGTTTCCGACGACATCGCAAGCAGCAGATGAGTGTAAGTCTATGTTTCTCCGTAGATATGCTAAGTCTACTGAACAGCGGGATAGGATACGGACAAGTAAAACGTGTAACAATCAAGCACCGAAGTCGCCTCTGCGATGGTTGTCAATGTATCCAATAAGCACGTCATTGTCTACGCAAATCAATAGGACACCCGTGGAATACGTCTTTCCGGGCTCAACCTGTAGCTCCAGTATCGACAAGCAGGCTTTTCATCCTTCTTTCATCTTTTTGTGCCGCAATCGTGTAGTCTTAGGTAGTGCGGCTTCTTACGACTCACGGTGTTCCCATCAGGATCACCCTCTAGTACCGCTATACGTTATGCTCCTTTAACTTTCGAAAGAAAGCTAGCAACAATTTTTGAACTATTTCTGGACCATTACGCAAGGCCTCCCAAGGAATGAATCATTTCATGTTATAGCCCAACTCTATTTGCAATAATGCACAGCCTTGCCATACAGCTATGAGTGCAACACAGTAACACCGCTCCCTGCTGTGGCGGCAGATTTAGTCTGCCAGTGGCGCACTTGGATTGGCCGCGACGCCGGCGACGATCCTCCGGGCGGCAGAATTGCCCCGAGAGACAGACATAGCGCAAGCAGAGCGTGTTTACCAAGAATTCTGGGTCATGAATATGGCAATTTATGTTCATCTGGTACGAGAGTGCAGAGGTGGAACTGCATCGCACACATACACCCGGTGCCGTCTTGAATGTCCCTCCGCTCCAGCGATGAGGATTCGGGCGGACGGATAACGCGAAGGATCGTCGCATCACATTGTTTCCTTTGCTCAGCCTCTGGGGAAACGCGGCTGATGTACCAGAAATTGCTAGACGAATATGCCGCGGCTCCTTTCAGTCAGGAGGTGCTTCTCTCGCTGGGCTGACGGGGTACCGCTCGACCAACAAGACGCAGACATGTCGTTGCTGCCGTAGTAGACTGGCGAGCTTTACAACCCTCCATCGTGTTGCAGCAACTTTCCGTCTAGATGCCCGATCGAGAAAGACAGTCAGTCAGGCAATCTCCTCTGAAAACATCAACGACACCGCTCGGTTCACATGTCCCTTGGCAAGCTGCCTAGCGAAGTCATCGCGCAGCTCCTTGAGCTCTTCACCAAGCCCGTTCCCCGACCCGAGGCCGATGACTTTCCATCTCCCCCCGCCTTGATCGTCGACAGCGCATCCCTCGCCGCTCTTGCCAGAACCTCGACACGCTTCCATCGTCAAGCACTCGAAACGCTCTATCGACATGTACACATCTCCCCGATTGTACACACGGAAACCGGTGGCACCTATGCTTGCGTCAAGTCACTAGCCCATGCCGTGCTCGAGAGCCCGCGCAGAAATGAAATAGCTCCATTGGTGCAAGTTCTCCATATCTGCTGGTCTGCAAATCTTCTCACTGGAAAGGTCGTCTTGGATGTCCTTCGAGCGTGCCGCAACATCTCCTACCTGTCCCTGGACTTCGAGCATAAAGGTGATGGCTGGGACCCTTTACCTTTGGATGCCCTCCTTGAAGTCCTGGAAAGCATGCCATACCTACGAACCTTGAACATGCGTTTCACTCAAGTTGACATGAAGCACGACAGCTTGTATACCCCCGCATGTCTACGATTACGTTTGCCACAGCTGCTCTCGTTACGCATAAAATGCGTGCGTTCCGCCATCCTGGACCAGAGTATTGTCCATCCCCTGCCAAGTCTGCGTCATCTACACATAAACCATTTTAATCTAGCATCCTCCCAGCTCGTCTTATACATTGAGTTAGTAACTGCAGAAACGCAACTCCGACAGCTAGAATTGATCGATTCGGAAGAACCCAGTGATATCCTTTCGTTATTACCAAGTCGCATACACACCTCGTTAGAGAAGCTCACAATCGCATTAGATGATTCTATCATGGATCTTCAAGCATTATCAAAGTTCAAGGTTCTCCAAGTACTTGATCTCGGTTATTCTGGATTCGTTGCGAAGGACCTACCGTCTTTACCATCTCCCTTAGTCCACTTGACCTTTTTCCCTAGCACTCTCGAACTCTTGGCTGCATTGGCAGACGCACTCCGAGCATCTGCTTACCTGCCAAGATTGAAGCGCGTACACTTGACAGGCGCAGACGATGCTTTTTGGGATGATGGAGAGGCTTCAGCCGAACAGTGGGATTCCGCGCTCCGGACGTTGGCTATATTCGAACGTGTTTTGAGGAGCAGGGGTATCGCACTTACACCGAGACTGTGGAGAAACGAGTTAGAAGAGCGTACAGTACCATGAGGGGGACAGTGGTTCCAGAACAGGGAAGTCTCGTTGGCAGCAAGAGCATCTCGTAACCTTTCGAAGTTGGCATGGAAGGCATTGCAACCAAGGCTACTTCTAGCCCGAATTGCACTTAAAGAACCTGTAGACTGTCTATGTATATATACACGCGCATAGTCCATTCTGGCAAATCGTTACAGTAATCTCATCATCGGCATAGCATAAACACATTGTTCGCCGCCGCGAGTCACCGCCTCATATAAGCTACTACATCTAATCAAACCAACGTAACATTTCGCGGAAGTATGCGCCGCTACCCATAGGTCGCGCATGAGCGCGCTACATGGTCAACAGCGAGAAGTAAGCACACCCTTGACGAGGCTATGTTTGTATGGCCGTTGCCCCTTTCACAACGGTGCGGCCCCGGCAACCGATAGATACCAAACAGGACCGAATACACCCTGACTTGTCCAGCAGGATGTAAGCGCTGGTCTCTCGTGCAATTCCCAGACTGCTTATTGTATGCCTCCGCTGCTATCTGGAAACACCAGCTAGGCTCAACTTCGCGAGGATCTCGTACTGAACAGTAGTTGCCTAAACAATGGCGACCCAGGCCACCTCCGAACCAAGTTCTTTTGTGCAGTCAAAGAGCGTCCAGCAGGCTATGGACGAAGGTCAGCCGCCTGATCCGCAGACAGAAGATGAATGGAAGACGGTGTTGCGAACAGTACTGCGGCTACCACACGCCAAAGAAACGCTGGCTGTGCTGCTGTTTCTGCTAGACACGCTGGCGTTCTTGCGAAGCACGATCGACGAGTCCTCGCGGGGGCGAGAGGACCGGACGGAAGTACTAATACAGTATATCGCATATGTGCGTGCTATGGTGAGTCATTGTCTTCCCCAAATGCTTGCAATTTCCATATTCAATGTCTACTACTTCGTCATTCACGGACATCCCGATCACGGTGCTACGCGCGCACTATACATAATAGTACTCACTCACAAATGATGCGACTGCAGCATGCCATGCAGTCACCTTGGGCCCGGCTTTGTTCCAAATCAACCGGAGTATCCTTCCGTCGCTGGCGCATATGTTAGCAACTGTGGCCGGACCATCTAGTGACGAACCAACCGAAGCGCAGAAGGACCTACAGGTAGCGACTCTACAAGCCTTGGGCTGGCTCCAGCAAGTGAAGGACATTCACGGCCATCTAATCATGAAGCAACTTTGCTCTGGCTCCTCCGGACTACTGCTTAACGGAGAAGCCTCACGTGCCGGAGACCACGATATGCAAGCACGTGACCTTACACAAGACGCGATAGACGCCCAAGGCCATCTTTTCCGTAGCAATGCTATCGATTTCAGCAGTTTGCCGAGTCCTAACAGACTGCTCCAGGCTACTCTAAAACGAGCATTGACGGAGTCACAAGCTCATCGTGGGTCAAGTCCATCGACAGCTGCGCCGCCTCTCCTTAGGAAAAGCTCAGTGCTGCCCATCGATGTTGGAG
This sequence comes from Cystobasidium pallidum, assembly GCA_001599955.1. Taxonomy (NCBI): domain Eukaryota; kingdom Fungi; phylum Basidiomycota; class Cystobasidiomycetes; order Cystobasidiales; family Cystobasidiaceae; genus Cystobasidium; species Cystobasidium pallidum. The sequence goes on from BCIL01000004.1 coordinate 1,178,819, forward strand.
TGCAGCGCTGGGCACTGTCAAGCCTGCTCCATCACTATCTAGGAGAAGGTTATGGTCAACTGAGAGGAGATGATGGTGTCACCACATATGCCCGGGTCGTCCGGGACGATTTGGCAATTCGGGAACTGTTCCCAGACCCTCAGCGTTTCTCTGTGGGCGAAGGGGAGCTGTCTCCGCCTGTTACATGTACGGTACAAATCGACCAGGAGCAAGGAGCTAATTCCTCAACCATGAATCACGGAACTGCCCGCGATGATAAGCTGAAGTGGCTTCTAGGAGAAGCGGTAGTCTCACAAACAGTGCGTAGAACATCTCCCCTCCCCGGTCCATTGGCTTCTGCTGGTGCTACAAGATTTTCAACGAAGAAAGCTCGCATGGTCGCCCGGTCCCCAACGGCCTATCATTCAAGAAGACACATCATCCAGGATCAGGAATGGCTTTCTGACGCAGACTTACAAGAGCTTGCATGTGTGCGGAGGCGACCAACATCGTCTTTGAGCGAACCATTGTCAATGCTCCATCGGCGCGCATCCCGCGCAGATATTGACCTCGCACTATCAGGGCGATACACAAGGCAGTCCTTCGATACGGTCTCATCAACCGGAGAGTGGCGGGGTGGCATTTCGTTGTCACGCATCGATTCCTACGAAACCTATGACTCTCAAAGCCATCTGATCAAACACAGACATGGTTCCAATGAACACACCGTGTTCCGGGAAGATAAGTCGCTTGTTCAGTCTACAGATGCTCCTGTTCTGTTGGGTCATCACAATGAGTCGAGGGCTAGCCAGCCTTTCACAAATTTTTGCGCGACAGAAATAGTCAACGAATTTAGAGGGCGAGATCCGGCGCCATTGACACCACTCAGCTTACCTTCAACCTCGAATGAACTATCGGTCACGTCCAAGCAACATCTCGTGCGGAAGAGTCGGAAGCTGAAGGCCATATTAGGTACAGAAATAGAAGGAGAGCGGAGAAATATGGGATTACAAGTTTTACGGTCTGAAATGCAGGTGACAGAGTCTCCCAGTAAGTCTTATGATCCGATAGTCCTCAATCCTCCTTCTTACACGCGCCTACTTTTAAGGGACACCACAATTGCGCCGCACCAGATCAAAAGGTAGCGGGTCCGGAGCAGACTCACTACGGTACAAGAGATCTGAATCTGTCGACATACTTCGGTCAACGTCGGGAACCTCAGATCTGCCTCAGCGAGGTAGTCGACTATCCAGATCACAAAGCGTCGGATCCTCTACACACTTCAAAGCGCGACGGAACAGCTTCGGCACTGGCCCCATTGACACAGTCCAGCTTTCGCCCATTGCGGCATCTTTCGCGAGCAGTGATGATGGCTCATCCGCGAGCCTGGATGCCATCGTGCAGAGACCGCTTCGGACGAACGCCGATATTGCACGGCAAGCTCGCAGGCGGAAGCTCATCAAAATCCAGGCTTTCCTGGGAGAGCGCGTCCCAGCGTCGGCGATAACAGATATAGCAGGATGCCCTCCGCAACCTCTCAGGCCTTCAGGCGCGGTACCCATCTTTTCGAAGGCTTCAATCAGGCTCCAAAGACGGCTGACAAAGTCTGCAAATCGTACCAAAGCCTCTCAAAGCGACCGCGAGAACAATGGACGAAACACGCAATTCCGGCCGCAAGAGGCCGGCATGCTATCCGGAAGTGTATCATTGGATGAAAGGTCTAGAAGCTTTTCTCAGACGTCCGATTCGAATCCCGAGGATGCAAATACCGCCGCATGGACCGGCAGGTCTAAACCAGGTCAAGGTCTGATCGGACATCGCAATGCTTTACCCGAATGTCCGGCCCGCCAGGACATAGGCAAAGCAGCTGAACCCGTCATATTAGCAGTGCGACGGGCTAGGAAGCTCGAAAAAGTACGTCCCCTGTACTTTAAGGTGCTCCTGAATGACTTTAACAGCTTGCTCGCAGGTTTTCGGCTCGCTACCACCAGCCTAACTGTACGCCAGAAGCAATACGTGGGTAGCCAGAGATGACGAGCATTGCGCAGTAGACGGCCTTTCTCTGAAATCGAGAGCATCTATAAGCTCACTGCAGCGAGCCCGTATTGCCTCAATCCGGTTTATCGCAGAAAGTGAAGATCCCGAACTAGTGCAGGATTTCGCTAGGGTCGTCTTATCTGAAGAGAGCGATGCCTCAGACATGGAATCTTTACCCCGCGCATCCCTCTTCGACAACGGAATAGCTACCGGCCGCGCGCGAGCTTTACAAGCGGGGAAAGTCCAAACATCGGCAGGGAAGACTTCCGATGATCCCGTCAGCGTTGAAGAACGCAGTGAAGAGCTGCATGATCTTCGAGGGAAGACGACTGTGGCAGAGAGACAAGCCAGCTTCGAATCAGGTTGTCGCTCTGCCGGCGACGCTAGTCGCTTGTCGGCCGAGACAAGCTCGAGCAGAACCCCAGGGTTAGCGAAAGACCTGCACCTTCGACTCGGTCTGAATTCAAGTCCAAATAGTCTCACTTCGGGTACAAACTTGTTTAACCAACGCTACGACCCGTCCCAGGCTCGCAAAGGACGAGATAGTGTGTTGTCTGCCGTGACGGCACAGTCAAGCATAGGCTCTGCGTACGTCGTTGATAATTACGGTAGACCAAAGCGTTCGCAATCACGAACCAGTCATGCCACCTCGGCAGAGGACGGGACACCGCGATCCTCGATGGACAGTGTCCGTTTGCAGTTCAGAAGGGCTCACAAGCTAGCAACGGTATTCGGAACAACTCGCGGCGAGGTATTTAATCGTGTTCTTGATGACATCGAGGCAGACATTGCTGAGGCGGATGACGAGGATATGGATGAAGATGAGAGGAAGGAAATTATAGAGAGCGTCACTGCATTGAGGGCATCCTTGTAGTAAAGAATGGCAGGAACGGACGGTATTCAGGGCCGGCTCTTATTCCCCGGAAAGGCGCAATGATAGCGCACAGTCATGTAGGGGATCCTGCTGAATAGTACCAGGAGGGAATGGCCTACTTCTGTTGAGTTTTCTCGGCATTTTGTTAGTCAATGATGAGATGAAAGAGGGTAAAAATTCCAGGCTATTACCGCTTGACAATAGACATTCGTCGATAAAACGTCCATTCAGTGTCCGTTCATTGTCCATCCAATCCATGATACTAGGAAATTCCTTTCGACAAGGTGAATGTAAATATATGTTCCATTACACTTCACAGCTTCACCTGTATTGCACCCTCGACTGCTCTAGGTTCTACACCAATGTCCGACAAGCATTGTACGTATCGTTGCAGATCATATTCCTTCAAGTACTTGAGTATCTTGGCACGGTTCATGACGAGTCGTGTGATATGGCGCTTGGAGTGGATGTCCCGAGGCATCTTCTGCAGATGGTCTGCCATGCTGTGTATGCGCATGGTAAGGAGGGCGGCTGCAAGCAGGGATACAAGCGAAGTCAGTCACCTGTGCGATCGGGGCAACCAGAACTCCCCTTGACTTGAATTCACCTTGTACTTCGCATCCTCCCGAGCCTTCACCCTGCCCAAATCTCCTGATCACCCTGCGAGTATTCTCAAACCGAATACCTCTGGCATTCGCGTTTGCAAAGTCCAGTATCCTGCGCGTAGCCTCAGCTTTATGCTGCTCGGTCCGTTGAACGAGAGCCATGTTGTCTGCCTGGAGGCTCGAACTATTCGTGGCAGTCTGGAGTGTTGCATTCTCTTCTGGCAGAGCTGTCAAGAGGAAGTCACCATCTTCGGCTGTCATGGCGAAGTTGAAGTACGGTGGAACAGGGGAAGCGGCATCGGTCTGGGAGGCGGGAGATTCGTGCGTTGAGGAATGTGTCGCGACAAGGTCATCGCTCTTGACACCCTTCGGGCCAAGTACCTCGTCCTTTGCAGTCGGTAGACTTGGCAACATGCCCTTGAGCCCGGCCTTGCCTTCGTAGACCTCTTCAGGATACAGGAGGATCTTTCTGAGCTCGCTTTCGTACCATAGATTCTGGTTGTTGGGGCCGTAGCCACGGACAGTGTCCGGCGCTGATGCGCGCAGCTGCTCTTGCGCTTCGTGTCTGCGTGCTAGATTGGCTTTTTTCTTCAGACGGGCAACCATCTTTCGCTTCTTTTCGCGGGCAACGGCCGACGAGTGGAAGGACGAAGCTTGCTGCGAGCTTGGTGATGGCGACGGCAGGACATGGGCGGTGCTAGTTGACGCTGCAGGGTTGCACGGAGTCAGCAATACTGTCTGCAGCTGCCATGGCTGGACGTTATGCCCGCTTGCCTCTGCAGCAGGCGGTCGTGAGAGCACTGCTGGACCCCAGCGAGAAAACGGCCAGCGAGCGTCTCAGTGCCATTTCGAGAAGCGTTCACAGCGTGGTGCGATGTTCGGCTCGACGTGGCTCGGTTGAGGTCTGGCCAGTCTGGCTGCTGCCGCTGCAATCCTGCTTGGCCTCTGTCCGATCAAGGTGTTCTAAATTTCCCAAGGCAGGACAGAATGGCGATGGACACGAAGCTCTCGAAGAAGCAGCAGAAGGCGCTGAAGCATCGGTCTCGCACTGACAAGGGCAAAGGAAAGGCTGAAGAGGAGCCCGGCGCGTTTCCCGAGGCTGAAGAGCTGGACGACGATGGCTCCGCAGCGGCTGCTGCCAAACTGGCAAAGACCGCGCTGAAGAAGGCGAGCAAGGCCAAGAAGGCGACAGTCGACGATGGCCTGCCCTACAGTCCCGTAGGCGACCCCTCGCCCTCGTCGAAACCCAAAAGCCAGCCCGCAGACAGGAAACGCAAACGCGAAGATGTTGGTGGCGAAGATAGTGCGGCAGGTACAGACACCAAGGCTGCAGCGGCGCCGAAGAAAGCCAAGAAAGCCAAGTCTGCAGACAGCAAAACACGGTACATCGTGTTCGTCGGTAGGTGGCTTCTTGCTTGCTGCAGTGTTGGATGCATGCTAACACGAGGCAATCAGGCAATCTACCCTACAAGGTGGACGCCGACGATATCATAGCACATTTCGAGGAGCCATGTGGTGGGCTTCACATTGACGTATCTTGGCCAGGCGCCAGTACTTACCTGAATTTGTCTTCACTCAGGCGAGAAACCCTCCGTTCGCTTGTTGACATCGAAAAACGGCGCAACGAGCAAAAATCCTGCCATTGCTGCCAAAACGAAAGGCTGCGCTTTCGTCGAATTCACAAGCTCGGCAGCCGTCCAGTCAGCCCTTCACCTGCATCAGAGTATGTTCATTTCATCAAAGTCATCGGCAAAGCGCAAGATCAATGTCGAGTTGACGGCAGGAGGAGGAGGCAATTCCGATAATCGCAAACAAAAGCTATCTGCTCTGAAAGAACGATTGGAGGCACAACGAGAGAAACACAAGACGGAAGCTGACATTGCAAAGGAAGAAAAGGAAGCGCAAGATAAAGCTACTAGGGCAGAATGGAAGAGGAACGAGGTAGCTCAGGAAAAGGCAAAGCAAGCCAAGAGACCACCCAAATTTATGTCGGGCGCAAATTCGACCAAGCTTGGCTAGTGTACATATTCGGAGGTGCCCGTGGGGTCAAGTCATGTTTCATGTTGCCTAGCGGTACGTAGTCGCTGTTGTTATATTCGTAGTCTTCAGGTCAATTGGCAAAAATAGAGACGTAAGCTTCTGCTGCATCGCCCGACTAATGCCCCTTATGAAGGAAAGTGGATTGGATTCGTTCGAGAGAAGTCTCTAAATCTTGTGAAAAGATTGAAATAGTAAGGATACAGTAGGATGGTTTGCCAACGCTGAAGGAATGTAGTAACTGCCAGTACACCATGTAAATTCGGATTTCCCATTTTCTAAACTAACCGGCGAAATAATCAAGGACTGCGGCGACCATCCAGGCGACCGGTTGCAACTCCTCATTCGTGCACGCGATTGTCCGGAAATCGTGTAACATATTCACGCAGGGCAGGCTCCGTGGAAACGGTGATGTTGTAGAGTTCTGGGTGATTTATGCGGTCGCTGAATACGAGCCAACGATGTGTAAGCGTCACTGTGCTTGAGCGCAGTGGGCCGAAAGCTTACAAAGATGACAGTGTCGCATTTTGAATGTGCTCGACGTCTAGCATCGTTAAACGCGGCGCCTGAGTAAGTACGGTCAGCTTTGTATCCAGATTAAGGGTCAACTATGTCGGCTCACGATGTCATCTTGTGTACAACTGATCAGGCCATTCGCGACAGCTCGTGCGACATTCACAGGACTGGCGTACCGTGTTGGTGAGTCCAGAGCGAGCTTGATGACCTGATATGTGAAATTGCTGTATAGCTGCTGGCCGTGCGAGACAGTGAGATTCGGGCAGTGTTCCTGAATGTAGATGTTGCCCGTCCGCAGGCCTCCAATCCACGATGTGGCGCCTTCCATTGTGTTATTGACCTCGGGCTGGACGAGCTTGTCGCTTCTGTCAAAGATAGAGGTTGTAGGAAGCCAATTGTAATTGCCGCCTTTGGCAGCAAAGGCAGCTAAGAATTCCGACGTGGGCTGTTGTTGTAAAAGAGCGGGGGCAGTTTCGTTCTTCTCAGCTACTGCTGCCATAATGCCTGATGTTGTTAAGCGATCAGCTCGTTCAAACCCGTGCAGTAGTAGCGATGGCTCTCACCTTCCGTTGTACCGCGGAAGTCGGCTCCCAAGGGGAAGAAGTGCGAAACCTTTCTGCGTGCTGATGGCCAGAAGGTGAAGACCCATTGTGCTGACAGAGCGGATAGGGCAAATCAGCGCAATGGTGAAGAAGGACCTGCCATTAGAGCTTACAGATAAGTGCGCCTTGATCAAGTCCCAATACTGGAAAAGGGCGGCAGTAGCCCGAATGAAGAAGCTCAATAGCATTGGCGACGTATTCGGCGTTGGTCTGAGTATCATTGAGAGCATATGGCTGCAGGGTAGTAGGGTGTAAGCTAATTCGTCGCGCGATGATGGAGTCCCTCTTATCCATCCCAACTAACAGGAGGAGAGACGTAGCAGACGTCGTAACCGAGACCGCCATCCTTGCCCAAAAGCTTTACGTAGCCGTGCTCGAAGGATCGGCTGCTGTTGTAGCCGGCTGGAGAGGAGCAGTGGGAATGAGGCAAGGGCACAAAATCAGTCGCGTCCTAGAAAATCAGGTACAGGTGGAGACGACGCCACTCACTTCCTGGAACGAGCAGAAAAGGGCTCTTGACATTTTCGATGCCGCCGATGCAGGTCAGCTGGGCTGTAAGATTCTGTTGGTCGATGGTGTACGGAGCATCTGCAAGCTGGCGTTTGGCAATTGACGAAACCGGGCAAAGCTCGGCCGAGACGAGGGAAGAGACTGAGAGGAGCAGACCGGCGAAAATGGCAGAGGACCTGAACATATCGACGTAAAAAGAGAGTAGAATGGTGCGTTTATAGGTAGTATTGATGGTCTGCTTCGGAGTGGCAGGGATCTTCAAAATCTGCTGACGGCTAAGTTGAGCTGTTCAATCGAAGACGGATAAGCGAACTGACGACAGGGAATGGAAGTGGCCAGGTAGTGGCCTGTAGGGAAAGTGGGTGTTCAAGCGAACGTGAAGACTCTTCCAAGAAGAGATGGCTGTTATCGTGTGTAGTGAATGGTTCGTACTGAGCTTGGTTGAGAAAAGATGAACAGGAGCTGTACGGCCGCCCCTGCAGGATCTCGCAACGGTCATTATCCTTCTCGTCTCTTCTGCTCATTAACGGACTCAAAATCTGATCACACCGCCCAACCGCGTCGTCCCGTCATTTTTCCATCTTCACATGTTCGGATTACCGGGCTCCGCAGGCAATTTACGCGTGCTGCACATACCAGTCGCGCCAGTCGCGATCGGCGGCGGGCCGCATGCCTAGTGCTTTTACGCGGTGCAGAGGCTGGCCAGACGATGTGTAACTTATGGGCGTCCAATAATGCTACAGTATTCCAAAATAGACTTATCGAGTGCCAGACCTGCCTTTTCCTCGACTCTCGCGCTTCCGGTCTTTGAGCGTACGCCATGCATCGGCACTATTTTTAGTTTCTATGCTACAGTCTCAGGAACCCCACTGGGCCTGACGACATTTATCGCTACAGATGGCTTTGCTTTTCGCTGTTGCTCCTTGACCTGTTCGGCCTCGGTTGACGAGATAGCCTGGAGCAACAGATCAAACCATTGACGGTGCTTCTTCGACCAGGGGCGCGACGGTTCATCCAGTCTCGACAGCCAGATTACATTGAAATGCTTGCGAAGGAGGTCTATAGCAAGCCCCGATTTACGCTCGACGTGGCGACGGATCTTTCGGTCCAAAGCTGCGGAGTGCGCGTAATGCTGGAGAAACGAAGGGATGAGTACTGTGCTCGGCCAGAGTAAAGTAATATGTGTGCAACCCACCTTGACATCAACGTCGCCGCAGAGTAACAGAACCGACTTCTCATCCACAATGCCATTCTCCCATACATATAGCTTCTTCGATTGCTGAATATTGAAATAGGTCAAGAAGTTCGCATTTCCCAGATCGGATTTCCGGCCATGCACGAAGTTTGAGCTTGAAGGATGTATTGCAACAGGCGCATTGTTCGTGAGTGTTTTCCATCCATTGCCTGCATCCCTATAGAGGAGCTTCGGATGCATTGAGGCTGCTACACACGCCATTATAACACCAGAATCGCTTGAATACCGGTTCAAGCTGGGCTCCAATTGCACGAAACGTACTCTTGGTCCTTTTGAGAATCGGCAGGTGCTATTTTTGGACGATATGAATCCTGCTTCCATAAGGTTTGCCATATACTGGGCCTTGAGCTCTTCTATCTGAGTCAGAGTCTGCAAGAAGCCTCATTCAGCTCACACAATCAGTCTCGTCAAACGTGGTTCACTCACAACGTGTGATAGGAAATGTTTACGAGCAAAGGAGTAGAATGTTCCGTTCTCGCAATTCGACCTCCACATGCAATACGCACGGTATATGACCAGAAAGTCGCTATGTTCGTCCGGCTGGCGGAAGGAGCGTTTGATTGTATTTGCTTCCATTTCTCGGCCGAACGGCGTCACAAAAAAGCTCTTCGAGTTGAGGGTGGCCTGGAACCCATAACAGTCAACCACCTTCGTATAGCTTTGCAATGCCCATACTCACTGCAATGGTCAAGGCAGCATCCAGACAACCGAAAAGGGTGGCGAGCAAGCAGAATTTGGCGGTATACACGTCTCTATGAGGGATGATTAGTACCTCTGGACACTTCCTATCGAAATGCTACTCACAGAGGAAGTTTCACAAGGTGCCTGCCTAATGGTGTTATATCTTCGCCTGACGTCAGAGCCTTGATATCGACAAGACTTGCAATCGCTCGTTGTATGTTAGCAGTCAAAGGCGGATCAAGCGCCCTTTGAAGAACATCCTCGATGGATCCTGAGAATTTGAGAATCTTGATGCGCAGAGCCAAGTCTTGCAGGGAAAGGCGGAGCATTTCAGGGATAGGGTGTTCCGCCATAGAAGTATCTAGACGGGCTTTCGTGAACATATGAAAGCAAACGCCTTCCTGTACCCGCCCAGCACGGCCACGGCGCTGTAAAGCATTAGACCGCGCAATCCAGCATTCTACAAGCTTCGAGATTTGACGTTTCTCATCGAAGCGCATTTCCTTGTGCCTGCCGGAATCAATAACAGCAGTGATATCGGGAATGGTGACACCTGTCTCTGCGATGTTGGTTGAAACAACAATCTTACGGATGCCGGGCGGAGGCACCTGCACGCAAGAAGGCTTTGATCATCAGGCCGCCGAAAGCCGGAAATATCGCTTGTTAATTTCAGATAACGTACCTCGAATACCCGAGCTTGCTGTTCATTGGAGATTGAGGAATGCAGCGGGAAGATCTGGAAGTCCTTACCGCCAAAGAGTGGGTGTCCTTCCAATAGGTCGCAAATAGATCGGATCGTGTCCAGGGATGGCAAGAAGACTAGGACAGCTCGTGAGAATGGCTGCAATTCCACCTTGTTGAAACAAATTGTTTCGAGTAATGCCAGGATCAGGTCGAAGTTGATCAGTTGCTCGTTCATCGCTTTAAGCGTAGATTGAGTCTGCTTCGAGTATCCGGACCTTATCGCCGAGTGTTCGTTCTCTTCGTCGTCCTCCTCGACCGGTATATCATCCTGGTACTTCATGCGCGAGCCTGTAGTTGCTAAAGATTTAAGCTCCTGATCATTGTATTCCATGGCTTGATGCTTACGGGAGCGCCGATCTACATATGGCGAGTCCGAGTCTACCTCTAAGCGATAATTACTAAGCTCGACCGCATCCTCCAAGAAATAGGGAGTAACCGGGAAAGTTCGCCCAGGGACTTGAATTATCGGGGTTGTCGGTCCCATATAGGAAGCAATCTAAAGACAAGTGATAAGCTTTAATGGCCCAGAGATACTGTAATGATCACAATGGCTCCTACCTTATCGGCATCTACGGTTGCGCTCATTAAGATGACGCGTAAATTTGCGCGACGAGCTAATAGAGATTTTAGAATAATGAGCAGGAAATCGGAGTCGATACTGCGCTCATGAACCTGAGGTTGAAGGTCAGTTATCATACAGGGGCTGGCAGTCATTCCGCAAAGCGACCAACCTCGTCAATGATGACATGTGTGACGTCCTGCAGCTCAGTGTCGCCTTCGAGCATGCGCAACACAATACCCTGCAACAGACACATCTGAGTGATGACATCAAGATGCTACAGGCATGGGGGCTTACAGTCGTCGCATAGATGAGACGTGTAGCACTAGCCACCCGACTTTCCAACCGAATATTGTACCCAACAAGTGATCGATTGGTGCCAATGGCGCCGGGAGTCTCGCCTAGCTCCTGTGAGACTCGCTGAGCCAGAGAGATGGCAGATATACGCCGCGGTTCTGTGCAGAAGATCTTCGCATGCCGTCCGTTTGCGAGCTCATGTTCCAAGATCATGGTGGGTGTTTGAGTGGATTTGCCGCTGTAAGACCGATGGTGAGCTGCGTTCAATGACGTGACGATGGATGAACGCACCATCCTGTCTCACCACACAGAATTACAATCTGGTTTTGCTCAATAGTTGACAAAATCTGTTCCCGATACGAGTATATAGGCAGCGATTGCCGAATGGGCTGCGAAAAGGCATTATGACAGTCAGCGCCACAACGAAAGCCTGGCTGTCAGCACGAGGGCCTTACCAGCATAGCTTGATAAGAGGCTGACGACTGCCGCGCCTCGATCTCAGATCTAAGGACATCTTCATTGACACGCCTTGGCGGGGCACAGGATGATCGCTCGACGGGTAGTTTCGGGCTTTCCTGACGATCATCCGTGACAGGGGCAAGTGCCTGTTGTAGGAAGCTAGGCGTCAAGAGGAGTGTAGGGACCTTCGACAGTAATACAGCGCACCTCTGTTGTGACTCGCGTTGCTCGGAAGGCGGCAATATCGTTGCAGTTGGCGATCTCTTGCTCGTAGACCAAAGCCAGAGCTTGCCTTTTTCGAATTTCCAGTTCGTCCCAGAGGTCGCGGTAGGGTCCTGGAAGTAGTCGATGTAGGCTTCCATCGGGGGAGATAGCGAAAAGGGCCAATGTCGCAGCATAGTGAAATGCTTGGTCCTGATTTTCACAAGCTTCATCTTCCATACCAAACTGCTGCAGACGACCGCCTTCGCAACGGATAGAAACTACTGCTCGCGCCGCTCTACCACTACTAATTAAGCGATAACTAGTCTTTGCGCTCTTGTCAAGCCGTCTCAGAGCATCCTCAAGCAGACTGCGTGGAGTCTTGGCGGTGTAAGACTTCGGCAACGCCATATCACGCACTTTGATCATTGCGCCTTTAGGGTTTTCCTCAGTCGGCGCAGCTTCACCAATGTCCATGTCCGTGGAATCGCCATCTAGCAATGCCCCGAAGATGGTGTCATCCGGTCCGTCCGTAGTCTTAGCATACTCAGTAGTAGGTGGAGTAGAAGGATGGGATCCTTGCTGGGACGGCGAGACGGAAGTCTCTCCCTTCTCTACGTCAACGGCTATAGAGCGCGCTTTTGCTTTCCCTGCAAGTCTCTCTGCCAACTCCTGCTTATCCAGCTTTGCGCGCTCGACTGAGAAGATAGCTTCGGCGTGCCCCTTATTGAACAGGTAATCTCGTTCGCCTAGATCGATTAGTGCCAACGCGCAACCCTTCAGCCACCAGGAATTGCATTACATTTTAGCTTCTATTCCCACTCACACTCTTTCAATCGAGCTTCGAGACGCTTATACTCTTGCAGCTCAGCTGGACTGACAGGAGGCGTGTTGCTCTTCGGCTTGGCTTTGGCGGCTTTTTTGTTTGACCTGCTAGACAATCCCAGCTTACGTTCTAACGATGTTAGCTTTAGCTTAGTAGCGATGTATACTGTAGTAGGGTCCAAGTCATCGTGATCTGCGTTGTCCGAAATAGTGGGCTTGTCGATATTGGGGCTGACAGGCTCGTCTTCATCGCTCGAATCGGCCAGGGGATCTCGATACGCAAGTAGACTCGAGCCCTGCGTTTCTCCAGAGAGTTCATTCTCTTGCGGTCGCTGAGAGGTGGTTTGTGAGGGAAGGATATCTGGTACTGACGGATATTGAGGATTTCTTGAAGAAGCGGCTGGCTCGATAGCGGTGACTCGTAGTGCTGTCGGTCGTACAGGAGCTGCTGTTTCAGTCTCCTCGATTGAGCTGACTTGCTTTGTCCTCGCCTGAGGAATCTTTGTATCCATCCACGTTCCTAGCCCGTACGCCTTGTACAGGTCTTGTTGTATTTCGACGTTTCTCGGGTCGGGTTCGTGACGTAGATATATCTGAGAGTCAGAGAATGCTCACATCAACGAGTCGTTACGTACGCGAACAAATCGGACCGTACCCAATCCAGGGCAGCATCGAGGTCTAATTCCTGCACTTGCTTGAGACATTGATTGATCTGTACTCCCTCAAAACCTAATCTCCTCAACACGAGTGAAATCGCTGCAATCCGAATGATGAGCTTCTCGGAATCGTCATTGTCTTTCGACAGCGACAGTGGCTTATCCGATTCTTCCTCCAAAGCTAGTTGGACAATATGTTCTCTCTACGAGAAGACAGATGCGTAAATTGTATGAAATCTTGCACAAGAAAAGCGACACTCACCAAATGAAGTGGGTCGTCCCACCTGAACTCGGGATATGAAGATGCCATCCGCTTCTCGTACTCGATAGTCTTCAATGCTCTAGCTGCCTCCTTTTCAGATGCTGCTTTCACCCGCTCGGCAAAGGCTAGTTTCTCCTCAGCTTCCTTCTGTTCTTCGCTGTCGTCCCAACTGGTTCCATTTTGGTCGTGAATCTCTGCTGCGGGGTTGGGAGCCCCGTCTGAGGATTCCAACGCCCTATCCTGACCAGCTTCACCTGGCACATCCTTCGTTTCGACTTGCTCTGGCTCGGGGTCTTTCTTCTTCACGATCGATGTTGTAGCAAAGCCTCGTTGAGGATTCTTGAGCTGCAGGACTCCAGTCAGAAGTATCTATGTACCCTACACTTGCCCCGACTCACGCTGGACTTTTTCTTAGGCATGGTTAGTACAGAATGTTAACGACTATACCGTTAGGAAGCCGACAATCAGTATGTGGACCTGTCACACCGCTCTCACCCGCCAAAGGGGGCTCACGTCTATGTACGAGATGCGGCTTGATGCTCAGAATGATGTAGATGGGGTATACTTGGTATTGCTGCTGCTGCGGACGACGAATGCGAGTTGCTGTAGAACTGTCGATCAGGTTACTTCGTGATTGCGTTTCCAGGTCTAGGTCCTACTTGAATTGCGAATCTATTGTGGAAGCGGATGTAAGCCTTTCCCTTCCTCTTGTTTCTGTCGTGCGTACGGTCCCGTGTCACTGAACATGTAGCAATAAGGGTTTGCTCGGCTTAGAGCAGAGAAGACGATGTTATACCAAGATGATCAGGGTTGACTCCCGACCATCATGAGGACACACTTAGAATCGTGGTAACCCTCTCTGTATGGATACAGCTAGGAGTATCTAAACTATTCAAGAGCACCATGTTACCCAGTCCTCCGCTACCTTGGTCCCGACATGCAGCAGCGGAGCCATCTAACACCAGTTACTGATTCTGTACGATCTGCATGTGCGTCCAAATGGTGACTGCCCGCTCTAAACAAGCTTATCAGGGCTTCAAGCATGCTTATTCTTCCTCCATTGATATCTTTTGTCGCGACCGCGGACCCTCCAGCTCCTGGAACACTGTACAGGCAGAGGGCCACGCGACCTGCACCCTTGACAGATCAGCAACTCCTGCTTGTCGGAATCTCTGTGATATTCGCATCAAGCATATTGTTCATCGGTGGCATATACGTGACCATCATCTCACCCTTGATGCCTGACACTGGCTACCTTGTTGGTACATCTCTTCAGAGGCTTTCTTGCGTAAGCTGACAGTCTGAAACATGCGTCACGGATACCCACAATGTAGCTCCTCGACGCAATCAAGGGGGACGAGCACTACAAGTACTTGGTCCCGCTGCTTATTCCTGCTGGACTGGTTGCCGTTATTGTCAATTGGGGTGGTTTACATTACTTCAGACATGCCTAAGCAAGCAGGTCTAGACAAGCCATTACACGTTAAATCTTCTTTGAGAGAAGCCTACAAAAGAAAGAGTGGCATGTGTGAATGTCAACTATGTCTATGGTCTATTATTACGGATAACGATTGTCGGATAAACTCCCTGCTGGTGATCCAAGCGCCACTCATAAGCGTTTCAGTCGGAAGGTCAGACAAGTTGGACATGACAGCAATCATCTGTTGCAGCGAGACAAGAGGCCCGTTTGGAGCCCCTAGCTGAATTGCAAACTTGCATTCGTGATCCGCCCGCATGCTTGACCGAAAGATGCGGCGACCAGCTCTTTTCTTCAGCCGCACATTGGCGGCCTGACGTTCACCAGCGAGACGATGGCCGGCGACGAGCTGGGCAACCCTACGCCGGCCTCGTATAGCAGTCCTGGGCCTGCGCACTCGCCCGGCGCCAGCGACAGAGCAAGTTCCTCGGGCGGCGATGCAGCCGCACCACAGCAGACCGGGAGTGCAGTATCGACCCAGTCGCGGCCGGCCCGTAGAGACAGGATCAGCGTGGGCAGCAGGATGACGAGGACTGTCGTGACGCGGCCTCGTGAGTGCTGGTCTGGCGCCGTTCGACGGGGCATGGGCTGTGTGACTGCCAGCTGAACTGTGTGTGCCACCATTCCGTCACTTCGACCTGTGTTTGCAGCATACGCCGCGCGAGACGAGCTGGACTTTGAGAGGAGACCTAGAAGCGACACGACGGGTACTGCTACTGGCTCCGATGGAGTGGACCGGCCGGGCAGGCATCCTGGTGTACAGCCGCCGCTGCATGCGAGACTCGCGCATACTGGAACAACACGATCACATGCATTTGGAACCGCTGAAGGAGCTGTCACCGAGAAGGCAAATGTGCACAGCGCAGGCTTTGGCGAAGACAGTCAAAATCCACTGGGTGACAACTCGAATGGAGAGATAATGCATGAAAAGCGGCATCCTTATGACCCATCGACAACCGCGAGAGACCATGCCAAGACTAGACCGAGTACTGATGATAAGCCTGCAAAGGCCTCCGCCAGACCTACGGCACCACATAGGCAGCCTTCAAACGATGCATCTCGATGGATGGCGTTTACCTTGCCAACGAGGTATAGGAAGATGCTGGATGACTACATGGCTCGCCCGGATGGCGACCCGAATCAACAGCATGCTCCACGTCCTGATCCAAGCAGTCATCATCATTTTTTCGGCAGCCATCATCAACAGCAAGAACCCGTGGAGGATGCATCAGACTACAATTCCGACGAATCATCCGGAGACTATCACTATCGCTACTTTGGTCGCAAGAAGAAACGGCGAGGGTCGCAGTCACGACAGGCTTCGGGAGATGACTACGATGAGAATGGCAATCCAACACAGCATGGCTACAGGTTTCGTCCATCGAATCGTGCCCGAGAAAGCCAAAGGCGATCAAGCCGGAGATCATCACGAGAACAATCTAGAGATGTCCAGCATCAATCGCAAATGGGTGATGGAGGCAATTTGACGACCCCTGCTATGAGTCGGCATAACTCGCAGATGGCAGGCTGGAACAGTCCCTGGCTACCTAATGCTGGTGCCGACCCGGAAAGCAATATCCCGGGAGGTCTACACTTTCCTGGTCTGGGAGGCCAAACTACGCTTGAAACTTCAGGTACTCAACAAGAGCAAAGCAAACTAAAAATGCGGACACAGCAGTTCCGAAGATGGATAGTAAGAAGCGCTTTCGCACCGCTGGCTTTCAGGATGTTCAATCTTGCTTTTACCGCTGCTTTGCTCGGTGTGGCGGTGGTGAGTTACTGCTGTCTGAATTGCAAACGCTACTGCTGCTAAACACATTTCACGTGCGTGCAGGGCATTCGAGAGATCTCGAGGAAGAACGGAGTTTTGGGGATTATGGGAAGCAGCACCATGTTTTCCATAGTTATAGCCCCTCCTAGCATATTGCATATCCTTTTCAACCTCTATGTGAGTCACTGGAACTGTATTTACCCGTTCTATGACAGGTATTCACGCGCTTCGCGACTGTCACTGCACATCAGACCGAGTATTTCGGCTCACCAATTGGTGTCTGGAAAGTCCGCTCCAAGATGTTCTACACGTTCACAGAACTGATTTTTATGTAAGTGTCCTCCCCAATAATATTCCACCACAGCGCCTAGCTGACTGACTTATCTGTAACATAGCTGTTTATGGTCTGGCCTGCTCTCGCTCGCGTTTAACGATCTGTTCGCCTCGCCCGCGGGATGCACGTCATATACCCCAAACGCTCGGTATCGCCAGACGAGTGTTGGAGCTTCCAATGTAGATGGTACGCTCGCGGACAGACTCTGCGACCGACAGGCTGCGCTCGTATCGCTCGCATTCATTGGCCTTATGTAGGTGGCACACGCGCGACGCAAGCCCTTGCTACGGGAAATGTGCTGATACGAGGTGCTCCGTAGACTATACATTCTTGTTCTTATCGTGTCTCTCTTCCGCATCTTCGCCAAAATCAGTCGACTGCAATAGCTTTGTGGGACTTTAAGTGCATAAAAGTAAGCCACGGCTTTCCGCATGCGTTCTAAGAGCTAAGCTTAGTATGCCATTTAGACATGTCGTTGTAGCACCAGACACCATTCGAAAACAGTGGGCGGCAGTTAGTACCATGCCTCTGTACCCAGAAAGTACACCGCTCTTGCAGACCCTGTGCTCGCGAAGGCACAAGAAGTCAATGCATCATCTTCAATCTATGTATCTTATTCAATGCAATGCAAGGCCAGGCTGTTCCTGCAAGGTGACAAGTATATAGTAGGGAACATGAATCCGGCGTGGTAAGAAGCCTCTCGCGTTGCCCACGCCAGATTAGATTGCACTTGTATCGGTTGCCAGTTCGCCTGAGACTACTGATTCTCCTTGTCACTACACATGCTATACTTCAATTTTGATCTTTCCTACTGATATGTACCTATTTATTCACCAATCGCCCAGTCCGTCAAGCCAACCTAGATCTCCACCCACTGGATTGTCATTACCGAACAGATTACTATTGAAATCGGAAGAGCCACCTTGCCCGACCGAAGAGAGAGAGTTTCCAGTGACCTCAAAGAACCCGAGGCTTCTCAAGAGATCTTCGCTGTCGTCGCCTCCTATCATACCGTCTCCTAAAGCTGACCCAAGGAAGGCTTGTGTTGGAGGCATACTGAGCGATGACTCCATGGTATTGCCCATGTTAGTGCTACTTGGCTGGCCAGCGGACGCCGAGAATGCGAAGGTCATAGGTGGCTTGATGGGGTCCGGCTGGACGGGCGTGGGTGCTGCCGCAAAGACATTATGTTGAGGATCGGAAAGAGCATTGATGACAGCCGACGGAGTCGTGCTGTCTGTCGTAGGGCTGATGACAGGCTTAGAGTGATTGGATACGCTTGCTATCCGTCCGACTACTTCTCTCAAGCTTGAGTGATCGTTGTCGGGCGTAGTGTTTCGGCTGAAATCCTCTCCTGCAGGGGGAAGACCTATTTGTGTACGACGTTGACCTTCTTCGTTCAGCAGACCTTCCAGCACCTTTGCACCCGAAGCAGCTATGGTGCTCATGTTCGATTCTCTGCGCAGCATGTGAAGAACATCCAACGCTTCGTGTCTCTGAGCATCGATATCACTGGTATCACTGATAGGACTGTTGGCTGCCAGGCGATGAAAATTATCGACCAGCTGTAAACAATATATCAAAAGCCTGGTGAGTGCTATCATTAGCGGTATCGGTAGGCAGATCCACGTACCAATACTACAGCACTACTAAAGCAGTACAAGAGGCAGTTATACATCTGTAAAACGACACGTCAGCCTCTTGGCCTGCGCATGTGAGAGGATTTTTCCCCTGAGCTGGAGCACTCACTCGGTCTGCTGCATCGAAAATATCCCGCAATGCTCGTTGTGCAGCAATGATTACTTTGGCGGCTTTGATACAGCTCTCCGTAGAGTAAGCGTACTTGGCATCTTGATATCCTCTCGACATGAAAGGCCGATGAGCTCGTAGAAGTCGATTGTTCAAACCGTACAAAATGACACATCGTTGAAATGCGATATACGGTCTTTGCTGTACGATTGACTTGATTTCTGGATCATCGGAACGGTCATACTTAAAGTACGCCGGTAGTTGATCCAACAGCTCTTTGGTACGCTGATCAAATGCCAAGACTGTTTCGTATTTGTGCGCTCGCGCATCGCTGCCCGTCAAACGGGCATTGAAGTCCTGCATAGTTATCTAGAGCAACATAAAGTGCTTTAGTCGAGGAACTTCGATCGACAGCGAAAGCGCTTACTCTGGCGCGTATGACTTGGAAGGAAGAAGCAGTCGGCACTTCAATTGGTTTAGGCACAGGGGGATTTGCCAACAAGTCCGCGTCATCGACATTAAGAAGGGCTGGAATTGCATGATCTGCAGCAGAGGGGAACCATCAGTTACGTCATTGATTGAAGCACTGTTCTGATGCGACAGCATCAATTTGCTTACTGTGCGCGTCCGAGCTTGAACCCAGCCCTAGCCATCTCGAAGCGAAATTGACTTCCCCATGGGTCAAGGAGAAGTACAGACCTAATGGAAGGAGTCTGTCAGTAGAGTTCCTGACTAGTTGGAGGGATACACACTGACGTTTGCCAATCTCCCTTTCTACGGAAGTCAACGAACTGCCGGCTGTAGACCTTCTCCCATTCTGACCTGCATTGCTTGGACCGTTCTTTCCACCCGGAGGAAGATGATTTGAGGTTGTATTGTCGTCAAGCTTGTGTAGATCCAGCAACTGAGCCATTCTTAAAGCAGCTGCTATCCAACTCGCTAGTCTCTTAATGCCGCCGGCATGCATTAAGACTATCGGTAGAAGAACCACCGATTGTATACAGGTCAGACTGGGCTTGCCTGACCAGTCTGCTAGCTGCAAGGCTCGCTGAGCGCCTATTACCCAAGTGTGCGTATATTCCGCTTGATGGGCTGGGGCCATGTCGGGTCGGTTTGGGGAGTGAAAGAGACCACATGCCAAGACCTATGAGAGAAGCGATGAGGGTAGAGCGAAAGAGACAGGCTGCTGTCAGTGCTGCGTATTGCCATTCTGTGAAGCGCGACTGACCATAAAATACAAGCTCAGCCAAGCAGGATCAATCTCGGATATTCGATGCTGATCCACCAATTCCTTCATCCCTGTATACTGTGCTTCGAAAGTAGGGATGTGAATGACCTGATGCCTCGAAAAGCGTCAGCATGTATACTATGCAGATATGGAGTAAGAAACATGATCTTCGAAACTCACGTGATTCTGCCACGCCACCTTGGCAAAGAAAGCGTCGACCAAAGAGCGCGATAGAGTCCAATCAGGTAACATGGACATGAGGAAGTCAACCTCTCTCTGACGTAATTGGCTTTCCATTACTCTTGCTTGACTTGTCATAGGCAGGTTTGCGATTTCCGCGTCGAGCTGCATGACAATCAGGAAATGCAATGCCCGTATCAGAATCATCGTGGCCGTGTCGACGGGTCGGCAGGTGTCTAACGTGTTACTCACAGCTGTCGGTCTGCCTGCCACTGCTATACTTTCTAGAGCAAAAGCAGCCTTCTCAGCTTCTCTACCTTCTTCGCCTTCCTCATCTTCGTCAAGCTCGCTATCCGAATTGTGTGGTTGTTGCTTGACATTCTTCTTGCTTCGCTTGTTATTTGTAGATGCGAGTGCATTCGAAGCACCTTGTATTGTCATGAATGGATTGCCCGCTCCTGCATTGAGGAGGGCGCTTCCCGCCACCGCAGCGTTACTTGGAAAGTTGAGTGCAGTGGGGCTAGCTGAATTGGGGCCTCCAAACCCACCGCCCAGAGGAGGAACACTACCATTCTCGCTGTCATTCCTATCTGCGTTCGGATCCAAGCCCAATGCGCGAGCTTGCGCCGGCGCTAACATGCATATCAATTGCTCCAACTTGTGCACTCGATCTTTCACCGCTTCCAGCTCTCTTGCCTGTGCAAAAGGCTGAGAGGGTCTATCGGCTTCATCGTCTACTCTGCACTTTTCTGGCGACCCACGCTTGATGCATGTCGAACACGGAATGACCTGCGGGCATGGCGGAAAACAGCAGGGGGTGCATTGTTGGTTCAGTTGGGGGATTCCCTCAAGCAAAGGCAGCGACTGCTCGTGGACGGGGCAAGAGGCTTCTTCCGTCTACTGCTGCGGTGTATAAGGAAACCTTCGACTCACTCTGTCACACTTGCTCTTCCTTCGCACGCATTCAGTGCATGAGAGCGTGGGTCTTGGGCGCTTTGTACCTTTTTTAGATGCACGCCTATCTCTGGCGGAGGTGGACTCTTCGGGCGAAGCAGGTCCGCTGCTTTCGACGACGGGAGTTCCCACATAGGCTCCTCCGCTCATTCCCCCACTCGCGCTCGTGCTTGCTTCTGGCTGATAATGCAGTGGCTGCTGGTGAGATTGCTGTTGCAGCTGCTGCTGCTGTTGGAGCTGGTGCATGGACTGGAAGAGCGGTGACATTGATGGCTGCTGGTGGGCATGCTGCTGTTGTTGCTGAAGCGACTGCAGCGTCATGCCTTGAGGCAGCATGTTGGCCGTGGTGACCGGCAGTGCGTGTGGTGCAAAGACTTGACTCGTCGGAGTCGCACCGCATGAGCTGGGCGAGTTCATGGCTTCAGGATTCGCGGAGTAGATTGCATGCATGGAGTGCCCCGGTGCAGACTGCAGGACAGCGTAAGCATGGTAAGACCCCGGATCTACCATGCCCAGCCCAGCAAGCTGCTGTTCGTGCGGTGCTTGCATGATCCAGGGCGAGACTGGATTGCCAAAAAAATGGAGGCTGCGGCCAGGCAGAAGAAGGCCTTGCGTGCGAAATGCAGCTGCTCGGCCATTGGGGGGACGAGGGTGGTGCAGATGGGATGGAATGGAACAGCGCTGGTCAGCACATGCGCTCTCCCGCTGCCGCCGTCAAGCTGCTGTTGCTGCTCGAGAAGCTCCTCCTCATGGTGGATATGCAGTGTGCTGGGCTGTGTGCAGCGCAGACATGCCTAGGACTGCGCTGCAGATCAAAGCTTCTCACCGGTTGAATCAGGTGCAGTCTGCGACTTGTGCAGGACTTGCTGATGTTGTGGTAGCTATCACTGCGCCAATCTGTCCATATCGGATCTCCTCCTGTTCGTCCGCGATTATCAGTGATTGTTCGGCCTTGCGCGAGATCAGCCAAATTTCCGAGCAAGATGGGCAAGCACATGGTGGCGAGGCTCTGCAGCGATTCGAGCAGCATACGACGGCAGAGTGAGTCGCAGATATGCTGCACATGTCCACTCGTGACCAGCGCTGGTTACTGCGAACACTGTCAGCCGTCTCAGCGTGCCGCACCACTGTTGCACTGGCCTGCCCGTGAACAGTACAGTCCTGCGCACAGCAAAGCCATCTTACGGAGCAGTCCAATCGCAAGACTACAAGTATATGTTCGAAGTGACACAGCGTAGGTCCACCGACGGGCTATGTGGTCTCCGTTGGACGACCAGCAACCGATCGAGGCGACTTTATCTGATCAAATGCTCGACCGGGGGACTTCGCACGCCCCGTTGCCCGGATGCAGCCGTTCCGCTAGGGACGCTCATCAGCAACGCTGCATAATATATGTCCGCATGCAGAGGGGAAGACACCCGTGTAAGCATCACACACTTCACATTCTGCGAAGGAATCTCTCCCAAACTACCTGGAGTCCTGCACGGACAGCCTCGAATGCTCTATTACGCAGATGCGATGGTTTATCCCTACGAGGCTCATACCCAGACTCATCCTGGAAAGGTAGCCTTTGGGATACCTGTGGCCGATCCGCTGATGGCCGGCGTGGACGATGATTGGATTGTGCATCCAGACCCGCCGAGGCCTATCATACTCCGCACAATCAGTCCCGTCCGCTGATCGGCCCGAAGACAATCTGATCCGCTCTCGGCATGGCAGATTGCGAAAAACTCCAGACAAGCCAGAAGGCAGGAAGAGAGACGTGGGGGATGGAAGAAAAATGCAAAAAAGCATAAAGAAAAGGTTAATTTCGAAGAGAAATCCGTACTGGACTCTTTTTCAAACAGGAATCACCATCTCGGGGACCGTCTTCCTCCGAGCCCTGCGTTTCGAGCATTTCTTTCGCTCCGCTCTGCTTTCTCGTCTCTTTCTTCTGGTCATTTTACTTCAGCCTGTTTCGCTGTTTCCTCACTTCTGTTCTGGGTCACTGCATACCTCCGAGAACTCATTCGTACTGAGCCTCGGGTCCCCTCTGCAACATGAAGGGCTCTTTCTTCACCGGTGCAAATATGGCAGAAGGAACCGCAAAGGACGGTAGTAATAACAAGCAGACTGGTGTCAGACGGGCAGAAGCCTTCGCCAAGCTAATCAGAGGAAAAGGTGGTAAGAAGATCTTCTGGAGTATTGCTATTGCAGTCTATGTTTGCAACTGGGTCGTAAGTCTTCTTGCCATTCCTAGTATACCATCTCTCATTGCGAAATGGGATGGAGCCAAGCAATCTTAGCGTCGGTCCTGCCTGTGTCTGACTGTTGTGGTTTTCTGATAACCAGCATTCTATGGAAGGAAGTACCACATGGGCTTACTCCATCTGGGCCACAAGCGATTTCCAACAGCATAGCTCTGGTCTAGCCTCTCTCAATATCGCCACCCAGATTATCTCTGCTGTCTCTGTTCCTTGTGAGTACTCTGTGTCCTTATCTCTACTTGAAAGTCCATGTTTCGGGATTGTCGGATGTGCCACCTGCCGAATCTCGGATTCGAGCCATTTTATGAGATCTTATCTGATTGATCGTGCTTCTTTCTATTTCCCTCTTCGGGCGCCCCGGATCTGTTCCTTTCACCATCGCCGAAAACACACTTCAAACCGTCGCAACCAAATACCTCTCCTCGCAACATGGTTCCTATCTCTCTTCACACACTACAGTCCTCGCCAAGTTCGCAGATGTCTTTGCGCGCTCATGGACGTACCTCATCTGCCTCACTGCCTACACAGTCGGGTTCATCCTTATCGCATTCGCTCCTACACTCGCAGCATACATTGTAGGATCCGTACTAGTTGCCATTGGTGGTGCAGCTATTACGCTTCTCAACAGTATCCTCTGCGCGGATCTGGTCCCGTTGCAGTATAGAGGTCTCGCTCAAGGTATTCTATCCACCCCTTACCTAGCTACCTCCTGGTACACGTCAGAGATCGCTTCCGCTTTGGGTACAACCAATGACTGTAGGTTTCTTGCGTATATCTATGTTGATCCTGCTGTTTCATATGCTGAGGCTTGTCGACCTTTCGCATTTACCAGGGCGATGGGGGTGAGCTTCACTGCTGCAACTACTTCGGCAACCGCGTCCGCGTTTGATACTTACTTTTGATTCCGTCTTCGAAGATACGGCATGTACGCCATCATCACACCTGTCATCATGGGTCCCGCTCTCTTCGTCCTCATTTGGTATGAGAACAAAGCCAAGAAAGCCGGCCTTCTCGCTCGTGCAGTTCCTCCGGCGGCCAACGGTACTTCTTCCGCTACTACGACTGTGAACAAGCACGGCAGCGAAGATGGCGACGATCTTACCCCACAAGAAAGCAAAGAAGCTGTTCATGACCTTAACAAAACTGAAGCACAGGACCACGAACTGGAACATGACGATGAGGAACCACATCATACTATTGTTGAAAAGCTCTGGAAGATCTGGTTCGAGATGGATGTGTTTGGTCTCCTACTTCTAGGCTTTGGCTGGGCTTTACTCTTGCTTCCTTTCTCTCTCTCCGTTAATGCCGAAAATGGATACAAGAATCCTTCTCTCATTGCAATGTTCGTCGTTGGAGCCCTGTGTCTGATTGCGTACTGTGCGTACGAAGCTCTCTGGGCGAAGTTCCCAACCGCCCCCGTACGGCTCCTCAAGAACAGGACCTTCCTATCAGCGGTTGTTGTGAGTGAAGCTTGCAGTGTCGCGAGATACGTCCAGACGCTCACTCCGCATATATGCATCCTCATCTACAGATCGATTTTATTTACATGGTTGCCGGTTACATGAACCTCACCTACCTGTCTTCTTACGTCTATGTAGTGACAGACCTCAACACTGTCCACTGGAACTGTGAGTATTCCTCTATTATACTTCCTCTGTATGGGTCACGCCAGCATCTAACGCACTTCCACCTTCCTAGACTGGAACAATGTCCTCACTATGGGTCTCTGCTCTTTTGGAGTAGTCGCTGGTCTCATCATGCGCTACACGCACAGATACAAGTTCCTCCAGCTTACCGGTCTTTCCATCAAGATCATCGGCTACGGTCTCCTTGTTGACAAGGGCGGCGTTCGCTCCCTAGCCCGCCTCACCATGGCTCAACTTTTGACCGGTATGGGAGGTGCTTTCAGTGTCGTTGGATCCCAAGTCGCTTCACAAGGTTCAGTCCCTCACCAGGATGTCGCCCTGGTCATCGCACTGTTGTCCTTATGGACAAACATCGGTGCTAGTATCGGCAGTGCCATCGCCTCTGCTGTCTGGACCAATGCGATGCCGACCAATCTCCGCAACTTTGTCCCTGCAAGTGTCAATGACACCGAAGTTATGAACATGTTTGCCTCCAGTAAGGACAATACGCATAATGTCCACTCCGTCACGCTGATTGCTCACCTCCATTTCGTTTCGTAGTTACCGTCATCAAGGCTCTACCTTACGAAGATCCAGTTCGAGAAGGCGCCATTCGAGCGTATGAGACTACAGTCTACCCTCTCTGGGCCGCTGCCCTCGGTCTGTCATTTATTGCACTCCTCGCAGGCTGCTTCCAGACCAATTATTATCTCGGCAACCAGCAGAATGCCTTTGATAACAAGGACATTACAGGCGAAGATACGGTCACTCCTCCCCATAAGCCAGCTTCGCCTACTAACAAGTGGCTCCGATGGGCGCGATTTTGGGATCTTTAAGGTATCCCTCTTTAAGTGGCCGGACCTGGATGCAGACCTTCCTTGTCAGGCAACACATCATGTGCTCTCCTCATATCACCGTCGTCAAGTCCTTTACATGACCTAGAAAACTTGGCTTTAGTTTGCATGTTAGATATCAGTCTGGGTTTGTATTCGATAGAGGTGCGATATCTGTTTTCGACGTGCGCGCTACTGGTGCAATAATATCTTTAATAATTGGGTTAAAGAGACCATGGCTAGAGTAGCCTTACGAGCCCCTCACGTCGAGATTAATGGTAAAGTGTTGGGTAGCTGGCATGCAAAATAGCTTTCTCACGTCATCCGCGGCGGCAGCGAGCGGGCAGGACCAGGGTGCAGGCTAGACCTGGTGGATCAGCAGCATATGATATGTAAACCATAGGTGCACCCTCAATGCCAATGCAGAGGTCTGGAGGTTTATCGATAGTTTTCCAAGACTTGCCGTGAACCCTGCCTTCATTCCTGCCTCTTGCCGTCTTGCTATTTCGGTAAACGACTGCAGATTGCGAGTGTCACTGTTCAACCGGCCATGAAAAGCATCGTGTACGCGCTAACTCTGAGACAGTCGAGATAGCCTCTACAATGAGCTGGTCCGCGCACAGGTCGGAAGAAGGAAAGGCGCAGGGCAGCATCGCGGCCAGCCAGCACGGCAGCCACACGGGCGGCAGCAGCGGTGGAGGGCTGTTCAGCTTCTTGAAGACAGAGCTAGACGCGTTTGTGAAAGGCTTGAGTGGGAAAGGCGACGTGAGTCCTGGATCTCGGCGCCATGCTGTGCTCCCAGCTTGACCGACGCCTTTCTGACCCTTCTCGAGAAACAGTGTTTACCTTCAGCAGAGTCATCCGCAGCAACAGCACAGGATCCGCCGCGCAAGAAGCTGAAACGCTCGCACGAGCCTAAACAGCAAGAGCCTACCTATGCTGAACTCCGGGCGTACGAACAGGAGCTCGACGAGATTCGACAGCACACGTCCAAGCGCTTCACAAAACAGGGTGTGTCCACGCAGCGAACTCGCCAACGCTGGACACTGGAGCGCCTACTAACGACAGCTGCTGATTTTCACATTCGCTCCAGAGTACTATGCACCCCTCACAGTTGCCAACTTGCAGGCCTCGACGTCTAGACTGGAAGACTCGAGTGCGAGTCCGTCCACATCGATCACGCGTGACAGACGCTCACAGGAAACACGAGAGCTTATCGATGCCTACTCAAGCTACTACATAGAAGAGCCTGTGCCGCAGGTGCCATCTCCTTACGCTCATCAACAACAGGCAGTTTCGGATTCTGTGGAGAGGCGGCGGCGGAAACGCGAGAGAGCCGCCACTTTCCTCAATGACCAGGAAGCTCGACAGGCAATAGCCCGCCAGATAGCAGAAGAAGAAGCACGTCTTAAAGCAGCTGAAGCGAGAGCAATAGAGCATAGAAGGGCGAGGGAGCGCGTCGCGCGCGAGCACAAGCGAAAGCAAGACCGTGCAGATGCTCTCGCGCGATTAGAAACCCAACAACTCCGCGAAGACGTCTACAGGCAGCAGAGAGATGTGGAACTTGCGCAACGGGATAGGCTAGAAGCAAATACGAGCGAAGCGGAAGAAGACATCAATGGCCTAAAAGCAGAGGCCGATGCTTCGAGGCGTACCGAGCGTCAAGCGGCGAGACGCCAGCGGCTGCAAGCGGAAGCATCACGTCAGAAGGAAGTCGGTGACCTAGCTTCGCAACGACATCAACAGGCACAGGTAAAATCTCAGAAGGAGCAACAGAAGGCTGCTGGACAAAGGGAAGAGAACGAGCGGCAGCTACGGCGACAACAAAGAGAAAACGCGAGACGAACACGTGACCTTGAAAATGCAGAGCAGGAGCGGACGCAAGCTTTGAAAGATGCTAGCGAAAGTCAGCGCATTCAAGAGCTGGAAGCTGAAGTGTGTAGATTGAGACGGGAGCTTGAAGAGGCGAAACGCAAGCAGGAAGAGGCCGCCGCTCTATCGTCCCGCCATGTCCATTTCGCCCCGTTTGCACCAGACAGTCTGCATGCGGAGCAATCATTCCTCTCGCAATCTTCGTCTTCACATAGCCTTCAAGTTCTCGCGAAGGCTGCACCTCCTCCGCCCGCTCCTCCTCCGCCCCCGCCACCTCCTTCGACCCTAGCAGGATCAAAATCCGCTAAAAGTGCACCATTAGCCCTTCTTGCGGCTCACAAAGCCAGTGTAAAGCAGTCGGGTGCTGCAAAGAAACGCCCCTCTCTAGGCAACGCGTCTGTTGGTATGCCAGCAGACATGGGCAAGTTTCTAAGTGAAATGAAGAATACAAAGCTCAAGAAGGTGGGACTGCCTACGGAAGGAGCTAAAAAGCCCCGAGACGATGAGGAGACTGGTCTGAAGAGTATACTAGGTTAGTGCCCTTACACCACTGCCTTTCCTCTACAATATCATTTTCCTGACTATTGTTGTCGCTTGCAGAGAATGTCTTGAAGAAGCGTTTCAACGGCGTCAAGGATAGGACTTCTGCATCGACTGGCACTTCCTCAGCACCCACCTTGTCAAATAATAGTCGTACTTCCATCTCGACTGCCGATTCTCTCACTTCCTTCTCGTCCTATCGTCCGCCGGACTGGAGCATGGACATGGATTCATCGCCCTTTCCCCTTGCGCGATCTATGTCCCTGCACAAACAAGTCTCATCGTCTGGCGAGTCTCAAACACCATCTTCTTCCAGACAGACAATCCTTCCGGCGGGGTTAGCAGGAAAAGGAGCAAGCCTTTCGCGCACAAACTCGCAGCCTCACCTCGAGAGATCAGGCAGCAAATGCGATACGGCGAAGACAAGCCTGACTCGAAGGCATAGCATGGCAAAGCTTCGAGACAGACCGCAAGCCTCCTTTGGACACGCGATCACATGCGAAGAACGTGCGCCGCCTACTCGTCAGAGAACACAAGCCTATATTGGCTCTCATCATAGACAATCTAGTCTGTCTACTCCTGTGCATAAACTCGTGGATCCAAGCAAGCATCCCGCAACTTCCCTTAGGGGGACTGACATAGCTGTACCGGCCGGGATACGGAGCCGACAATCATCGGACAATGCGATGCCGCGCAGGTCGATACGTTCCGCGGGTAGTAGCTTTGATATCGATCTCTATACGCAGATGCAGCTACAGGAAGATAGTGATAGCCTTGAAGACGAAATGCGAAGGAGTTTCTCCAATCCACTGGCTGTCGATGGCGCTATGGATTTTCCCTCCCCCGCTGCTCCCACATCACCCGATCAGCCAGCGTCTTATGGAGAGCGCCTGAAGAGCAGATCGCACTTTCAAATACCAGAACTCACATTCAGGCAGCCAGCTTTTGAGTTTAGCGCCGACCTGGGATTGCCGGCCTCGAGACCGCATCTTGCAGAAGGCCGAAAGGTATCCTATTATACGCATCCTCGCCCTGCCCCTGAGCCCCCGCTAAACCCCGAACTTGTCGATGCTAAAGATTCAGCATACGCCGATGCAACAGGTCGTTCACTATCTCCATCGAAGACTAGAGCTAGGCAGAATGGTCCTCGGACGCCCCTACGGTCGTTGTCTTTGCGAAATATGGAGGACGAAGATGACGTTCTACTACCTTACTTGTCAGAAGAGCATGCCGAGAGGATATTGTTAGAGGATGCTGGTATACTAACGGGCTATGGCACCGCTGTTCGCTAATCATATGTCATATACCCCACCTTCTTGCTTGAGCGGAGTGGAATGCTGTGACAAGCCCCGCGTTACTTTCCTTATAGTTGTAGTGTCTGTTGTTGTCAATAGTATATAGGTATTGACTGGCTCTACTGCAACGTGAAGCATCACATTCGCTTTAAAATGCGTCTCAGGTCCCTCTCGATCACTCACAGCGGCAGCCAGCATTGACACGACGTCTCGCTATCCTGAAGTGCAAATAGACATCCTCAACTCCTGGTGTCGATTATTGGTGTAGGCTGGAGCGGGAAAACAGGTCCGCACTCTTCCATCGAAATGCCGCGTTCAACGATGATTGCGCGTGTGAGCGACGGTGAGCTTGCCGGGCGTGCAGGAACAGCGTGACACGCATTGCGCAGAGAGTTAATACAGTGACCACGCTGGGACAGGACTGCCGCTAGCAGCTTCAGTAGATGATGAACAGGTGCGTAGCGTTACATAAGGGCATTGAAGCCCGCCCGGAAGATGGTTCTATACTCATGCCATTCTTGGAACAGACCGAGACAGACCTAGCAGAATACAAACAGCAAGCAAAACTTATCTTCCGACGCCTTACACCTTCATCGGAACCCAAATGCTCAATAGAATCTGGCAAATGCAACTTACATTATGTGATCTCGAACGGAATCGTTTATCTAACGATCACGGATAAGTCCTACCCTAGGAAGCTGGCTTTCTCGTATCTAGATGAAGTGAGCAAGGAGTTTGAACGGAGTTATGCAGGTCAGTACACTTCGTATAGACAATATAACCTGGAGTCTGAATACATGGCACGCGCATATTTAGAGGAAGCATTTAAACCGGCCCTACGGCCCTACGCGTTCGTCAAGTTTGACACTTTCATACAACGTACAAAGCGCTTGTATCAAGATTCAAGGTTCGTGTGACCAAATCCTAACGCGCTGACAATGACACTGATCCTTTCTTTTCGTAGAACGATGGCAAATGCAAAAGGTGGTGCTATGGATAAGCTAAATGAAGACTTGCAAGACGTGACGCGCATCATGACAAAGAATATGGAAGATTTGTTATGGCGTGGTGATTCATTAGATCGTACGTCTATGCTGCAGCGTCATAAACATCCTCCATGATCCAAAACTAATCGTATAAGGCTTCCAGGTATGTCGACAATGTCGTCTTCACTCCGAGATGAATCGCTCAAATACAGAAAAGCTGCGCGTAATATCAACTTGCAAGCGCTATACCGTAAATGGGCTCCCGTTGGAGTTTTGGGCTTCATGTTTCTCATTTTGTTATGGTGGAAGTTCTGGTAGCCGGTAGCTTTTGCCTATGCAGAGTTAACTGCCATCTCACAGCCTGTGTCGTTTCAGTTTCTCTTTCTCTGTACCTGTTGTACATCTTATAAAGTGCAACGGACGGGTCCTTTTGGCTTACTTGAGTATGCGTGCCCACTCCTCCCGTTGCCAATAATATATTGCGCATAGAATTTTGATATCTGCGATGTGATGCACTAGTGATACATAATTCAGATCAATACGTCTAGTAAGACATGTTGCTAGCTGATCAGTCCTTCTTCACGCCGCCACTACTGCTGTAGCTTTGACTGTATAAGCTCTTCTCGTTGTGTACGTATTTTGGCTGATGTGGCGGCATGGAAGCTGCAGGCTTGCCTCTATTTCGAAGTTCCTCGTTATCCATAAAATAGATGAGCATTGCGAACATTGTTACGAAAATGACTATACCGATCGTGATGGACAAGAAAGGGCGCCTGCCGATGAAGTCACCCAAGAAGGATAAACGAATGAAGACTGATCTCGCAGCTCTTTCGAGCAGACTTGTCATTCTTGTATAGGGTAATTTGCCATCATACAGGTTTTCCAGCGCCGAGAAGATCTGGGCTTGATCGATACGTATAGATTGTTTTTTCACGTCTGTAGGATAAAACTTGTCCGATACAGGATCTACGATGATTAGCAAGGGCTCTGGTCGTTTAGGACGGATTGCGTATGCAGATTGCAGATGCTTGCCCCATTGATCCGCATCAATCCAGACGAAGTTGACAGGCTTTGCATTGGGATTGACGGATTTCAACGCTTCGCTCCAAGCTTTTGCAGTCTGACGAAGCTCATCCTGGTGCTTGCGCATTGCGTTAGCTCCCAGGATCTTGGGATCAAGCGCGGCTAGAGCTACGAAACTTTCGGCACGAGCTTGACCATCTTCCATGTAATCCTTAAAGTTGACCCCCGTCAACTCAGCCAGCAAAGGATGCTTGCGAGCGTGTATCCAAGTCGATATCGCAGTTTCTGCGTCTTTACGACGACTTTCTTGTGTGTCGGAAGACGTTGAAGTCGAGCGCGGCTCTGCAAATTTGAGTGAATCCACAGGATTGAGCTCATGATCCTTGAAGACCAACAAAGACGGGTGTGAAGCCGGCAAGTCGAATTGCGCGAAGAGCTCCGGGGAGGATGATTTGTATACCGGCGCAGTGCCCATCAAACTACTGGCTGCGGTCTGGACGATGTCCAACTCGCTTGCGGGTGTATCTGCGGGATACAGATAGAGGAAGAAGACTTCTTCTTCGATAGCAATGTCTTGCAGCTCATACGGATTAATATCGCGTAGGCCGGTTCTATTGCGCAAGATCGGTGCATCAGCATCGAGAAGTGCATTCAGTGAAACCGGAAGGAAGACACGCACGATAAGGCCGCTTTGCTTGCGAAGGCCTGCATCTGCGAGAGACTTCGTCCACCGTTGTACTCTGCCTTCTCCCCACCTTGATAAAAAACAAGGGTAGGATAACCGGTGATACCTTCTTTCCTACATTTCGCCTTGTTGTCAGACGCATCACAATTGAACTCGACCACATTCGCTATGTTTCTCAATGCATAGGCCAATTCTTTCCAGACTGGTGCGAGATGTTTGCAATGCGAGCACCATGGAGCGTAGTACTTGACGAATACTGGACCTTGAGTACTTTCGGGTGATAATAGTGCCTCGAGTTCGCTGGTTTTGAGGTGACGGACTTGGCCTTCAGGGTTAGGGGTGATGCGCTTGTGATGTTGTTGAACTCGCAATAAAGGTGGGGAAGCAACATCCTTGTTGTGCATACTGTCTGCAACATTACCCTTCCGCTCTGTATCAGCAATCGTAGTTTGAGCTTCCACTGCTCCTGTATTCCCAGTGTTTTGCGCAGCAGAGTGAAGGCCCTCTTCACCTATTGGCAGTTGTTGTTGCTCTTTCCCTGCTGCAGTCCTCTGCGCTTCAGCTTTGGGTTTGTCAAGTCCGTCTTCTGCGTTCTTCGCTGGAGCGGGATCTTCTGCAGTGTCATCATCGACTTCGGACCCGGCTTCTTCTACAACGACTGGAGGTAGTTCGTCCAGATCAGGCTCATCTGGCAGGCGGTCGTCGAGCCACTTGTTCATTCTTTCCAATGAGCGTTCCTTCTTGAATGCTTCAACATATTCACCATTCTCATAGAGGAATAAAGAAGGATAACCTTTAACGTTGTTCTTGTCACAAAGGTCTGTTTGGGTGCGGTTGGAGGGAGTCAATGAGTGCTAATGTATGTACCAGAAGGTGTCCGAGAGTACACATACCTCCGTAAACGGCGCAGTCTACTTGACCAAAATGAAAGTTTATCGATTCCTCTTGATGCTTCCGCAACTCGACAAGCCTGTATACAAGATCGTTTGGAATCAGCATCTCGCCGAGGCAGCGGAAGTGAACGCGGCGTACTCTTTCCATACAGGCACAAAAGCCTTGCAGTGATGGCAGAAGGGGGAATAGTGCTCAACGAGCCTGTCGAAGATGGGATAAGTCAATCGAGTGCAGTTCAGTACCGCATATACTGTTTGAACGAGGCAATGCAAAAGTGCCCTAAGAGAAGGCAACCCACCATATCCCATCTCGCACTGTCTCTTGGAATGTATCAGGTGTGAGCTGAGTCCCGGCGTGCATATCGAGCTTGGTGGGTGCTGCAGATGCTGCGACCGGCGCGTGCAGGATGAGATTTGCGAATGTGAGCAGCACCGTACCAGCGGCGCACAGGGTATACCATGGTGAGACTTGACGGGCAGAAGCACTGCGGCCAGCCCTGAAGGCTTTCTGGCGCGTCTGCAGCATTGCTTGCTGCGTCTTGCGGCAGCCCTTGATTTCCGCAACGATGGAGGTGGGTGTAAAGAGAAAGAGCGCGAGATGTGATGGCGAACAATAAGAGTCAGACAAGGCTTGACAGCGTGTGTCACCAGTAGCGATAAGCTGCTTTGTTGGCAACTAGGTGCAGGATGGCAGGCGGCGCGGTTTATACAAAATTACTGCACGTTCACGTGTTGCGTTCCAGCCGCGGATCGTAGACTGTACGATGCCGAGCTGGACTAACAATTAGATACAGGGGACAGCTTCGAATTAAGCATATCAAGGTCTACAAGTAACACATACACCATAGAGGCAAATAGTTAGAGTCGAGCAGCTACTTTATCACACCTGATTGCTGTAGTGGATGTCACTGAGCTGGAGCTGGCTGGGGCGATCGGATTGGCAAAGCTATAACGATAATGATGCAGAACAGGGTGGCGTATATGGACGAAGATTGTCAGGTCAGGACCCATCAAGGAGGAAGAACTGAGTCTCATAATGATCTTATTGCAAAGACGCGTTTCGCTTGCTAGCTAACAGATTATAGTGAACGAGAATATCTAAGCCTGACAAGGCATTCCCCCTCCGCGTGGTTCATCCCCATCACATCCTCAGCTCGACCTTTGTTCTACTCGAGCACCACGCTGCACAGACCGTAAGCGAGGAAGAAACACCTTCTTCAGCTCAGATACTGCGCATCGTCTCAGAGTGGAACAACGGGAGCGTCAACATGTCGGGCATCCGATCTAGCCATTCCTCAAACCGAAAGATCGCGGGTGACATTGGCAGGTTGCCAACAACCCATGCACAGGCAAAGCCAATGTACATGATCGTTGCTTGCCAACTAGACTGTAACTCCAGTCCCTCATGGTGGCGATACTTATAACGGGGTTTTTCTAGAGTATATGTCATGTGATGATCCCCCGCCCGAGCATGTGGAGAAAGGGACCGCGCTGGTGTGGTTGTACATTCTCCTGCGGATATCAATAGATGGTCTAAGGCGTGTTGGACTTTAAGCCCTTGCGACGCTGAACAACTACAAAAGCTGTAAAGATAGACAGATCAGTCAGGCCGTCCAGCCACTGCCCTTGAAAGACAAGCACCGTCCCACCTCTTCAGTAAGTGCTAAAGTAGGGTATACAAGCAGAATGTGATGGTGCCGACTGTGAATGTAGGACCCGTCCGCGTGAGCTGACAAACAAAGCAGAGGGTGCGTCAGCTAAATGCTTCCGCATTCATTTGCAGGGACACTGTTTATGGTCACCGTCCGCGCCACTGAGCGGATGTTGATTGTCGGCATTACCGAGAGAGTTGACATTGGCATTGGACATTGACATTTGGACACTGACATCTCAACCGATGAAGGAGGGCTGAGGCTTGCTTGTTCTACCCCACAACAAGACAAGATGGTGTGTATGCATAGACGAGTTAATAGCTGCACCTATAAGTGTGTTTTTTCAGTTGTGATGAAGGTGAAACAGTCATACAGGACACAATTATCATCATACTACCCACCTTGTCCAAGTATACAGAGATGGCTGTAGGTCCGACACCGATCCTGCGTTAGAGGTCTCACCGCCCATGTTGTCTTGTATGTATTGATGAATAGCAGAGTGTGTATAGCAAGAGCGAAGATAGGTCGATGGTGTATGATGCATAATGGAAAGAGGAGAGGATTATGTGCTGTGTGAGTGAAGAAAGAAAAGAGAAGAAGAGAAGCGAATCCAGAATTGCCCCCTCTTTTATACCCGTTCTCGCCCCTACCCATTTCTCGAGTGTGCTCGATGAAGAGCGAAGGGAGGGCCTGGTACGTCACTGGCCAGGTCATGGGACCAGATCGCAATGCTTAGCCTAGGTCAGTTTGGTTCCTTCGCAGTCAGACAATGGTCGTCCGACGTTCCCTATGATCGGGTGCTCGGCACGACTCCTGTGATCTTCTAGCTGTGGACGCGCGCTGTGATCAGGGGCCAGCATGCACACTGGCTGCGCAGGACGTGAGGGTCGTTCGGCGAGACCGTCCCCGTCAGTGCTTGGTCAATTCGCATGCAGTTCGCATTCGAAACTCAAACTTCGGAGCGGTAGCTTGAACTCGACGATCCGTCATACAAGCTTGTCGTATACTGGTTAGCTCCCCATCATATGCACTGTGCACACCTGAGAAGCATGCTTGATCGTCTGTCGACACACAGCTTCCTTCTTGATGGTGGTGTACACCCCTGAAGTTTGTTCATAGATGGTTTCGCAATTGCCGTTTAAAAGGGCGGACATGCAGGAGGCACTTCAAATCACACTGATCCTGGAGTCAACTGC
Organism: Cystobasidium pallidum; assembly: GCA_001599955.1. Taxonomy (NCBI): domain Eukaryota; kingdom Fungi; phylum Basidiomycota; class Cystobasidiomycetes; order Cystobasidiales; family Cystobasidiaceae; genus Cystobasidium; species Cystobasidium pallidum. The sequence goes on from BCIL01000004.1 coordinate 1,214,457, forward strand.
ATTCGGGCAGCTACCGCAATGATCTGGTAGACCACACTGAGTATTGCACAAGTCTTTCGTGAGCTTCGTGTTCAGTCCGAAAGCAAGGCCGCGTCGCGCAAGATCAGCGAGCCTAACCCGCACTCTGCCGTGTCGACCATGTCGGATGGATGCTCTTGCAGATGTGGAGTGCGAGGTGAGATCATTGCAACCGTAGTGTCATAATGAAAGCAGATAGCTGAAGCGCATCACACCGTCTATGCATCCGAGGTGATCGGCCAGATCCACCAGGACAACACGGCTTCGCATGAACATAGAGCCTGCAGACTTCACCACCGAGCCGTCGAGCATTGTCATCCGACAGAAACACCGTCGTCTGTTGCAACCCTTGACTCGCTACACGCTGCCGCAAAGATCGCGTTACGGAACTACACTTCCGCGAGGCACTCGTTCTTGGGTGCTGCTGGATTCGCCGGCGTCGTACCTTTCTATCTCTGGCCTTGTCATCTAGCTGGCAGGATGTGTGTCATCTAAGTGGACAAGCATCGACGTTCTTGCGCTTCCTCTGCCTTGTCCTTGTCTCCGTCAACTCGTTCCAGTTGCTCGGGCGCTGACCTACATACTACGCGTAGCAGCAGCATCGCGTTTCCGTCTCATATACGCGCAATGACCGACTCGCCCGGACAGCAGGCAGCAGCAGCCATAGATCATATGGCTACTCAACAATCCGTGGGACAGGTTGGGCAGCAAGCTCAAGCTCAGGCTCAGCGACCCATCGGGACCTCGCGAGCATACAATGCAAAGCAGCAGGAATTCATGACATGGGCCGAACAGACATTGCCGGACAAGACTGATGCGTGCGTTTACTCACCTTCTGGACTCTGGAGTCTGGACTCGGCCGCTGACCGGTCCATGCACAGCTGTGTAGTCACTGAAGCCAAACTGGTGGCTTTCCTCCATCATTGCGTTGTCGATAGGGCCAAACGGCGAAGTGGAAAGGGGACAGTAGGAGTGCAGACAATAAAGCAGTATGTCAGTGCTGTTACAGATCTCTGGGCGCAACAGAAGGGGGCTGGAATGAACACCCATCCGACACCACGGGGAGATCTGGTCAAGGAGATCATTGCATCAGCAAAGACTGCCGAATGCCAAAGGCTAAAACCAACCCTTGAAGACCCTGGCAAGGGCACCATACTCGATAGCTGTATCATTGTTGATGAACTTGATCAGCTAGCTCAGTTATTCTTCGACGCTAATTCACCTGTTGGCCACCGCAACCGTTTGGCGCTCCTGCTCTGCCGTGCAGGCATGCTTCGAAGTGATGAAATCCGCGACATAGAGTACTCACACATTCAATGCCATGAAATGCAACAACTGCCTGAAAGCGAGACCCGGTGCATGGTCTACCATATCAATGTGCGTCAGGGCAAAGCAAGTCAGATCAACAATGTTCAATATGCATCTTTCCTGAGAGCGAAGGATGTAGAGGCTTGCCCAGTATCTGCTCTGGCTTTTCACCTATTCGAACGCGATACGATGGGCAGAGATTCCTGTTCATCAGACAACCGCACCTTTCCGAACCTGATCACTGGGGAGGATTGGTATCAGATCAAGCTCCTTGACGAGCCACCAAACGACTTACAGCAGACTATGGACTACATCGTCCATCGCCAAGCTTGTGAAGACGCATATGTGGCTTGCGGTCGGGCCTATTACCCCGACCAAGAGACCCATGCCATGCGTGGATCTGCTTGCCATATAGCCGACCTTGGCGACGCTTCCGATGCCAACATGGAGTGTGCAGGTCGCCGGGAACAGCGCGCCGGTGGCATAACCTACATGAGAACAGTGCCAAAGGAAGCCATGCGTGCATTGGCAGGGTTCCACCCTAAGGGCGGCGATTTCTTCATTGCTAGAGCGGCCGCGGACCCCCCTTCTCTGTTAAAAAGGCAGATCTTTCCTGAACTAGAAGCATGGGAAGATCATCTCAGCACTTGCCCTTCCCAGGACCGCCACCCTGCTGCCGCTGGGTTTATACGCACCTTGAAAGAACTGCGGACGGTCATACTGCAGGATGCTGTTCTCCTTCGCCAAACCCATCCAGACAACTACCTTTGGAATTACCCGATCTTCCAACATCCAGCCTTTAGAGACTATGAAACAAAGCTGCAAGAAGCAATGAAATATCAAGCCCTTCCAGTTGAAATGACGTTGAGAGAGGGTATGCTTGATCTTATTGCTTACAGACAGTCTGCAAATGCTGCCATACTGGCGGCCCTCAAGGACCTCAAGTACGACAACACCGATATTGCCAGCAGATTGGGTGATGTGACTAGATCCCTTCTGTCGACCGTCAAACTATACGAACAGGTCACTACGCTTGGTAACCTTCATCTTGTCTCGAACGGCGGTAGCCAGTCTTCCTCATTCATCAATCCTTCTTCGTCGAATGATCAATCGTGCGAGGTGTTAGCCCGCAGCAACGCAGACAGCAGGCCCAGTTCACGTTACTCACCTTATCCTCTCTCAAGCGGCTCAGTTACGTTCAGCATGAGTAGGAAGATTATCAGCATCTCTAATGCCTGGCTTGAGTATGATAAAGGCCTTGACAGTCAACCCTCCATCCGCCAATCTTACGAAGAAGGCGCCGTGAAAGGCTGGAAAGCCAATGACACCGTGCGGAAGTTCGACGATAGAAGAATGGTACTCATCAATCTCATCAAAGAACAAGCAATTCTCAGACAGATATCACCTGAAGATCTTGCTATGATCATGGAAGCTCGACGCCTCGAGCTGCCACCGAAGGAGTGCAGCCTCGCCAAGGTACAGGAACGTATCAAGACCGGCAGAGCTGCGAATCTTGTTAGTGATTAGCAATCGCGTGCTAATGTTCACCAGAGTGCCAGCCGCGCTCCATCCACTTCTATTCCTATTCAAGGCCTTCATTGCTTCAAGGTCCAAATTGCGCACGCGATCGTGTACGCACGAGCGTATAGATCAGCCTGAGCAGCTGGATACGCCAGACCATAGCATCATTACTTGGAGTCAGACATGAAGGCTATATGGTACACAAGAGCAATGTCTGAAGCATCCTGGTTGACAGGGCGAAAAGACAGCCCGGAACGAAGAGGTAATACGAGCTTATAGAGACGACAATTTGGTTTGTTGAACGGAAGTTTGCTTTTCTTTTTGATACACCTATCGGAAACTGCCAAGATTCGGGAACTCAAGGATGCGTGATATTGTATACGGGTGAAGCGTCTACAGGACATCCCAAATATCTTCGCACGCGCAGCAGACCTGAAGAGGATGTACAGGTTAGAGGCGAAGCTTGCCTGTCGGGTCGGAAACCTCACCTTTCCACACGCTACTGAAGCGCTCAGCGAGTATTGCGAAATAGCAATTTTATCATCCACCAAATGATCAGCAAAATTATCCTCGCCGTGAGCCATCGCACCGATAAAGACGACTATATTCTGCTCTTTTGGGATCTTGTCAAGATAGCTGGAGAGTTTAACAGGCGCTGAGTCAAAAGAGAACGTGATTTTGTATGCATTGCTTGGAAGATGATCTGTTATTGGGTTCTTGATTACTTTGAGTAGCTTGTCGGATCCGTTGACGCTGCGGATGGAGAGTTTGTGTAGGAGTTGGACTGCATGGCCAGCAATTCAGCATGATGACCTTTCAAGTCAGAGTCAGGTCTTAGTATTGATTCAGTCCTCACCCATGAGACCCGCAAATCGCTTGAATGTTCGTGGGATACGGACAGATGGGTTGACTTCGATGAGTACCCCCTTGGCAGTCTGAATATATACTTGTAATAGACCGGCCTTGTTCAGCGGAGAATCGAGCAGAGTGAGAAGGCACTGGAAACAGGGACGGTTTGCGATATTAGTATCGAAAAAAAGGTCACACGTGCTTCTCCTTGTATTTCGCTTCCGATAAAACCTACTTGATGAGTGATGTCGGGTCTTGCAGTTGCTACTTCCCTTTGCATCTTGCTTAGTATACCTTGCTGCAATCATCAACAAGCCACAAATTAGCTATTGCGCGTACGCGTGTTGCTTGATGGGAGACGTACATGATCATCGCAGTTCAGCAATGTATATCTCGCTTCTCCCGAGTCAAACCGACCATCACGCCTGGCGGCCCCCGAAGATCCGCCGCTGTTGATCTGATAGGTTTCCAAGCACGCCTGGCTGAGGACCACATACAACCTCCTCGATGTTTCCTTCTCAGCTGCAGTTTTCGGTATCCTCGGCGCCTGGGGCACCATCGAGGGATTGGCAAGTGGCCGTTTGCGGTTGTTCACTGGCCGGCTGCTGGCTGCTGCGGTTGTTGATGCACTTGCAGTATTCATATGGCTTGCATTGCCTGCAGCAGCCCCGTTTTCATCGTTGTCCATCTCTACATTTGCAGCTTCCTCGGCTGCTCCTGCTGCTGCGGTCTTGAGTGGCCGCGATGGCACAAACTCTGGCGCAGACGCTGTCATTCCGACCATGACGGGCAATCTTCACACCTGGAATATGGTCTCCTCTTGAAATACCAACTGGCAATCAGTGCAACCCGTAGCGATGCAGAGGCAGAGTCACAAGACGGCTTTCGGAAAATTTGCCTGTCAGGCACTTTGCCCACGGAAAACGTGATCGGTCCGGTGGAAAGGCACCGGACACGCGAGTCCGATAGTGACCTCGTAGTTCTTGCGATGCGAGCAGGCGGATAGAACGTCGTAGAGTAGCTTCCGAGTCGGCCTGATCTACCCTTCCAGACACCAGTATTCCGTAGTGCTCCAGCTGGTTTGCCACGATCACCGAGGTCGAGCTGGCAATATAAATGCAAGCAAGGTTGCCGCTGACCATTGCACTCCAAACAGCATCCAGGCCTATCGACCCGTCACACTCACTTCGCCATGCAAGCTACCGTCTGCCGCTGCCAGCAAATGGTATGTGGGCCAGGAAGTTTGAAAGCATCGCGCACTGCTGACCCACTACTCGCCATAGCTTTCGTCGAGTACCGCCCGACAGGTCATTCGAAGCAAGCCGTACAAGCAAGCTCTGCCATCGCTCCAACGCACTCTCGCAAGTTCAAGCCGATGGAACAGCGCTGAGCCTGAATCCAACAAGCCGTCGACTCCGGCATCCCCAGCGCCATCGTCATCGGCTCCGAAAGCCACTGCCGAAACGTCCAAGCTTTACACTGAACGGCAGAGAGCCGGCGGGGTGAGCCGATGTGCGGCTAGACCTATGTTTTCCGCTGCTAACAAGCACTCGATATCCTATTGTAGCCCTTTAGTTGGCAGGCCGCTGCCGTTTTTATCGTTACCGGAACTGGGTTGTACCTATACTTCCAGAATGAAAAGAAAAAGATTCAGGAAAAGAAGCGTAAGTTGACTCTTATCAAGCTTTTGTTCTCATGCAATTAAGATTGTGTTTCGTGTTTCCGTAAAACAGGACAAGAGACAGCCGCGCAAAAGGTTGGACGACCCAAGATTGGCGGTCCTTTCAAACTGACTACTCAGCATGGGAAAGAATTCACGGACCAAAATCTACTTGGGAAATTCAGCCTTGTATACGTAAGTCCAACCTATTTGTGTAAGCTTACGACTCTCTCCCTGTCTGATGACATGCATGATCCCCTGGCAGTTTGGCTTTACCAATTGCCCTGACATCTGTCCAGAGGAGCTAGACAAAATGGCAGTTGTAGTGGATAAGATTCGTAAGTCAAGGTCCTCGGCCGCCAAGTATCCATCACACTGATACCTTATAACTATGCAGTTGCTCAACATGGCAAGGATTCCATCCTACCAGTCTTCATTACCTGCGATCCAGCTCGTGATAGCGTACAAGCCATCAAGACATACTGCAGTGATTTCCATCCCACCCTCGTCGGGTTGACAGGTACATACGACGACATTAAAAAGACGTGTAAAACGTATAGAGTCTATTTCTCTACTCCACCTGATGCAAAAGCCACCGACGATTACCTCGTCGACCACTCTATCTTGTATGGAAATTTTTACTCGCTGTCATGTAGGGGGGAATCGTGTTGACCTTAGGCTGAAACTTTCTTACTGGTGTCTTGGACAGCTTCTACCTTATGGATCCATCCGGCGGATTCGTTGATGCTTTCGGTCGTTCCGCAACTGTCGACGAGGTAACGGGCAAAGTGGACAATTACATGAAGGAATGGAAAGCAGGCAGACGCTTCTCGGAGGAGTCAGAGTAGCCTTGCATATGTGGAGAAGCCTGTTTGGGTAGCATACCGCGCTGTACAAACTCGTACAAGCCCGCTTTCGCCATGATGTTTTCCCTCATCAACGCAATGTTTTCTTCCGCAAAGGAGTGTCTTTCATGCTTGAGACCTTTCTGATGCCACGCCGAGAGCAATGAGCAAACTACGTTTTGTGATGTCCCTGATGATTGGTGACTTTGCAAAGCACATTTGAAAAGGATGTGCAACCTGCGAGCTTCATTTGTGGAGGAAAGGCAATACATTTGCTGTGAAGCGCTATGTAAACATGCCAACAACATACCATAACTTCGAAAAAATGGGAGAAACAATCTACTCAGCGGGTACCAAAAATTACTCCAGCTGCAGCTGGGTTACAACCTAACAACAAAGACGAAATAACTCCAGAACAAATAGACCAGTTCGGAATGAAAGGCCACGCAGTGACTCGAGGAGAAATAGAACACTATGGCTACAGGAGGTTTTTGAAAATTGTGTTTGGCCTGTTTGATGTTTTGACCGATGCTGAAGCCTATGTTGAATGAAAGAATATCGTTGACTGCTTGCAGGGCAACGACACGGAAATTCAGGACAGGCAGATGCATTCGCATGCGCCCAAGCAGCGAAAGCGGCGTGATGAGCGATGTCTACCGTAGAGAGGACCTCATCGGAAGCGGAAGACTCCCTAGGCCTCTTAAACCGATCTTTTGTTTCTTGTATTTCTGCCGAGTCTAGTAGTAACAGGAGCATGGGAGGCCGGGGTGAAATGACGCTGAGTATCTTGGGTCGTCTGCTGACTGGCAGGGACTCCTAAATGATTAGCAGTCCTAGCTGCGCTAGCCACTGCGGCTTTCCTCCTTCCCACTCGCTGAGGCAGTCTCGAAGGTGATGCAGGAGCTTGTGAGTGGATCGCTGTATTGGCAGCGTAGCTGTGCCGAGATGATGAAGGTAGAGCAGGTGGCGGCAGGGTTGCTGTAGTATCTCTACCATTGGCAGCAGAAGCATGTGAAAACTGACTAGAAAGCAATTCTTTCGATCTTGCGGCTCTGAGAAAGTATTTCTTCTCTGAAGACGACGACGAAGACGACGAAATATTCCCTCCCCGCACTTCTTCCTCACACAGCGAACCAAGCCCAAGATTGCGCTTGGAGCCCTTACCAGTTGCAGCTGGATTGACAGAACCAGAAGCAGATCGTCCTCTCGCTCTCGATGGCGTATTGCCAGCTACTGCAGCAGGAGCGGCGTGATTTGTGTTCTCATCGTTGAATTCAATGTGAGGCACTTTGTCCAGCTGTCGATTGTCGTGTATCGTAGTCAATGGTCTCGGCTGACCTCTAGGCTTGGCGATGCGCTGACTCGTCGGTGTTTTGCTCCGGTTGTGTGCGGCATTCGTGGCCGCAACGCTTGTCACAGACAAAGGAGAATCCAATGAACTTGTAAGAGTATCGACAGAGGCAGTAGGGAGGATGTCATCTAGCTGCTCTTTCGAAGGCTTGATGTCTTCCGTGATGAGTAGCAAATCACCGGTCTTGACTTTATATGATTTCGGCGAAGCATGTGAGATCTGTGTATCATCCATGAGCATCTCTTCGTCCCTCTCCGCCGCAGATGGAGTAGCCGAATCATCCCTTCCATGTCCCCTTGGAGAGTGTGAAGCTCTCGCGGAACCATGATGACTGCCAGCGACGGAGGCAACGGACACAGAAGCAGTTCTCTCACGTTCCCTGCTCGCTCTCGCTAGCCTCTTCTGAGCTGCTTGTGTCTCCATTTGATCCACAAACACATCGTCGTGCAGCGCATCTACAGTCTCAGGAGCAGCAACCGCATGTCTTGTCTTCGCCCCTGGTGTCTTGCGAGGCTGTCCAGGCACAGTCATGGGATGTGACACATGAGGCGTTACAGATCGCGGAGTAGCCAGCCTGCCAACAGGTGGTAACGAAGTATCTTTGACGGTAAGCGTATCTTCCTTTTCGTCGTCTGTAGGAGGTGTAATGGGTCTTTCGATTTCCGACAACAGCACAGCTGGGTTTTCGGCCTTGTATCGGTCGATAGCTCCCCATTTTACCCAAGTCATTTGATTTTCGTACATATAGTGTTGTTGAGGACCGACACACGTTCCGGGACGCATGAGGCGCATGAAACCAACTGCTTCGCTGGCTGTGAAGCCATACTTGTAGATGAGGTATGCGCCTATAAGTGTGCCTGTCCTGCCAAGTCCAGCTTTGCAGTGTACAGCTACCACACCACCATTCCTAATGACTCTCTCCGAAAGATCAATGAAATCTCGGACCATCTCCATTGTTGGATTGGTACCATCGTCAAAGTACATTTCTCGATGCTCGATTCCTTTCTCTGTAAACCTTCGCTCATCGTAAAGCTTCTTATTCAGCCTCACCACGGTTTTGACATTGTTCTTCTCGAAATAATCCAGCACGTTCCTGAAGGCTTTGTTGATTTTCCCGGTAGGACCACTCGCACTTTTTCCTTTCGGCGAAGTGTTGATAGATATACCGCCCCCAGTTGAGATGTGTCCGGAACTCAGACTTGAAGCTGTAGATTCTTCACTAGAGAAGCCATTCTCCATAGGAGAAGCAAAAGCTAGGAAATGAGGAGTGATGAAATTCCAGTCACCATTCTCGACTTTCTCGTAATATTCGTACTCTTGCAGATTGAATTCGTCCAGCTTCAAGAGCCTGTTGTCTATCGACTTGCGTGTACCGAAGACTATATCTTGTAACGACAAATGAAAGTCCGCTCTTGCGTATCCCGCATCCCTAAATGGTTGCAATTCAAGGCATGCTACCGGGTGAAGAGCATCGGCTGGTGACCATCTAAGCACAATCATCTGCACATCGAGAATTCGCATAAGCGAGGCAACAACCAGGAGGTATGCTGTCTCAGCCGACTCACAGCATACAAAGACATCAGAAGCGCCGCATTGGCTTTCTTGTCTGGCTCGTCGGATGAGAATAGGATGATACGTTTCGTTCGAAGTGCTGGGTTCTGAGACAGCACGTGAGACCAGTCAGCCTGATGTCAATATGGTTCATCCCCACTTGGCGTTGCTAACAGTTCGGGGAGGAAGTACTGTGGAAGTCATGTGGTCCACCCACTGCGACTTCGCAGCCACCTTGCAAGACGACTGTAAAGCTAGAACTTACTTCGAGAAGATCATGGAGGTGTAGACAGAAGCGGTACAGACATGCAACGTTGAGCTGATGAGAATGTCGTGTCAGCAAAACAGCTGGAGAAAGGGGTGCCAAACCAGGGTAGTAAGCGTTATCTCGACCTACCGGGCCGGTATCTCTGAAGAAACTGAGATACGTCAAATCATTATCTACAGTCAACCAAAAGGTCTCCGTATGTTTGTGCGCAGCATTGAGATCGTCCGCAGAGGGCACGGGTTTTGAAAAGTACGTATATCCTAGACGTTCCCCGAACTCGCACACCGGTCCCGATGGCCGAGTGTTTGTTATGTTCGCCGTATGGTGCACAGTAGATGCTGATGTCGAAGGAGCTTTGGAGGTGGAGGCGGTGGCACCGACGCCTGACGTGCCGGACGTGGAGGCGACCGGCGAAGCGTAGAGCAGGGCAGCAGGGTCGATGGTGCCTGTGCCAGGGAGGGGGTTGGCCCTGCTGTGGCTGCCTGTGCCGTCGTCTTCTTCGATCTCGTCGGTCATGATGCTGTCGCTATCGTGGTCTTCCGAACGGAGGTCTGCGGCCTGCACCGGCGTGCGTGGTGGGCTCATGGTTGCTGCAGCGTGGATCGATGTTGCTGCTGAGGAACTCCGTCGCTTGATGCTCTGTGTTGTTCCTGACCGTCTACTGCTCTCTATCGCTGGCAGCTAGCTGTTCACCCGTGACTTGAGGCGAGCGAGCTACACCGGGCGCTACGCTTGACTAAGCCACGACAGCGGATGCCGGATGGCTGTTCTGCAGCAGTGCACTCCTCTGCGTCTGATTCTCCACCACTTGCGGTGTCTCTGGTGGATTCCTGGAGCAGAGCAGAGTGGCTGTCGCTGCTGCTCTGCTGTGGTAGCGGTAGACGATCACTCAACTTGGTGCAGGCGGGAGCGAGCAGCCGCAGTGCAGGACTGGACCAGAGGACCAATGGCAGAGAAGTACAACTGCAGCATCCTGCAAACTGCAAATGCCTGCTCACTGCGCCAGTCTCGCGCTTGCTATTGCTTGCGTTTTCCCCTTCAGCCTGCTTGCTTTCGAACTCGCCGCGCATGACTCGCTCGCACTTACGCCAGGATCTTTCAGATCTCAGAACAGCGAGCATACACCACGATATGCCACAGTGATGTAAGTGTTAGCAGATCGTCTCATCCTTGAGGGGACTCCAAGAACAGGCTGTCCTCAGGCTCCAGCACCCCTGTCATGAGCCTTCTAGCTGGCTGCAGTGTCCAAGCGTCTTCACAAATCACGCCACAAAGTTCTACATGTCAGAATTTTTAGTCCACCAATCCGCTATCAGTAGGGTACATACAGGGCGGGAAACAACGTCCACGATGTCTGCCTGCAAAGTGCGGACAGCACTCGTCTCATTGCATTCCCAACCAATGCTGATGAAGCAATCAGAAAATTGAAGAGAGTCTGGCAAGGCACCATTTTATCATACATTTAGGAGATTCGCCTATTCTATAGCTGCTTGCTTGCACACTCTCCCTTCAGGTTTCGAGCACACTTTCAGGCTTTCCGGGTTTGCTGACCCAGCTACCGGCTGGAGGATTTTCCCGCTTACATCACAAGCAGTGTCTTGCAAATGAGCGGTTGGTAGGCAGTTTGTGCTCTGTGTTTAAGACATGCCCACCCTTTACTGAGATCCAGGTGGTGTAGTTCCCGTCATGGGGACACTTTGCATCATTCTACCAAAAGCAAAGTCTTTCCAAGTTCTGATCTTATCTCTTTGCGTGTGAATTTCAGTTTGCTTGGCCAACACAGCTTGTCTGTGTACTTCGCACTTGTCGCCCAGAGCTTTAGAAGCTAGGTCTCGGGATCTGGCAGTAACAGAAGAGAGATGCAAAGGAAACACACGCGCACATCACCTTAGCCAGAGAGCGTGCGAAGGTAGTTGGCCTTTGATACCTACTTCATAACGTCAATCACAGCATGCAATAACTGTGGAAGTTCGTCGATGTAGCCTTTACCCTCTTCATACCATTCTTCTAGCGTCTAAAGAGGACATTCCATCGTGTCAGCTCGACAGCAGCAACAAGCAAACCCTCAAACAGGGCATGAAGAGGCCGACCTGAGTATGATATGCGTCACGTTCCTCTTCGCATGGTATGAAGCAAGCGCTGCATCGGCAGTGGGGACGCTTCTCAAGGATTCGTCGTGATTCTTTGACTGACCGAGGCGTTTCTTCTTCCATCTCCTGACCGTATCCCTCCTGAGCGTGCGGATGCAGTCCGTCGGCTTCACTGGAGATGTCGGCGCATTGATCTGCTTGGGCTATATCAGGTGAATCACAGCCAAGCTGTTTGCTACTCCCTCTCCGCCCGTCGCGACCTTTTGGGGTGTGCTTTGGGCTGTCTCGATACTCGGCGGTCTCGGGTGCTAGAGTAGTTGTCTCCGAATCATCAATAGCAATTTGTCGGGTTTTACCATCAGAATAGAAGCCCGGATCTGCTTGTTCACCATGGATGGTACGCACGCGACCAATATACGTTCGTTCAAATCGAAATCTAGCTTCTTCATCGTCGAGATCTTGGATTCCGTCATCCTCCTCATCGCTCCCTTCATGATAGCGTTCTGTGGGCGCCTTCATTCCTGAATTGCCCTTTTCCAAATGCAAAACAGACTCGTCTACCTGTGTTTGACTGTTGTCTCCAGTGTTCAAAGTCTCCCCAGGTTCATTTTGCTGCCAACCTTCCTCATCTGTACGCTTTCCTCCTTTGCTCTGCTGCGTCTCCAATGCAAGTATATGTGGTCGGCTTGCGACTGGACAGGTATTGGATAAATTCTGGGCGGACTTCGCATACTGAGAGGGCAGCGGATGTTTGACGTTTTGATTTACAGCGATACCTGACATTGGCAGTACATTAGGATCCTTCGATTTCAGCTGAGATTGCTGGGGAAGAGGGCGTGGACTGGCGGAAATAGCTCGCATGGCCGTAACGGAACTCGCCGATCTCGACACATGCCAACTCTTGCTTGCTGAAAGAGAAGTGGAGCGATTTGCTCTGGTGTATGTACCGACAGGCGCACTACCGAGTCTGAACTGATCCGTAAGGGTCCGCTTAGCACTTCGGTAGGCAAGATCAGGAGGGGTTGACTCGCTGTTTCGCTTCTTCCACTCTACAGCCATATGGAGGAGAAATCAAGCAGAAAACGGGAGGGTTAAGGATTAGGACAGACGGCAGAACAGGACATTGAGAAAGTGCGGAAGAACATTGTGAACAGAAATGGAACAGGAGACAAGTGCGGCAAGGTTAGAACCCAGTTGCAACACAGGTCAGCAAGTAAAGCAAAGTGGGTTGTGCGTAAGTCAGTCGAACGGCCGGTTACATACTAGTTTCCTGATTATCTCGTCGCCCGAAATCGTCAAAACCTTTGTCATCGCTGGTAGAATCAGTCATGTCCTGGTTGAAGAAAGATTGAGTATCATAAGGAACATCGTCGAAGTTGGCAGGCTGTAGATCCTCGTTTAGGTCCTCAGCAGGTGCATCAGGCGCATGCTCAAGCGAAGTAGAAGCATAAGGAGCAGCAGAGGCAACCCGGAGGTTTCTCCCCATAGATTCGCTGGATTCCTCTTGATATCTGAAGAGCCCCGTAGCTGACACCTCCGCTGTAGGAGGGCCACGAGGGATGGCTGCGGGAGTGACCTTCGTTCCGGTATCCTCTACGGCAATCGAAGACGATGAGCTGGTACTAAAGCCTCGGTTTGAGCCTTGTCTTTTGAAGACGGATTGCTTGTTCGAAGTCATGCCCGTCGGATGAGGCCGCGCATTGACCGCGCCACCAGCGTGCCTCGAATGCCCGAATGTTTTGACCGCATGGGTAGAACCAGCGAGATTGCTTCCGGGTGTGTCTGCGAAGCCATGAATCAAGCCACCCACGTCCATGTTGCGAGAGTCGCACTCGCTTACCTGTTTTGATCGCGCGGTTATGGGCAGTAGTGGGGTCTATTCAGTACATCAGGAAGAACAGAGGTCAGGAGGGTACGTTCAAGGCAGCACGCATCTGAGGAGGGTGAACGGACATCTATCTTCAGGGGCAACCGCGTCGATGATGTTAGCCATGAAGTCATTGCTCCCCATGCTGAATGTGGAACCCGCAGGATGGACAGTGTCGGAGTGAGGTGGAAAGCATGAGAAGCATTTGTGGCGTTCCCATGCGGTGAAGGGTGTTTCTGAAGGAGCCTGCCTATCCTGCTTGGTCTATTCATGACAGCGGGAGATCTCTCACTATCGCGCTGGGTCCATGATGAGCATTTCACCTAGACCTTACGAGATTTCCCACCCTACACTTCACCATTTGTGGTTAGGTCGAGGCTCTTCTGCACGTGACCAGCCAAGATTCGATAGTCAAGGGGACAGACACATATGCTACATACAGGGTGAGGACGGCGTACGAAGACTTAATACACACGAGTTGATTTGCTATAGATTGCGCCTGCTCTCATCACCGCTCATCTTTCCAAGCCGCCCATAGCCAGATACTTGATGATCTGTAGGATAGTGACCGTCAAGAAAGTAGAAAGCCGGAAAGAGGGTGAGTGTGTGTTGCATCTAAGCACTTTAGATTGAGCTTACCTGGTAGTCTGCCAGCCCATACTTTGATCCCTCTCGGCCAAAGCCACTTTCCTTGACCTGGTGAAGTGAATTAGGAACGATCTTTCACGCTGTGGCGCAATCAGAGCTGCAGAAGACTTACACCGCCGAATGGAATGGAGGCTTGCGAAATGAGGCCGGTGCTACAGTAAACGTTTGTAAGTCGGTGTCGAGTAAACGCCAAATAGACAATCAAAGTTGCCACCCACTTAATGCCGACCATGCCGACCTCCAAAGCTTCCGCGACTCTCCATATCCTGCCAATGTCTCGAGAGAAGAAATAACCGGCCAATCCAACATCTGTATCATTTGCCTGCTCGATGACTTCTGATTCACTTTCGAACCTATATAAAGCAGCAACCGGACCTGAAATACGAAGCCAGCAGACGAGTCAGTCAAGGCGCAGACACAGCAGGCCCATGTATACAAAGGTTGAGTCATGTAACTTACCAAAGGTCTCGTCTTCGTTGATAGCGCAATGCTGCACATCAGTAAGGACTGTAGGAGCGTAGAAGTTCTCCCCAAGGTCCGTCAACTTCTTTCCTCCAACAAGGACTTTGGCACCTTTCTCAACTGCATCTTTTACATGAGCGTCGGTCTTGTCGACCGCTTTTGAGTGGATGAGCGGTCCGTGCGTTGTATCGGAATCGAATGGATTACCGACTTTGAAACCTTCGACCTTTTCAGCTAGGCGCGATGCGAATTCGTCGTAGATGGAAGAGTGCACGTATATTCTGGGTAAAGAGACGCATCAGTGGGATGTCGTCCACTCCTACATGGGTAGCCCCCGCTTACCTGTTGGCACAAACGCATGTTTGGCCAGATTGGCGGAACTTGCATGCAATAACACCGGCGATTGCGGCTTCGATATCGGCATCCTCGAATACTGTTTGAACAGGCAGGTTAGATGGCGATCACGTTGCAGGTTAACACCCACCCGCAGGGACTTTAGCTTTGACTTACCAATAAAAGGAGCATTTCCGCCTAATTCAAAGCTCAACTTCTTTAGTGTGCTAGCCGATTGTGACATGAGAATCTTTCCAACAGGCGTCGAGCCGGTGAATGTCAACTTCTTCAGTTTCTTGTTCTCGCACATTTCCTTTCCAACATCTTTTGTATTCTTCTCAGTCGTGATGACATTGACAACTCCTTTTGGAATACCTGCTTGCTCGCAAAGCTCTACCATGGCTAGCATACTGTATGGTGTCTCGGCCGGTGCTTTCATGACTACTGTGCAGCCTGCTCCGAGAGCTGCTGCGAGCTTTCGACCTGCCATGGCGGACTGCAAAAAAAGGGTCAGTTTGATATCGTCTGATGGTCTCAAAGTTGTTGCTGTTATTGACGCTTACCGGAAAGTTCCAAGGGCTACGAGTAAAGAAGTGACACATATCATTCAGTAGCTTTCCCAATTAAGAAGAGACATGATTACGAAACTCACGTGATAATACCGCAAGGACCGATAGGTTGCTTGATTACCAAGCTACGGATGTTCTTCATGGGATGAGGGATGATGTCCCCAGTCTCCTTGACAGCCTCTCCAGCGAACCATTCAATGAAGCTCGAGGAATACGTTACTTCGCCCTTGGAGTCAGCTAACGGTTTACCATTCTCGAGTGTACAGATCTGGGCCAGATCTTCGCTGTTTTCCTTCATAAGGTTGAAGAGTTTCATCATAACATCGTAACGCTCTTTTCCTGTCGTGGTTCCCCATGTCTTGAACGCGGTACCCGCTGCATCTATGGCCCGACGAGTCTCCTCTACGCCGTAGTCGGGACATGATCCGATCTCTTTACCGGTTGCTGGGTCTGTCGCATCAACAATCAGCATGATGCATAGTAGCAAAAATAAGTGACTGCGCGCACCGTATACCTTAAAGGTCTCGCTACCGCTCTCCCACTTTCCATCAATGTAGCACTGCTCTTTCCAAAGTGCTGGGTTGTTTAGCTAGAGACGAATTGCCGATCATGCGGGTGGGTGACAGAAGGTCATGCCGACATGGCAGAAGCAGTGTCAATGCCTTATCATGGGGGTAAAGCAACGATCTGTAAGTCCCTATCGAACGCAATCAGCCTACCTTGAGCGTCGAAGCCATCCTCGCAAATGACGCAGTCCGGCGAGTCGAAGCGCGCAGGGCGGAAGTGGACGCTGAAGCAGCGGCCGCGCTTCTCAAGAAAGCTGACATTCAGGTCAACTTGGTGAAGAGAAGACGGTAGAGGAGGAAGAAGCAGTGCAAATGACTCAATTTGGCTGTTCAAGATCAAAAGAGTCCCCGCTTCATTTACCGTCGGCTTCGGCAAGCCCCAATCGGCCGATCAGGCCAGGGCTTCGGTGCAGCTGCCTGCGCGACCCCGTCGGACTCCTGCGCTCTCATACTCGCAATGCAATGAAGAGAGTGCTCGGCTCTCATCTGTACCTGCGCTTCGCCTTCGCTGCCTCGGTGGCCATGCTTATCCATAAAGCTTGAGAGAGCCCACAGTCCACTCAGACAGACGACCCCGCTGCGGCCGGCCTCGGTCAATTGTCTGTCAAACTCCCAAGCTGCTGTGCCGACGTATCCAGTCAAGAATCCCTTACTAGTATTTGACATGCCTCTCCATGGTCCCGATGGCAGCAAGCAACCAAAGCCGACCACAGCGAGCACAGTGTCGGGGATATCCTTAATCCAAACTAATCCATGCGCTTCCGGGCGGGGACCAGGGGGAGAGCATTACTCGTCACCTGCACTGATTTCATTCCGAAATTGTATTGAACAGTGTCGATGCTCACGGAAAAGCTAACCTTGTGGGCCGATGCATCATTCAAGATGAGGCGACAAACACATTTCTCAGCACCTAGCACCAGACATGAAGGTCTCGCCCGCGGGTGCCATCAGCTGCTGTCATGGAAAGGTCCACTGATAACACGCCATGGGCACTGAACTTTCTTGCGGAGCGTTCGGGGCTGTTGAGTGCGGACCGAACAAGAACCGCAAGCCAAGCTACCGATGCCGCAATGGACGAGCTTGAAGCTCCGGTAACATCGTTCGTGGAGCGTTCTGACCGTCCTTGTGGCATGCTGACATGGAATGGCTTATGGAGACATCAAATGCCCATGCAGGGAGTTGCAAATCTGAAGGTAGGCAAACATGAAAGAAAGCAAGTCACTGCCGTTAGGTCATGCATCGCGGGGGGTGCCTTGGAGCACTCTACCGAGTGAGGCGTCGAAGGTTTCTCTTTCGTTGTTTTGGTTGTTATGACAAGAATGCGAATGGCCTTAACCCCTTAGAACATACCATGTGTACTGTGTACCCAGTAATCAGTATCACCGCATATGGCCGGTTAGGCTTGTTGGGGCTTGCCATGCCTATCTTGCTGCAGTATGGCATATGCATGATCACTCTCGACTTCTCCCTCTCTGCATGCTAAATGAACCGGTTGTATGCGTTCATCACACCCGGGAGGATGATCGAAGATCCTTGTGCGAACATCGATGAGAAGTACAGTTCAGGCTTTCACACTCGTCAATATACTAACCTCAGAACATATCCACATCTCTTACCATGTCTTCCGGAGCAGTCAAACCTAACAAGCCCATTAAGCTGTGCGCCTTGTTCATGACCATTAAGCGGAGTTGCCGATGTCGCGGCTGCTGACTGATGTAGCGCTCTCTACATATTGCTACCGCCGCTGGTACAGATACAGTAAGTAGAGTGAAATGATGAGCAGGAACCTCTTGGGTAGCTGACCTGATACGTATTGGTGTTGTCCAGCCGCTGGCAAGTCTTTGTTTCCCTCGGAAGCACGTGCTGTAATGTCCAGATTCTGGCCATCGCAGTGTCTAAAACGATCAATTGACTGGAACATAGAATGCTTACCGTAATACTTGCACCGCGTAGGTACTCCCAATGGTCAGATGGCATCAATCCTGCTCGAAGAGCTCAAAGCCGTATATTCGGATTTTGACTATGAAGTCATTGCCATCGACTTCGGCAAGAACGAACAAAAGGAGGAGTGAGAATCTCCCAAAGCCCATCTGAGTTGGTGCTACCTTATTAACGGAACCTTGCGTTACAGATGGTTTTTGAAGATCAATCCAAAGTATGTTTTTTGACTGTCGAGGGTGACCCATCGTCGATGCGGGCTGACGTTTCAAATCTTGCGATAGTGGCCGTATTCCTGCCATTGTTGACCCTAATAGGAACGATTTCCCTGTTTTCGAAACTGCTGCTATACTGCAGTATCTCGTCGTTCATTACGATCCCGAAGGCCATTTCCACTTCCGAGGCCAGTGAGTACAGGTCACTGTAGCTAGTAGTCCGATTAGCACTGAGTCTAACCCGGGCGAGTAGGTCAGACCGCGAATCGGAAGTAATCCAGTGGATGTTCTTTGTAAGGTTCTCTACAGATTTGACGGATATCTCGGCTAACGATCTGTCCTAACCTGCAGGCACATGGCGGCATCGGCCCGATGCAAGGACAAGCCAATCATTTCTACAGATATGCACCCGAAAAGATCCAGTACGGTATAGATCGATACATCAACGAGACTAAGCGACTTTACGGCGTTCTAGATATGCGTCTAAAAGATAGAGATTACCTAGTCGGCGAAGGTCGCGGAAAGTACTCCATTGCGTTAGTGCGAACACCTCGATTTGCACTTCCAGCGCTGATGCGACAGTATTTTTCTGTAGCGACATTAAGGCCTTCCCTTGGGTGAGTAGTCAGTCTGAATCAGTCTCGATTTCCTTGACTAAATCACCCCTTACAGGTCCTCCTTTCGCCTTGGGCTGGCGTCTTTGCTAAAGACAAGCCGAAGTCAGTTCAAGCTTGGCAAGACCGCATTTTTGCACGCCCAGCCGTACAGAAGGGCTTGGTAAGTTCTTTTTGAGCAGTACATAAGGCCAGCCGCTTATCCTTGACCGAGTCTAGCACGTCCCCTCTTACAACAAGATGATTGACATGTGCAACGATCCAGATTTTGAGAGCAAGTACTCCGCTGAGGCCGAAAAGCATGCCAAGCAGTCGGCCTCTTGGATCCAGAAAGGCATGCAGGAGGATGCCAAACAGCGAGAGAGCAAGGTCTAGGTCGTGGTCGGAACTACCATTCAGATGAATGAAAACCTCAAAACAGTGCCGAGGTGATGTAGCATGTATTGCAGATGCAATAATTCCACAGATGCAGCAAAGATTCAAATTTTGCGTTGGCACGTACACGTCTTGCATACTTGCGGCGGGCTACACTACAGCTCACTTCTCCTGCTTCAGGCTAGCTAATCTGAAGCGTAAAACTCTGTTTCGCTCCATTAGTTTCTTGATTCTCTCATTTGACCGTCTCAGATCGGCTTCAGTCGACTCTCTCGGGGAGCAAGCGAATCGTTCAAGCTGTTCACGGTGGTTGCGAAAGTAGGAGATGATGGAGCCAAAGTTGATTCAGGCAAGAATGTATGAATAGGTGGAAAGTATGGATTGCCGAGTGGCTCATAGGGACCGTCAAAGCGGGGCACACAGTGCATCCGCCACCTCCAAGCTGCTGTTAAGGAACGACCGCCGCTATCATTTGTGAGTAGGGGGGGGTCCATCCCCTGCACCCGTCATAACAACGGTCGGCGTAGGGCGTTCTGTTTGTGTACCTACTTCCTTCGAACTTATCGGTCTCGATACGCGCACATTTGGAGACATGCTCCCTTCGCGAGGGCCACGGAAAATCGATCCCGACATCACCGAAGGCGATACGGAAGTAATTGCAGCAGCCTGATTCAACGGAGCAGTCTGAACAAGAGCTCTCCAGTCCATCACAATGCTTGAGGCATGTTTCCTTAGGCGTACCATCTTGATTCCCAGGTAAAGTGTCCAGAGTTGGCATGGACAGATGCTGATCTCGACTTATGCCAACAGGTGGCCTTCGGCAGGTGGCAGTTTTCCTAAGAGTTGTCTAGAATGTAGCTCAATGCGACGGAAAGGGCAGGTATAGGAAGAAACCAAACGAGGAGATGACCACGGTGATGTTTAGTTGGCGAGGTGGACGTGCATTCGGGTTTGTAGCCTTCGATCGTTATGGTGCATCAGAATCGCCAGGAACCGTTCGAGGACACTTGTGAGCAGGTTTCTGCTTAGGCGAGCATACACAAGTCGTACAACCAGCACTTGGCGGTGTCCTTTCCCGCAGGGACATCATAAAGCCTCCATAAGAGGTGGCGAGGTGGAGTGTCGAGAAACTGCATTGCGTTGGTGAGAAAGGATGGGTAGATGCGTACAACGAATCTCCGTCCTCTCCCCTTCACGCTAGCCCGTAGCAGCGTACACGATGCGCACACCTGTTTGTATGACTTACCGCGCGAAGGAATCGACGGCCCAGACGGGCCTGAAACCCGAGACAAAATTCAAAACTCACCTTTACGGGCATCGCGGCAGGAGTTGTACGTTGACTGACGTAATGCAGCTTTCGTACATTCGCTGTGGAAAATGTTGAACATAAGGAGATTTCAAGGCTTGGTGCATCCGTTCGAAGTATTAACACGTCAAGTATTAAAATTTCAGCTTGATCTTCCTCTTGTCAGTCTACATGTTCAAATTCCTTCTAATCTTTATCATCCTTGTCATCATTGGTGATTAGGTGTGGCAACAGTCCTTTTCCAGCAAAGTGAAGCTTGCCAATCTTGTCAGCGTTCAGATACTTCCCAGCCTTCCAGCCTTTCGCGAGTTGAGAATGCGTCGATTCCACCAAAGCGACAATCATACTTCGTATACTTTGAAATTGTGCGGTCATGCAGTCCAGAAGTGATTGGCCATTCCCGTTGAAGAGACAGATCGCTGTACACTACCTTCACCCACGTAGGCAGTAAAGTCACTTGAAGAGCTCGTCGTTTTGCCACAGTTGACAAGAGGGTACAACCGATCCATGAAGAGGGGCCCTTCTGGCTGCATGCTGTCGTACTGATCTTACCTGTCATATACGAGGATAAATGGCGCAGAAACGCTACGCGTCTAGGTGTGTAGTGTGCATTGAGCATTGAAGCAAAGAGGTTGAAGATGGCGACTGGAGTTCAATGTAAGCTTGCTCGCTTGCATCCTCATCATGAGATGGTACTGCTTGATAAAACAAGTTTGTAGTAGAAGTAGAAAGAAATTGAAAGTAGCAATTGGCAGCATGGAGGACTCATATAGAGGAGTTACATAGATTCTTGAGAAAAGCTTTAGGTAGATGGCGATTTCCTTTTAAAAACGACAAGTGGATGACAAACTTGGAGAACATGAACGCCTTTTCCGCTTTTCCTCTTCCACCGTTGCGATCGAAACGGGTTCAACATACTGATCAGAAGTAGCTGGGAGTAGCTGGGAGAGTATTATAGCGAATGAAAGCCTTGCGTGACATTGCACGAAATGGAAGTGTAGGGTCGCCATGACGAACGCATGGTACTCCCCTTGTCTAATCAAACGACATTTAATATCGAGACCTGTAGCCAATGACGACGATAGGGATCCAGAAATCAGTACTTCACGCCAATGTGGTTTTCATTTGTAGTCTAAAAGGGCAGGAGTGGGGAAAGGATAAAATGGTGGGATAGAAACAAGACATCGCCAGGTCTGCTTGAGAGTTTGCCTCTGCCACTGGTCGAAGCTTCTTTCGGGTGCCGAGGGAACGTGGTGGAGGTAAGAATGGGGAGAACTTCACCTGTCATCTCTTCGTCTAGGAGGGGAATCGTCCCTTCTAGCAGCGTATCTATCTTCGTAAGCGGCTGGTGCAGCCATGGGAGCCGCCTGAGTGGAAGCGTATCTATCATCTCGTCTGTAGTCTCTGTCATCATAGTCTCTTCTAGGTGGGGCACGTCGGTCGTCATAGTCCCTGTCCCGTCCGCCTCTGTATCCTCTATCGCGATCATCGTAGCCTCCGCCTCGCCTGTCATCGTATCCACCACCACCGCGACGTCGATCATCGTAGCGGTCATAGCCACCACCTGGGGGTCCGCGTCTGTCACGGTCATCATAGCGGCGTGGCGGACCACGGGGATCACGGACATCGGTTTTGAATCCCATGTATTCGCCTGGCGTAGATTGATGTGGCTTTGTGGTGAGCGAGTACGCGACTCTGATGTTTCGGCCGTGGAGTTCCTGCGGGCAGCAAACAGGGTAAGCATCTCTGTCGTGTCCAGGAATGCGGGCCCTCTCCGCTTCTTCAATGTTACTGGCCGCGCAGCAAGTCGTATACTTCCATGGGGATAAACCACGCTGCATTTACGAGTGCAAGTATACGACGTGCAGCAGACGACCAGCTGACATCGAGCGAAGCCGAAGACACAGGCGAATGGGATGCCGAAGGGGAATCAAAACGTACGATACCATTCAGCTTTTCGATGCAGCGAGCAGCTTCTTCTTCATCTCTCATGGTAACGAAGCCGAATCCACGGGATCGCTCAGACTTGAGAACGATGACAACGGGAAGGTCAGCAAACCTGCTCCAATGAAAGGCAGCGAGAAACAGTATGCTCACGCGCTGGTCATAGACAATGACTGCCTTTTCAACATGACCATATCTGTTGAACTCGTCTTCGAGATCGATATCTCTGGTTCTGATAGATAGACCAAAGCATCCAAGGACGTTCGAGACCTGAGCTTCACGCTGTTGGGGGAAGCACGCCAGACGATGTACATTGCGCGATCAGCTTCCTTCTCCCGGGACACCTCGCATCCATGCATGGGCGCACTTACGTCTCTTCCAGGTGGAGGGGGAGGCGGGCGCCTCCTCGGGCTCCTCTCGCGCTCTCTGTTGTCCCTGTCGTCTCGCGTGTCTCTGGCATCTCTGTCGTCTCTGCCATAGGCTGGGCTTCTCTCGCGGTCCATCATGCTGTCCTCGCCTCGTCTGTCGACGGGGGATCTCTCGGCAGCATCATCGACGTTGCCATTGCCGTTGAGGTTGTCGTCGGCGGGTGCGGCTGCAGGGGGCGGCGAGGCTGCTGCGTTGTCGTAGTCTTGGTCTGCCATGGTGGTTCTGGTGTCCAAGTGGGTTGTTGGTGGACAAAGGCAAGCTGCTGGAAAGATTCGATGGGCGATTCCGATGTGATGATTGGTTGGTTGCAGCTGCTTGGTTGTGGCAGCAGGCGGGGTTGTAATGGGCAGCAGTCCCGATTAGCAATGGATGGTAATGGATTCGGCCGGAATAACGGATTGCGATGAAGCAGTAAGGTGGACAGTAATGGGGATTACAGTGATTGCGAAGCCAGTGCTTTCCGCAGCCCTAATGGTAATGCCTTTGTCATGCTGTCCATAGCTGGTTGCTGCCTGAAAGCACTGGCCCACCCTCAAGCTAGGCGATCGGCACCTGGAAGAATTTGCCTTCTCGAGCCTTCCTCCGGGCCATGCTGCGACTCTTCAATTTTCCACATGCATTATTTCTGCAGCATCGAGCAGCGAAATCTGCCAGCCAGCAATCCGCTGCGAGCGAGCATAGGGGGGATTGAAATCTCGATCACGCAGCATACAGCCAGGTAGGGTCCCCTGCAGGCCGTCGATACCTGGATCATCCCGCCTAATCAGACCACAGCAAGACACAACATGGGTATCGACATCGTCCACCACCACGTCAAGAAGGGCAACAGGTCGGCGCCCAAGTCGGCGGACCCGTACCTTTTGCTCCTGGTCAAGGTGAGCATCCTGGGCCACTGTCGATGCAGGCGGACATGGAGGACAGAGGACATTACTTTGGACATGATGCTGATTGAATGTCAATACTCGATGTGCACCTCAGCTCTACCGCTTCCTCGCGCGACGAACGGACTCCCGCTTCAACAAGGTCATCCTGCGCCGTCTGTACATGAGCAAGACCAACCGACCTCCCATCAGCGTGTCGCGAATCTCGAGAGAGGTCAAGCACCGCAATGCCGACCCCTCCAAGAACACCGTCGTCGTCGTTGGCGCTGTCCTAGACGACAAGCGTCTGCTGTCCCTAGACCAGAAGCTTTCCGTCGCTGCTTTGAGATTCACGCAAACCGCAAAAGCTAGAATCGAAGCTGCCGGTGGAGAGTGCATGACCCTTGACCAGCTGGCCCTGAGAGCACCAAAGGGCTCAAACACCATCCTCCTACGTGGCCCCAAGAAGGCCAGAGAGGTCTACAAGCATTTCGGCCTTGGCCCTCACACCGTGAGTATACTCTTTTTGAGCCTGCCCGGCCCAGCGGCAAGCTTGGAAAGCAGAGCAGGAGCAGAGAACGGAGACAAGGAGTTGCAAGTGTGCCATCGGCAATGTTGGACCCGTGCTACGCTAGTTCCTCAAGTGTCGTTCGGCCACTTTGCTCGCCTGCCTGTTCCGCTTAGCTTTCACCTGCCCATTAAGCGTACAACCAGCTGACCATGTTCTCCTTATCCACATTGTATCAATACCACAGAACAAGAAGCCTTATGTACGATCAAAGGGCAGAAAGTTCGAGAAGGCTCGTGGTCGCCGTGCTTCCAGAGGTTTCAAGGCCAACTAAGCGAGCGGTTAGACATCACATTGGTCATGGCAACTCTATTGCGTCGGGGTTACTCTATCTTCGTTCATCTGAGACGCCATCAACGAGTGTATTCCTCCTCCCCAGTACACTCTATTCTTTGTTCCATCTAGTTGTTTGCCTCTTCTCTCCTGCAGTAGGAAAGGGAGAAGATAGGAAATACAATTCATTCGGCCAAAGTATTGGAGAGAAAACATCACCTTCACTGGCATAGCCAGGGGATTCTTTCGCAGTGTCTGTATCGACGTGACCCACAAGGCTTTCTTTCCGGCCTCACACCTGTTTGAGTATATTCTGAAGAAGAGGATGAGATACATCGCAGCTGTTTCCAGACTAACTCTAAGTGATTGAAGAAACTTACAAGCCTGGTCGAGGGCACCACCACCTCCTTGCACTTTCCGCCACGCTCGTTGATGACATGCGTTCCACTTTGACTTTAAGCTGACTTGCTATTTCAGTCTATGCAACGCCGCGTCTAGCCACAGTCATTGGTGATAGAACAGGAAAATGTGGCTACTAGCGTTCTAGGCAAATAATGTGACCCGCAGCTGGCTTATGACACATATGGTCTTGAGAATGTCGAGTACATATCTTACTGTCTCACAATATCATGACCGTTAGTCAATTGCAAGCTCTTCCATAGACCTGGGACTTGGATAGGCGGCACCTGTTCAACCACCAAATGAGCTACATTTCAGTCCGGAAAGGGTTGGAATACAGCCCTTGGGGCTATGATTAGTGCTTGTATTTAGTGATTGAGCCTAGGACTGAATTTCACATCTCTAAAGCCTGTAACACACAAGCAGATGTGGCGGTAGACCCTTCCTAGAAACTCCGATCCTTTCGGCCGGCCGGAGCAGTAATCAGATCAAAGCGCCCGGTCGACAGATACATGATTATCATTATCGAGCGGCTGGGTTGGCCTTTTGCCAAACTAGATCACGAAACAATCAGTTCGTATACCCCTCGACTTTCGCGCGAGCATCCGGCACACTCCTTTTGGTTATTCTCTGTGTCTCAACACCCGACACCTGCCGCTGACCAGAAAACTGCCCATTCTGCGATCGCATACAATCATCTTCAACGATATGTCCAGCATGATCAAGTCGCTTCTCGGGTTAAGCATTTCGGACACGAGCTCCGTAGCGTCCAGTAGTAGTGGCAGTATTACCGGTAAAGATGCTATAGATGAAGAAAGTGCTGCAAGCGTGTTAGGCAATATAAATTCAGCAGCCACGAAGCAAAACGAAGACGGAAAGACAGCCGCTCGTGCTGCTCCAAATAATGGAGCAACTTGTCAAGTTGAGCCGAAGGAAGAAGATGAAACATTTGACGAAGAAATGATTAAAGACGCAGTGCGGGAATACGGGGAACAAGAAAGATTGGCTCCTTTCAGGACTAAACAAATATTGAAGAAAGCCTTAAAAGCCAATCCACCGGGGGAACCTGATCCTAGTGTGGGTTTCGTGTATCATTCACCTCCGTCGGGAAATATGCTGACTTTTCCTGACATCCCTTCGTGTCTCCATCTCCCATAACTTCATTTCTTTATCCCTTAGGATTGCTGCGGTTCTTCTTGCGATCCTTGCGTAAAAGATCTTTGGCGGGAAGAAGTCAGAGTATGGAAAATAGCGAGAGGAATCGACCCTTACGCTTTATCACCCGCGAGCAAAAAATCTCATCTAGATTGGTGAAAGTCACACTATGGAAGCACCACCAGAAGTGAACAGTCGCCTTTCGGTCTTTGTGATCCCCACCGCAGGTCAACTACTTCAAGGGAAGATCCCATGACCATAATCTGCCCTTCCGCCTGAACTTCGAGAAACCGGAACAGCACGTCGCTTGATATCCGATATTATTCCGCGTAGTCGGCTTGGACTCCGACTGTCTCGGCTAGAAGCCTTGAAACTGCTCCGGCGAAACTCCAGTAGCTAGGCAGTCTTCCCGGCAGACTCGTCTGGATTGGATCGAAGCCCAAAGTCGGCCTGCCTTGAAAGCATACCTCCACAAGCGTCTATGGCCCGTCTGATGTTATCAAAAGGTGGAATGCCGTAATCGATACCGGGAGCGAGACAGGAGCAGCAGCGGATTCACGGGTCCGAGAGGTAACGCTCAGACCGGAAAGTATCCGGCGCGGGACCAAAGAAGGTCCGTACGCCAGTAGAGCAGATTTGTGTGGCGCTCGGCGGGTACGCCGCCACGATGTTTGCAATAGATAGTGAAATAGTCTTGCAGATCATTGATCGAATCAGTCGGTGCGGATTTCTAGATTTTCTGCACTCCCCCCTGCCGACTTTCGCAGCCTTTCCATTACAGTTCGGCCTAAACCTTCCTCCTGCACTGCTTCCACCAATATTACATCCACGTGTTCTTCGTCTAAATCTCGTAGGCTGGAGAAGAGGTTTTTAGCTTGTTCCTCGTATCTCCCTTGACGTCCGAAAGATATATAGGAGGCACTGCGCAGATGTTTTTGCAGACCGGTTTTTAGGGGAGAGCCTTCCAGGTACAAGACGCCGACTTTTTGCCCATCAAGAGACAAGGCGAACTTGGCTATGGAAGTAGCGGTGGCGCTATTACTATTTTTCACTAGGATCACCTTGGCGTCCGGAGAATAGTGTTTATATTTCATACCGGGAGTCGTCGGGGTGAAGTCGTCCCGTTGGCTGTGGCCATTGGTACCGTTCGTAGGAGAGGCTTGCGAAGGCGAGTATGCTTGCATTTTCAGCGCAACCTTGTCAGAAAGTCCTGCTTCGTCAAGGCATGCTCGAAGATCTTCCGGCGAGATGCCTCCAAGGCGTAGGACACGAAGCATCTCCTGATCTTTGTTATGAATATGATCACCTTCTGGAAGAGCGCTGACAACAGTACTTTCGACCCCGACTGTGCAGTCACCGCCGTCGAGAATACAAGCTGGTTCCGCCTTTCCAGCCAAGTCCAATGCTACATGCCGGGCTTGCGTTGTTGAAGGCCGACCTGACGTGTTGGCGCTAGGGGCAGCTAACGGAGTGTATGAGATAGCTAAGAGTGCTCGTGCGACCGGATGTGACGGCATGCGAACGCCGACGGTCTTGAGCTGACATGTGACCTTCTCCGAAACTTGTTTCCCAGGCACAGTTGGAAAAAGTAGGGTAAGAGGTCCCGGCCAAAACTTGTCCATAAGAGCTGTGTAACATATGGGAAGCTTCGCTCGCCAAGCGGGGTCGACCAGAGAGTCTAGTTGATTTCGCGAAGCGATGTGTACTATAAGTGGGTTGTCAGAAGGCCGACCTTTGGTAGCGAAGATTTTCGGAATAGCTTGAGAGTCTGCCATAGCAGATCCTCCTAGACCGTAGACTGTTTCTGTAGGAAATGCAACTAGTCTACCTTGCTTGATGTACATTGCAGCTTGTCGTAGATTTGCCTCGGTGGCTGCATCTGAAATTTGTGGCACAGCGTCATGCACTGACTCAGTGAATGATATCGATGCTGTAATACATGGCAGGATCTTGCTGTCCGAAGCCATTGACCCGTTTCGAACTGGATTAGCCATAGATGATGTGTAGCGTTGTGCAAGAAGCCTGAAGCTCTGCATAAAAAACAGTTGATCGGAAGTTAAAGGACGACATGGTGGCAGTCATCGCACTTTGCCATCTAGCGAACCAGAGTAACTTAAAACGATGGCTGCAAGTCAAACAGTTAAGCAACAACTGCTTAAGATAGCTGCCGAATGGCCAAAGGACAAGATTCGCCCAAATCACCAAGTTGGAGAAGCGATTGCAAAGATCGCAGAATCGAAGGCACCATGGGCATCTACATCGGTAACGGCTGGGACGCAAGATGCCAAAGATGGTCAAGCAATGATTTCTGCTCTCAACCGGCTGCTCAGCAATCGTGCTCTATCTCAGGTAAGTTTTATTGTTCCTGGGTCTTGTCCCAACATCACATGCATCTGACTACGCCTACCATAGTACCCTATAAGCGACAAAGTTCGCAGACCACCCAGCTCACCGAAGCATTACGACAATCTCATGCAGGGCTTGAAGCGAGCCGAAGCTGGCGAACAAGAGCCTTGGTAAGCTTGCACATATTGTAACATACGCAATGCACCTCTAATCTGATCCTTCTGGCTTATTTTAGGTACAAAACCATGTTCAGGTTACGCAAGTAGTGGTGGAGTGGTCGTCTTGTCTGTTGTGCAACAGTTCGGGCTACATATCCGAACTATGGAAGCTAGTCCTGTCAGACTGAGGAGTCCCAGGTTTTGTATAGCCTGAGCCGTGTAGCATAGGCCATGAGTTCGCCTATTGGAACGTAGAAGTATAGTATTGTGACTGCAGAAAATCGTGTTATCTCTCGCGAAGACATTCGTACAGGCAAGATTTATTCCTAAAGAATCGCGACTCATAGTCGTAAATTGCCACATGCGGTTCAAAAGGGTTAGCACTTCAGGCCGTTGAACTTGTCTTAAGATTCACCTGCAAATGATCCAACATGCCACCATCTGGTAAATTCCGTGGTACGAATATCTCGAGAAGTGATGTGTACGTGTTTTAGCTGGACGATGTCTCTGGCAGAGTCCTGATGTTCAGCGTTACTCGTAGCACCGTTGCAACGGCCCTGCCGACATACTACTGCCTCTGCGGCGAATATGTGGTGAGTGTCTACGGCAGACAACATTTCTTCGCCATCTACCACGATATTTTATTGACCATGTGGATTCGGCTGGCATAGCTCGTTGGCAATGTGCAACTCACGCAATTAGCCAGACGACCAGAAGATAGATCCTACGTCCTTCGAAATGTTCCTTCCGATCAATATGGAGGCAAGCACGTCTACAAACTGAACGCGACCAGCGATAAAGAGGCAGTCTATTTGCGACGACACCTTGAGGATGGTAAAGATTCCCTAGAGAAGATCTGGCGAAAGCGCTGTCCGCGCTGCGAGTTGATCGGTTCGTACAGGTTAACACAGTCCTAGCCGACAAGCACCCTGATTTGGAACCCCGTTCCTCCCGCAATACAGTTGCCTACGAAACATCGGACCCGAGAGACAAGAAGCCTGGACCATATACGTTTGTTCTCTCTGGTGCTCTGAGCGAAGAACAGACCGCTATTCCCGATGACGCTTTCGGAGAGGAGGCACCTGCGACAGCCCTTAGAACGTAGCGCAAACGGTTTCGTGGCTCGTTGCAGGAATGCATGGCGGACTCAGTTGTTGTTGTACTCGGTAGAAACAATGTGTCTTCTGCATAGCAGGTGGCAATCAACTCGTTCCATGATCGGCATCCATGCATGGATGCATGCATTTCCCACCTGCTTCTTCCCTTACCCAGTGTTGCTGCCTTACATACTTCTAGCATCTTCAACCGCACGTACTTCTGGCTATGCAGCTTCCGCCAGAACTGCTATCGCGCGTTGTCGGTCACCTGGACCCCGCTGACGCTGACACGGCGCTGGAACTGTGCCGATTCAGTCGATGTTCTCGCCTCTTTCATAATGTCGCGTCAGATAAGCAGATCTGGCGTCAACTGTATACAAACCGCTGGAGACGACATCGAAATCGTGCTACGTTCATCGAGTTACTCCTCCGGGACAGCGAAGATGGCGAGGGTACAGAGTGGAAAGTCGTATATGGTCATCGGCACATCCAGGACCGCGCCGCATTGCAATGTGTTGCAAGAATGGTTGGAGAGCCCATCGGTCGCTACGCCGAAGCAAGATATATATTGGAAGATGCACAAATGGGCGTCTTCGATGCGCTTTTGCTGTACCAGCGGCGACTTGCCCTTGACTACCCTTTTCACGAGCGGTTAGCAGAGAAGCTTTGGGTGCGGGAAGTGCTTGATGCACTTCGGCGGTCTGAATCAATACAAACATGGCACCACCTTCTGTTCGAACAGGCCGACAGCGAGGCTGCCGTAGCATGTATCAGTGCCTTCAGCGGCTTCCGCGGGGCAGACCGAGTTGATATGGAGGACAAGTTCGAAAGGCTAGCCGATTTTACGCGAGAGAGACTCGGTCGGGAATACTTGAAATCCCGTCCAGACCAACGAGAAGTCAGCAAGGCTATCTGTCAGGCTTTGGCAGCGAAGGGAATACGACCGAGCTCGCCACAAACCTTCCATCGGCTCCAGAATGCTTTCCTTAATTTGGTTATCGACAAGTAGGTCCTCACCCTATTGTCCTTGAGTTACACTTACATGATCATCGTCATAGTGGTGCGACAACGCTTCCCATGTCACTCGTCTGTATATTCTGTGCTATCGCTCATAGACTTGGATTGCGAGCATCCATCATCAATTTTCCTAATCGCATTTTGGCTCGCATGGAAGGCTGGATTGATTCGGAGGTCGCTGACTCCGAGTCCTTCATCATAGACGTCTTTGAGTATGGAGAGGTGCTCTCGGCGACCGAGATCAACAACCGTCTCTCCTTTATCGGCATTCCGCAAACCTCGGCTGCGAATTTCCTTCATTCTGCTGCACCAAGCGAAGTCATTACTCGCGTCGGGCGAAATATAATCGAATCACTTACAAGGGAAGAGGGCGGTATCGTTGGGAGCAATGACAATTCGAGATCAGCACATGCTGCTGTGGCTGCTCTGCTATTCGTTCAGCCCATGGTGGATGCTCTCCCGAATATCCTGTATCAATTCCCAATGGACGTCTTTTCGATTGAACGGGACTACATTCCCATTGTACAGCGCGAGGGCGTCGAAGGCTTCTTGATGGCAGACCGCCTTCGTGTCACGCAGCGGTCAATCCTGGAGCGTGACGCACAACCTATCGAGCCTCGCATTCGGGCACAAGAGAGGAAAGAAGGCGATAAAGAGGTTCTCTATCACATTGGAACGATATTTAGGCACAGAAGATGGGGTTACATTGGGGTTATCAAGCGATGGGATCCTCGCTGCAGTGCTGATGAGGTATGGATACAAGGCAATAATGTGGATGCTCTCGACAACGGTGGAAGGCATCAGCCCTTCTACTCTATATCAGCGGACGATGGATCAGATCGCTACATTGCTCAAGTGAATGTCATACCAATGAGAAGCGTTCATCCACATACCATTCATCGCCTTATCAATATGCACGAAAATCTTGGTTGGACTTTCACTCGAGCAGATCCTGAGAGAGGAATCTTCGAGATGGACGAATCTCACAAGCGCAAGTATCCGGAAGATGCAAAGTGGCAGCAGGAGATGTTTGAGCAACCTGCAGATATGGCGGTATGAAAACGGCAGCTGGCATTCGGGAGAGATCCTGCGGGGTAGTCCTATCGTCTCATAACCATTCAAGCCTAATGTGCGATGGCGCCACATCTATGACTCCCGACACTTGCTGTGGTTCGGGCGAACGCTGGCATCATCAGGCTGGCCGTTTGTTGAAGCTGGTCTGTAGAAGGTTCCTCTTTCACAGAAGTCAAGGCTTGCATAGGCTGCATGTACCAGGATGGTTAGGCACGGGACCTTGCGCGGCTACATTACGTGATACTACAGTGCCGTAGGGACTGAGATCATTACGCACACTTGTGAAACGGCTGCTGCCTAGGCGTAGGGTTTTCCAGGCAGTGCTGCCGTGTAGCGTACTGGAGTATTCCGCCGCACCCAGTGTGAGACAACGCATGCGGACGCTCTTCGGAGCTTACCGAAATTATCGAGAGGGCGATGTTTCATAGATCGAATAGTCTCAAGCAAATCAGTGTCGGTTATGCAATGCTATGGAGGCGGGATTGGACTACGGTGGAGTGCGGCATCTTGAGTTTTCGCCACAGCCGCATTAGTGCCGCAATCTGCACTTGTGGCACTAGTCGCTCGGCGAATCATATGATCAAGCAAGGACAGATTTAGCGATAATGCAGGATAAACGAAGGCGGTATTCCGCTTGCCGAGGGGTCTCAGGCAGAGGTCTTGTTAGCTTTCTTCTTGCGTAGGTCGGTCCGGCTTGCTTGCTTGCCGAGACTTACCGCTGACATCCCACATTGTGGTGCAGATCCGCCATTTCTTCTAGCTTCAACTTCAGCCGCTCTCTCTTCTCTTGCACCTTCTGAAGGCCTTTTGATCGTAATCTGTGCGTGCATTCCCAAATGAAAGTCCTCAACATAGCCACCTTTACTGGGGTGCTCTGGGTATCCTGTACACTCGCTAGCCCTTTAGGGACCCGCAATAATTACAATGTCTCCCTTGAGGACCCATCGCTATTCTCGCTACACTGGCAAATGCTGGAGAAGAACTCTACTTCAGGGTGTAAGTTACCAAATCTGCTTAGCGCCTTGTAAACTAAAGTCCATCATTTGGCTGTATAGACGAAACCCCAATGAGCGACTTCCTAGCTGAATTCCTCAGATCTAGAGGTCTGACAGTTGAGCTTCAGCCCGTCGTTAATCCTACGCTTGAGTGGGTGGTCACCATTAGTGTCGCGAATGAGGTAACTGAATGTGGTTTTGCAGCCCGGACGTCAGGCGGGAGAATGTATACGCTTATATTGGATCGAAAAGACAGTGCAAGATGATTGTCAACTCGCACACAGATGTTGTGCCACCCGTAAGCAAGGCGCCTACCATAGTGCTTCGGCCGCTTATCCGATTTGCACGCAGTTCTATCCGCCTTCCGACAATAATACCGATGTCTTTGGCCGAGGAGCCAACGATGCAAAGGGTTCTATTGCATCCCAAATTACAGCCTATCTCGCTCTCAAGGATGAGGGGATATTGAAAGAAGGCGATGTATGCCTCCTTTACAATGTCGGCGAAGAAAGATATGGAGATGGTATGGCCACTTTCGTTGAAAGTTTGGACTGGACACCGCAATATATCCTTACAGGCGAGCCAACCGAGAGCTACCAGGCCACCGGTCACAAAGGCAGTATCAACATGGTAGTGAACTCAACTGGACTCCTCTCGCATTCTTCCGTACCTCAATATGGTCGCAATGCTATCCTCCAGTTATTTGAATACATACCGAAACTGCTCGGTACCCAAAAGAAGTTCCCTATTGATCCTTTTCATGGCAATACTACCATTTCGTTGTCTTCATTGATGGGGGGCAGCATCTCTAATGCTGTGCCCGACAGAGCTGTGGCTGTGCTCAACGCCAGAACGGGTGTTCCATCAAAGCAAATTTGGGATATCATCAAGGCGAACGTTCCTGAGAACCAATACATTGACTTGTATAGGCAGTCCGCTTCCTCAAATCCCTTGAAGTTTGATGTCATCAAGGACTGGCTCCCGAAGAAGATCATGCCGTACGGAACTGATCTGAGTGCATGGTCTGTGAAAAACTTGAAGTTCCTACTAGGTGTTGGCTCTATCGCAACTGCGCACTCGATGCACGAAGTAGTTTCCAAGAGGGAGATGCTATACGCCGTTCAATACTACAAGCAGTTCATGCAAGGTGTTTTAAACGGTACTCTCACGCCAATCGTAAGCTTCGAGAGCATACTACTGGCTGTCCTACGTATTAAATCTGCACTTTGTTCTTCAGGCAAATGGTACCTACCCCTCCTCGTATGCGCTACCTGACACTTCCAAAATGTCGAAACGAGACGCGGCATTGGAAAGACAGAAGATTCGCTCGTTCGGCGGATGTATGCATTGATCTTCAAACTGCAGGATGAAACAAACCAAAGAATAAAGAGCCAGAACGGAATTCAGGGAGTTTGCGAGACCTGATTCACATTAACAGCAACAATGAAATTAGTACCTTTGTCATTTCCGGACATCAGTCCACAAGTGTAGCTTCTACCTTCCTGAGTGCCTTTGTCATCAAGTGCGATGCACAGCCTGTGCATCGCACTAGCTAGTCCGCGCAATAACTGAATCCGTCAACATCCCCGAAATGTGCTACCGAAGTCTTACTCAGAAATGTGAGCATCCCTGCACATCAGCCCCACTGGGCTCGCTCCGAAAACAAGGACGTTTCTGTGCAGGTAGCCTAGCTACAGCGCTCAAAGTATGTACTACCACGGCTACGTGGCTCGATAGCTGTACCTTCGTCCGTTGAGGCATTCTACGGTCACACCGGTCAGCCTTGGCGTGTATGTGACTTGGCACTGACGTACATCAGTTATCTGGTAGCACAGGTCTAAGTGTGCCCTACACTGTCGTAGTTAGAATCTTGAAACGAACGTGGCCTAGACAAAAACGCTGCATTCACGTAGCTGGCTAGGAACCTTTCATCCGGTGGCGAAGACAACACCATCGCAGAGGTGATATTTGCCAGACTTGCATATATCGCATCTGGGGTGATCCAAGTTGAGCCATGCTCACTTTTGCGAGTTGACCCTCTTGCTTAATACAGGCTTGACCGGGTTCGACAGCCACGCGGTCGCCCTTTTTGACGTTCTTGACATTAGACTCGAACGCATACACTATGTCGGCTAGCTTGTGACCCTGCGATGACGCGGATCAGTCCCCAACGTCCGGTTACTGGCGCCCACGTAGAAAACCCTACTTTTACAAGAGATCTAGGGATGCGACAAATCAGCCCAATACGATAGGTGGCGCATTTTCGAGGAAGACTCACGAGGTGATATATCTGCCGCCGATATTGCCGTGGTTGACGAAATGCATGTCACTCCCGCAAATGCCCGTGCTCTCGGGTGCGGCGATGACACTGGACTGGCCGATCAGGTCGACCACCTCAAGCAATATAACGGAAGACGAGCTTACTCGTCTGGGCCAAGCTTCGCTGGTCTGGAAGGCCACGATCGAGGCATTCGATATCCCAGATGCCCTTGAGAGTGAAGTAGGCTGTGTGGAGCGCGTTAGGACTTCGTCGAAGGTAGCCGGTTATGCACGTGCAGGATGTCCCCAAAACTGGGGCACCATATCTTGGACGTAAATATCTGCTTAGGAAAGGAAGTTTCGGATGTGTTGCCCACCGGGATCCTAGGACCGTCTGGAAATAGAGAACTGCTATAGTACGGGCAAGAGGTAGAGGTCGGTTGTAGACCTTGTTCGTGTGGAATGCGCAGGTACTCGATAAGCGTAATCGAAAAAAAGACGTCCGCCTGGCAAGGTCAATAATGAGTAGCCCGGGCGTCTGTACGCGAAGGCTCCGAGGAGAAGGAAAGATGCAGACGGTACGCTCCGACACTTGTTGTATCGTGCAGAATGTCATTTTACCGCTGTGGCCTTTCCTGCCGTGAAGGCCGCTGGTGTGCACGTACGTCGTCAAAGTCGCCCGTTGGGAGAACTTGCCAAGAGAGACCGGCGAAAAGCCGACCAGATCTGCCGGTCGGATATCATCACTGCCTTCTTAATGTAACGCCTAGTCCTAGCTTCTTCGAAAGCATTATACACATACGGAAGAAAGCCGTATTGCAAGAAATAGCTTTGAAGACCTTCAATGGAGTACAGTCGAGAGAGCCTACTCTCCCATCGATGCAAAGGGTAAAACTTGCGATTGCGCGGCGGGGTGCAAGCACTTTTGAGTATGCCACAGCACGGCGGCGGCGCGGACTACTCAGTGAAGAATACCGCTTCCTATGTCACCAACGACTCACAATGAGCTTTCTTGGCCTGGAGAACAATCAGTCTCCAGCCAGAATATTCATTCCTAAGCAGATTATCCTCATTCCGGCAGAATTTCTGACTATCACGCTGTGGACGATGGTCACCTCTAGGCGAGGAATTACTGGGACATTCGCGAAGCAGGGCGCTGGCACTTGCTTCTGGTCTGTGCGACGTGCATAACCAGACAAGTGCTCATGATCCCAGAAGTGTCGCAACCGCATTCTTCCCATGAGAGGAAGTGGAATACCCGAATTTATTCCCTCGAACAAATGGTCCGGAGGGAGAATCGTGTCAATAATGCCTACGCTAGAGGGCTATATCATTACGACTTATGTTGCATCGCAGGCAATCAGTGCCGAGCTGCTCACGGCTATGATGCAGTTTTTCCGAGGTTATGGTCCGCTCTATATCTACGTCGTAGTCGCTTGGTTGGCAGAACAGCCCTTCTAGACAAGACCAGGAATGCAGAGATATCATGGACGCCTTCCATAGCCAGGATGAAAGTACGGGTCTCGTAATGATGTGCCACACTGCACCTTCGCTGTGGGAAAGGATAGGGGATAACCTGCGTGCATCGGAACGACCGGCCGGCTTTGTGCCGAAAGAAAGCCGAACTGTCTCGGGGAGCCCCTGTGATCTAACAAAGTTGAGTCTAGAAGGGCAAGGCAGCTGTGAGCTTGAGTGGCATAGAAAAAGCAGGCAAAAAAAGG
This sequence comes from Cystobasidium pallidum, assembly GCA_001599955.1. Classification (NCBI taxonomy): domain Eukaryota; kingdom Fungi; phylum Basidiomycota; class Cystobasidiomycetes; order Cystobasidiales; family Cystobasidiaceae; genus Cystobasidium; species Cystobasidium pallidum. Next base: position 1,251,106 of record BCIL01000004.1, read on the forward strand.
AGGTGAACGCGGTTTGAACGGGCCACCGAAAGGAACTTTGGGAACGCCCTCCGCCCAGACGGAACGAACAAGGCATTAGACGCCCCTTAGCACCCCCACTACATTCCACCTGGGCCCCGGTGTAATGAGCAGTATACGAAACCTCAAGCGTAGGCTTAGGATTTTCAAAGCCGGCTTACTTCTCCTTGTAGCCACCTTACCGAGTGCGCAAAGAAGACTACACCCAATTGATAGAGGAATTTTAAACCGTAAGGTCCCGGCCATCTTGAAGCACGGCCTATTAACGACTCCTCAGATAAGGCCTACTAGCTCCACTCCCCCCGCCAACACAATCCAACTAGGCCACCAGGGCAACCTAGCTAAGGGAGCCGCTCGAGATTTCCGTAAAAGCTGCCCAAGCGTGACCAACTGATGTAGCACAGCTTGCGGCGAGCACAGGCTATCCACACATTCCGTTACAAAATATAAAAATATACTGAGAGCATGTCACATTGACTGGCTCGCTTATATTAAATTATATTCCAACCACCTGCCTGCCAGTTTGCCTCGTATGAAAAGGTGAGCGAGGATAGATTGAGCGGTAGGCCCATGTAGGCAAACTCGTGAGGGGCGTCGTCCCAAGCACTGAACGGCCCGCTCCGCCTGCCGGCCGTGCTGTTCATCCATCGTCCATGATGGGGTTTGCTAGCCAGCATGATGCCGCTCATTCGACGTAACACACATCTAGCCGCTGCCAAACTCTGCACAAGTGAATTTTAGACGTGCTTGATTGAACGCATCCCTCGCGGATGCGTCCCGCTGGGTCCGTCCGTCTGACACGACGCACTCCCCTTTTGCAGACTGTCGATATCGATCCCGTCCACGAGTCAAACACCAGCACTGTGAGGGTAGTCACTGTGCTTCCTTCTACAGTCATCTGTGACCATACTGGATATGCAGATTGCGCTATGGCCAAGCTCGTGGGCCTTCCCAGTGAGATCATCCTGCGCATAGACATCCTCGTCCACCTCGGCACGCCAGCTTATCGATGATGCTGCTGCACGAGAAAGCACGGCGAGAAGCGAAGAGACGGCAATAGGCAATACAACAGGATCATCGAGCAAACATACCGCTAGCAATCAATCCATGCATCACACTGGCCTTTCCGAGGCCATGCGACCCCTCCTTCCGCTGCGCAACCATGAAAACAAAGGCCCTCTTCGCGAGATGGCGCATCTACCACACCCAAACTCACTCAGTAGCAACTTCCTACAGCACATAAGCCTAAGCAGCTACGAAAGGGTGCACCGACTGCATCCACTTCGACCGCTGGAGCAACCCACAATAGGAAGTGGAAACGGAAATTTCATCCCTCTTTAGCTCGTGCTGTACTGGAGGCTTTGGATATAATACAGATGAAGATGGTGATGCGGGAAATGCAATGACCGAAGCCAAAGCTGGCACTGCGAATGCTTCGAGACCTGCGAGAAGCAGCGGCGCAGCTGGTACTGCAGCGCCCAGAGGCACTGAGCATTTCGACGAAACTGGATGAGAACGGAAACCCTGCTCCTCCTTGGAGGGAAGCAACACCTGCATACAAAGGAAAGAAAGGCCTACCTTTGGACCTTGGTGAAACCGTGGTGCATTCATTATCCAAAGTTAGTGCTTCCCCCGGGAACCGCCTGCCTCATGTGCCAAGTATTCGTATGCAAAATGAACTGGCTTGTAGTATCCACGTTCTTCCAGCTTATTTATTCGCCTGACTTCGTCATGCCGGTTAAAATCAATCAAGTAACAACGTCTACGTATCACGAGACCCGGAGGTGATGTCTGTATGAAGCGTATGGGCGAATTGTACGAAGTGTCGTTTTTACAGCGAGTTTATCAAAGGTTTGCTTATCATCGCTTGTGAAACTTCCGGGATTTTTCATATCTGACAGTGACGTTCCTATCATCTTCCGTATGCGGATTCTGTATTGGATCCCTTAGATAACCATCGCGTTGTTGCGCATCGTCTCTTCCGCGAATCGTGCTATAATCACCGCGGCAACTATGTCAAGGATCTTTCACAGCTTGTAAGGCCTTTTGGCGACACTATCGTCATCGATAATTTCCTGCTTCGTACATCTTCCATCCCAATAATGCTGTACCTGTCCCGAGTTGGTTTAACGATCCCCACGATACTGAGTTGACGGATTTGCAAGGGATAAGTCATTTCGTTGCGTTATAGCGTATATCAAAGGGCCCGCCATTCGATACTGAGATTCCATCTCTTTCTAGTTCCTCACTAATCTGGCAGAAGTTTCGGATGTAAGAGGTGTTTTAGATGGCGGCTTGTGCCCATTGCAATAGAGTGCAGACTAGACGCAGAATGGTGGTGCCGCACATCAGGAAGCGTAATCACCTTAGCATACACACGCAATAATTGACGAATTGGATGCAACGTCCCCAAGCAGATACAGTGCTACGACCTTATACCCTATTTTTCCCCCATTTGCCGACATGGGCTTCGACCAGGCAGCAAGGTACAAGACATGGATAGTCTAGATAGCAAAGGAGGTGTAAAGGGCTCAAGGTTCTGGTAAAGTACCAGATCTCCGGTGATGCCTGTCCGTCTTGTATGTGTACCTATGGTGGACAAACAAATATATCGCACTGGCTAGTCTGAGAAATAGTTGAATCCGTCAACGCCTCCGAGGTGCGCTACCGAAGTCTTACTCAGAAATGGGAGCATCCCTACGTTGTCATTGCGGTATGGTGGTTCCTTGTCGGCAAAAAGCTATTGCACTGAGCGCCAGGTAGGAAGCGCGTGTTAATCTAACCGATGCACTTTCGACCGATCAGCCCCTAAATCCAGTCGACCTACAAAAGTCTGCTTGCAGCCAATTTAAAGGTACCTGCCGACATCACGAACGCTCCGCCCCAGACATGCGCGACTTCAAGATAGAGAACCTAGTGCTAGATGCTGCTCCTCTTCTGTCAACAGCCGCCAGCTCGTCAGCTTCGGCTCTGCGCGGACTTGCTGACAATTTTACTACAACGCCAGATGTAGTGGCCGAGATTCGAGACAAGACAAGCAGGGAGCTCTTCAACAGCACATTGCAGGTACTAGGCCTAGAGAGTGCGACCGATCTTAAGCAAACAGGTGGTTTGCAGGTCAGAACCCCATCAGCAGATTCTGTGGCTAGAAGTGAGTAGCATCAGGCGCGATCACGTTGCATGGCTCGGTTACTGATATCTATATGCTGCAGTCATAGCATTTGCAAGGCTTACGGGAGATATATCTGTGCTATCAGAGGCTGATATTAGAGTCTTGGCCTTGACATACGCTTTGGAAGTCGAGCAGAATGGCTTGCGAAGAATACGTCCAGCACCTGGCAAACTCAGCCCCCTAGAGCAGGAGCGAGAGGACAAGAAGAAGGAAAGGCTGGAGAGGCTTGAGGCAGAGAAGAAGAGTCAGGAGAACGAAGTACAGCTTGAAAACCTTAGCCTGCAAGAATCCGATGAGGTGCAGCCACCAAAAGCGTCGACGTCCAGTTTGCCACCGCCTTCTCAGGAGGAAAGCACATCGGGACGTTCAAACAACAAGGAAAAGGAAGCGTCGGAACAGGTCGATGAGAAGGATGAATACGAAGATACACCACCAACCATAAATGCACAAGATGCCTCGGCCGAAGAGGATGTGGAATCTGATGGGGATGGAACTTGGATAACACCTGAGAATGTGACATTACATAAATCCAGAGACTTAGGTCTATTCCCCTCTTTGCCAGCCCGCCACCCAGGTGCGGTGGTTTCCAAGCGCAAGAAGGCAGCAAAGCAGATGACTGTCTTAAAGGTTGCCTGTCTGACAGGAGATTACGCAATGCAGAACGTAGCGCTGCAAATGGGATTGAACGTTTTTGGTGTCGGGGGACAGAAGATCAAAGAAGTCAAGACATGGGTGTTACGCTGTCATGCTTGTTTCAAGTGAGTGGTACTGGATGCATGACATTTACTCGAGTTTGACTGATGGATGCATGTCCAGACTATGCAAGGACCCCGAACGCAAATTCTGCCCGTCTTGCGGCAACCCCTCTCTCATTCGCGCATCCATCACATATGTTACACCATCTCCCGAAAATCCCAAGGGCTACATTCTTCACCTGAAATCGAACTTCCAGTACAAGCTTCGCGGAACCCAATATTCCATACCGAATCCGAAACAAGGGTCGAGCAATGCGCTCAAGAATAATAAGAACGCAGAGATCATTCTCCGAGAGGATCAGAAGGAATATCAACGAGGTCTCAGGTCTGCCGACTACCTGAAGAAGAAGCAAGAAAGAGCTGCGGTGAAGGCCGTTCGAGACGGTAAATCTGGTGGTGCTTCGAGTATCTTCGGAGGATGGGACGATCCGGATTGGACTCCTGAGATGCTCATGGGTTCGAATGGACGAAAGGGTGCTCCTCCGGGAGTTAGGATAGGAAAAGATGGATTGCCAGTCGTGAGTGGCTCCGATAACAGTACACTACAAGGTACTTTGCTGAATACCTTTGCGATGGTACAGATTGGTCACGGACGGCGGAACCCCAATGAAGTGCGCAAACCGAGAAAGTAGATCGTTCTTCTTCCGGCATGCTCTGCTCTGTGGACCCGTGTTGTTGTTGCCCAGTGAAACAACGACATATGTCGCACCTTTGCGTTCAGCCTGCTCACCAGAGGGAGCAGTGCAAATAGCACAATCTGGATTTGTGCAATGCAACTGTACACGTTTGTTTGTGTATATTGGGGCCGAATGTGTACCGCGCTGCGGAAAGTTTGCACGTCGGTTAGCAAAGTGCCCCGCTTCTTGCATATAGTAGTTCACCGGGAGGACCCTTCGGATGCTGCTAGAATCATCAACATGCCCCGAAATGAGTGAAGCTCGGACAAGGCGAAGTCCTTTGTCCGTGTATAGCCGAGTCATGCAGGCCGCTAATCCAAGAAGCGCGCTCTGGCCTCTCGACCCTTCAAACAGTCTTCTGATCTGCGAGTCACGGCTGTCGAACAGTGACCCGCAGATGTGGCAGTGACTCTGCCATCGAGGAGCTCCAAGGCGCCCTCTTTCTTTCTCGTTCCAACCCAACCTGCACAGACCAACCGTACTCCAGCTACTAATTCCAGCTACTATCTCGACGTTGACGATGGCGCGTCGACGCGGTAAGGGTCGCAGACTTGAACCTGCTCGCCGGCCAACAGACAAACCAGAGCCATACTCTCCGTCCCCACTGGAGCCACCTACGGGTTCCCTGGCACTAGTACCTTCGCAGACTGTATCAGGAGCGGCGAAGGTACGCTTGTCGCACCTGTATGCATTCCAGATTTGCCACCTGATTGCTCATCTTCGTCTCTTTCGTGAATCTCTTCCACGTGTCTGCTCATTGTCCGCCTTTGGTTTGCGCTTCGACCGAACAAAGACCCGAGGTCTGACCCTGCCTGTCGAGCTCATTCGGCAAATCTTCCAGTATTTGCATGACAAGCTCAACCCTGATCCTAATCGATGGTGGGATACAGCTTACATCAGCAGCAGAACCTTCGTCAAGCTGTCATTAGTATGCAGGGACTGGCGAAGCATGGCGAGGAAACACCGAGCTACAGTCTTCATCGGTTCAGCGAAGGGAGCGAAGAAATTCTTATCTACCTTCAGAAGAGCAGAACTCGACATCAACAAGCTACACTATGACGTTGTCATAATTAACGAAATCCTCAACAAGATGCTCCCGCTTTTGAACAGAAAGCTGACTGCTCTTTCGATGCCGGCAGGCATGCTGCAGTCCAGACACACGTATAACGTGCTGAAAAATCCAGAGACTCGCCATGCCATTCAGTCTCTCCACGTTCACGGCAAGCTTGCGGATGACTATCACGGTTGCTGGTGGAATCGGGCCTACCACCTCCACGATGTGCCGACTCTAACCGAACTTTCCCTCACTGGCCTCTACATCAAGGGCATTGTCAAGGAAGTCTCAGCAGCTGTTCAGAGTTCTATCACCAAGGTTTCGTTCGAACGGCTCAGATTTCAGTCTGCCGTTGCCATAGAGCATTTATGTCGTCCGATAATCTACGATACTGAAGCTCTACACATTTCGAGCTTAAGTGAGGGGGTCGTGGCCGACGTTCTCACTTACTTCGGCACATCGTGGGTCGGTCTCAAATACATCGAAATGCAAACTCTCCCAAAGCCTCTCGTTATAGATACCCACTCCGAGACAGTCTCGCCAGGTGGGAGTATAACAGACGCTGAGACCATGGAGAGAATGCGAGCCCTCTTCCGATTGTGTCGCAAGCTTAACTTCGATACAGCGCGTTCTACGAATTTCCTCGGATGTATCCAGACACTACTGAACTGTTCTGGAGATTTGCTACTTCCCAGTGTGTTCAGGCTGCGCCAGAAACTGGAAAAGAAGGAAGTAGAACAATTCCAACAAGACTATGCTCTACTCACGGGTCTACAAGTTCACCCGACTCTTGTAGATCCGCCGGAGTTCTTCGAGAACCACAGCGCCGCGCCCGAAGAACAGTGGGGAGGCGGGGGAAGTTGGTAAACCAGAATAACAATGTAATGATCAGCAGTGTGCAGTACAAGTGCTATGAATCTTCCTTGAAAGCGTGTGCACTATGTGAGCCGGTAGGTCAAGTGAAAGTGGAAATAGCCTTCAGGTTGAGAATATACTGGGGGATATGATCAGAATAAGTGGTAGCTTTTGACCATACGATTGTTGGCCATGCTTTGGCATGTAAGGATGTTCTCGCATGCTTGCTTTTTACAGTAATCTAAAGCGAACAGCTGACACGATAGAAAGCTGATATATGCGGAACTGTCCACGGTAGTTTTCCTTCGGCATTATTAACTGATCTTGCCGTGCGCCACCCTCTTCTTGCCGTGACACCACTGACATTGACTTGCGTTGAGCTGACATACCCAGTATGAACAACTAGAACATAGAACAGATTCTGATAACTTAACAGTATATCATGCACCCTGCGATCAAGGCCGGCAATGTCGCCGTCATCACTGGAGGTGGTGAGTGTCGATTGCATAGAGAGTTGCAGCTCGGAAAGAATACCAGCGATAAAGCAATTTGGGTAGCCCACTGATTGAACTGTCTACAACACAATAGGCTTCGGGGGACTAGGTTATGCACTCGCTTCAACCTTTGCAAATCAGAATCTCAAGTTGGCCCTGATTGACAATTCAAGCTCGTCACTCAATGAAGCCATCTCAAAGCTGAACTTGCCACCATCAGACGTGTTGGCTATAGAAGCCGATGTTGCGTCTTTCGATGATATGAAGAAAGCTTCTGAAACCGTACTTGATAAATTTGGAAAAATCAATGTTCTTTGTCTGAATGCTGGTGTTTCCGCTTCTGGAGCTTCTACTTCTAATGCTAAGATGGACATTTGGAAGAAGGTGAGACAACCATAGAAGCCGAGTATCGAGCCTAGTCGACTATGCAAGCGATCTGACCCAGGCTTGGAATACCCGTAGATTCTAGATGTCAATCTATGGGGAGTCATCAACGGCAGCAACGCCTTTACGGAATCAGTCATTAACAGTAATGAGCCTGGATTAGTTCTCATAACGGGCTCAAAACAGGGTATCACATGCCCACCTGGCAATCCGGCGTACAATGTTTCAAAAGCTGGCGTGAAAGCGTTCGCTGAGCAAGTAGCTCATGAATTGCGGGAAGCAACAGCGGGTAGAGTGACCGCTCATCTGGTAGTACCAGGCTGGACTTTCACGAAGGTCAGTAGAGACTGCACTTCTCTGTTTGAGGTAGAAGTTCCATCGTTGAATGTCTGTATATTGTCCAGCTCACCAACACTGCCGGCAAGACTGAAAAGCCAGAAGGTGCATGGTGGCCACAGCAAGTAGTCGACTACGCAATGCCCCGCATAGAAAAGGGTGACTTCTGTACGTTGACTCTGTGAAGGCGTCTGAGATAGCATGAGAATTGCTGATATATGGTCTCCCTGATTATCAGACATCATTTGCCCAGACAACGATGTCAACGAAGCACTCGACAAAGCGCGTATGGAGTGGAGCACAAACGACGTTGCTCAGAATAGACCTGCCTTGTCCAGATGGCACAAAGACTACAAAGAGCAGTTCGATGCCTTCGTCAAGGCAAAGACCCAGAAGTGATGGGAGAGGGCAGAGGTGAACCAACTGACATCAGCCCCTCAGAGCTCAGAGGATTTCTTATGTGTTCAACTCGATACAGAAACACATGCAATCTTTTGAGCATGAGCTAGAGCGTTTTATGCTGGCCTGGCTTCTTGCATGCACTGCTAGATATAACGCACCTGCAGCGATACTTCCACCTCGTCGTGATGAATTGTCGGTAGTCGTGAAATACATATGGGAGCAATACCTCAGCGAGCGACAATCGTTTATCTGCGTTGCACACAAACATGACGGACAGCACCTTCTTAGCTGGTGTGAGAATAGTAAGACAACAACGATAGTGCACTGCTTGAAGCAAAGATACGAGTGAGACCCGCGCCAAAGTCCGTTTGGAATGCCTAGCGAGAATGGCTGATCTACTTTGAAGCGTTGTAGACTTCAGCGCCGAAGCACTCGGTGCCTGTTTTGTTGTGCTTGTTCTGTGCATGCTCGTCGAGGCCCTACGAAACATGGATGTACTCGCAATCAGTAACTTGATATGTGGGATCGTAATAATGGACCGAAGCACCGGCTCACCTTTTTGCTTGTTGTCTGTAGGAAGGTCGACATGCAGACGTTACATTTCTGCTCAGATACCAAGCCAGCGGAAAGGCGGTGGTAGATGCCAGCCACAAAGTGAGAATATGAGAAAACGTGATCAGCCATGCAAGTGCTCCAGCCCCAAACGAGCAGCAAGTTACAGCGTACCTTGTTCATTGCCTTCTCGTTCGTCTTCAACTGCGAGTTTGGCTCTTTTTTGCCATCCTTTGCTCCTCTTTCACGCTTCTGTTGAGCCTGGGACCGTGTAGCAATAATTTTTTGCACGAGACGATTGATCGAAGACATGGATGTTAGTACTATGGTCGTAGAACACTGCAGATGCGAGACATCAGCTAACCTTGGCACCGTTACCCATTGTGACGTTGAGGTGAAGTGAGTGTGGATGTAAGTGAGCCGGTGAATTTGCTGCCGCTAAATATGCAATGAGACGCCGGAGAGAGAAGCGTGCTGGAGAGAGAATTGCTTGCAGGCGATGGTGGCGTTCACCATGGCACGTCTGGCAGCAACTTTACGAGAAGCGTTCGAGCTGCACAAATCAAGCCATTGTGGTAATCTGCTGCTAACGGGGTCTAGCTGCAGGATCGAGCTCGCCGCTGCACCACATCCGCATACACCTGCACCGCGATTGGCTGCATTCCCGGCTGCATGACCATTGCCGGCCTCGGTGGCCTCGGCAGTTGCACATCCGGCTTGTCTTTTTCTGCCTCACCAAGGGTTCGTGTTCTTACTTCACAAACTCAATACCTGCCTGTTGATCATCGCATTGCTCAAAGGTCGTCTGCTGCAAGCATACCTGAAGATGCTCCGCCATGGCGCGAAGGGCGCGAGATCCCTGAGTCGACGACGGTTTGACCAGGTCAGCCAGCTTCAAGACCGGACATTCACAGCTGCAGCACTGTCGACGAGCTGCGATTCAAGCATCGCCTTTAGCTCATCCGCCAGGCGATCCTCTCCCATTGCATCCACATCGAGGCTTCTCATCCCAAGCCGCGCATTCACCAACTCCGCCAGGCGCAATCTCGCCACTCACACCGATGATCCTCCATCTACCGAAGAAGACACCTTTGATCTCTCGAGCGTAGAGCGTGTCAGCGATCAGGTCGATGTCTGTATTGTGGGCGGAGGTCCTGCAGGTCTGTCAGCGGCCATACGCCTCATGCAGCTGGCGAAAGAGCAAGGGAATGACGAGTTCAGGGTGGTCGTCTTGGAAAAGGGCGGCGAAGTTGGTGAGGTGTAGCATCCGTATACGATGAAGATCCCCAAGTCTCTGACAGCTACATTCCTTATAGGCGCGCATATACTGTCTGGGGCAGTCCTAGAGCCGAGAGCTCTAGACGAGCTTATACCGGACTGGAAGGAGAAGGGTGCACCTCTTAACCAACCTGCAACGAGCGATACTATGCGATACCTCACCTCCACAGGCAGCATACCCATGCCCCATCCTCCTCAGATGAACAACAAAGGCAATTATATTATCTCACTTTCCAAGCTCACACGCTGGCTTTCTGAACAAGCCGAAGAGCTAGGCGTAGAAATATATCCCGGCTTTGCCGCAGCGCAACTATTGTACAATGAAGACGGTACAGGTATTAGGGGTGTCATCACCAACGAAATCGGTCTAGACAAAAACTACAAGCCAAAAGATCAGTTTGAGCCAGGGATGGAGTTCCATGCCAAAGTCACATTGTTAGCCGAGGGAGCACATGGCTCGCTTTCGTTACAAGCACAGAAGAAGTTCAATTTGAGAGAGGGCAAAGATCCACAAACATATGGCTTGGGTATCAAGGAAGTGTGGCGCGTTCCAGAGGAGAACTGGCAACCTGGCAAGGTGGTGCATACGCTTGGCTGGCCACTCAATAGAACAACGTACGGTGGATCATGGCTGTATCACATGGAAGATAGAATGATCTCGCTTGGTCTAGTCATTGGCTTAGACTATGCCAACCCATACATCTCGCCTTTCAGGGAATTCCAGGTGTGCATTGCCTTTTCAGAAGACAATCCTACAGACTATATGCTTACGTTATTCCACTACACAGCGAATGAAACACCATCCATTCTTCGCAAATGTACTAAAAGGGGGCGAATGCATAGCATATGGCGCTAGAGCGCTCAATGAAGGAGGCTACCAAAGTGTACCAAAGCTAACCTTCCCAGGTGGAGCATTGATCGGTTGCAGTGCAGGATTCCTGAACGTACCGAAGATTAAAGGTACACATACGGCGATGAAAAGCGGGATGCTGGCAGCGGAATCGGCCTTTGAGGCAATACAAGGCAAACCTGAAGCAGAGGCAGGCGCAGAGACTCCGCTCGATGTGTCATCATATCAGACTGCCATCGACAATTCATGGGTTATGAAAGAGCTCAAGGAGGTCAGAAATCTCCGCCCTTCGTTCCATAATCCCCTCGGAATGTGGGGTGGCATTGCATACTCCGGTGTGGATTCGCTCTTCCTGAAAGGCCGGGTGCCTTGGACTTTCCACCACCCAGGAGAAGATTACGCGATGACGAAGAAAGCAGAAAACTTCAAGCCTATAGATTACCCTGCTCCCGATGGCGAATTGAGTTTCGATATCTTGACCTCGGTAGCTAGAACGGGAACGAATCATACTGAAAACCAACCTGTTCATTTGGTTGTCAAGGATGGTGACTATGCTAGACATACCAAAGGAAACGCGAAACCTTTTGCTGGATTGTTGAGTAAAGCTTGTCCTGCGGCGGTTTATGAATACGTGGATGTCAAAGACGCTGGTGGCGAAGAAGATGCAGATGGAATGCGATTTGTGATTAACTCGCAAAATTGCATCCATTGCAAGTAAGTATCTTGCTCTTAAGTTATCGTCAAAGCCCGAAATATGTTGCTGACTTCGTTGCTTTGCGTCAGGACTTGCTCTATCAAAGTACCGACACAAGATATCCAATGGACCGTACCCGAAGGTGGCGGTGGACCGAAGTGAGTTTCAGCGCTGAAGCTGGCCCATTGCCTTAAGGCGTAGGCCGTGCTTGAACAGTGATCTAGACCTTGCATTGGTAATCTCACACTGACCACTTGCTCCTCGTCACAGGTACTCCATCACATGAGCTGTAGACGTTAGGAGCACAAGCTTTCCGTGATACCTGTTTATCTGCAAAAGGGTTAACCAGGGTCAACGCCATGTGTGGCTGGTATTGATTTGCGTCACACCGCCTTCCGGTGTTCAGTCCTCCTGTCCAGGTCAGGAGGCCAAGTTGCTGACCCAGATGAGCCAGCGCTTTGGCTGTGCTTGCCACCATTGCATCATCCCAGCTTATCTCAAGGGTGTGAGAGCTCTGCTTACCTAAATGACCAGCTTTCTCCTGCACCATCACATCCAGCGTCAAGTCCAGAAACCGGCAAGCTATCTGGAACGCCCTAATTCGCTAGCTATCACCGAACACCACTATCGTTGTGGTGCATAGACAACACTCGCATACGCCCAGCATCTGAGCATCTGCATTTGGTTTTCACGGAAGCCTACCACTGAATTCTTGCAGCCACGAAACGCCATTATGCCGGCCAACATCGACGTCCGTCCTGGGCTGCATACCATGACGAAAAGCGATTGTACCTACAACGTATCCAGGCATGGATACGTCCTTGAATGGGCACACTGGGAAGCGAGTCTGTTGATGGAGAAATTCCTCAAGCAAGAGGATTATCAATCTAGGCAGCGATATCCGCATCAGTTCGAATATGCTCTGACCAGCTTGCTGACTACCGATGTAATGGTGATGTACCACATAATGCAGCATGGCGGCGTGTCAAGGGCAATGAAGGAAGATTATGGCGGCGCATCAAGGGCAAGGGGAATGAAGGAAGCTCTGTCATGGCTTACTGATCTTGAAGGGCAAGCTCTCGCGCGTGCTGAACGCGAGAGCAAATACAGATCTCATTCCGATCGAGAAGTTCATCAAATTAGCAGATACGTGAAATCTAAGTATCATGGTCTTGACCTGCATAGGTCCCTTCCTCCCGGTTTCTCTCAACGTAATCCACCTTGGCAAGATAGAGATATCCAAAAAAGCGTTAAAAAGGCCTTACCATTCAAGCTATGTCAAGGCTGTATTGCCTGTGGCTTAGGCCCTTCTCCGCCGGGGTCTCAGTCGAGGCAGACCGAAGCGCGAAACCAGGATATGGACATAGGCGTGGACATCCCAGTCGGAATGTACACCATGACACGGCGTCTTTTCCCGAGTCTGAAGAATCCCGCAAAGAAGCCATCGCCGCCCGTACTGGGCTGCCTCTCATGACGAAAATGGATGGTATCCTTCCGGTGCTCAAGCATGGATACGTCCATGACTGGGTACGCTGGAAAGCGAGTCTGGTGATGGAGAAATTCCTCAAAGGAAAGCATGCTCATCTTGGAAAGGAGTGTCCGCATCAGTTCGAATATGTTCTGACCAGCTTGCTGACTTCCGATGTGGAGGTGATGCACGACATGATGGTGGCAAAGTATCGTGGTGCATCAAAGGAAATGAAGGAAGCTCTGTCAAGGCTTGCTTCTCTTGAAAGGCAAGCCCACGCGCGTGCTGAAGGCGAGCGCAAACACAGATTTCGTTACGATCAAGATATTATTCAATTTAGAGAAGACATGAGATTTGAGCTTGATGGCCTTAACCTGTATAGGCCCCTTCCTTCCGGTTTCTCTCGACGCAATCCACCTTGGTTAGGTAGTGATATCCAAAAAAGAGTTGAGAACGCCTTACCATTCAAGCTATGTCAAGGCTGTAGTGTCTGTGGCTTACGCCCTTCTCCGCCGGGCTCACTCGGGGCAAACAGAAGCGCAAAACCAGGATCTGCAGATAGGCGTGGCCATCGCAGTCGGAATGTACACCATGATACGGCGTCTTTTGCCAAGTCTGGGGATTCCGGCGAAGAAGACTACGAGTTAGTCTTCGTCGGAAATAGTAAAGCAGGTGAAAAGTATGCGTATGTAGCCAGAACCCTTAAACGAACGGTCTGCCTATGAATCCTCGATTGGTATGGCAACTGCCTGCCGTGCTGTCCATACCTATGACTTACCTGATTCGACGTTGTATTAAATGTATTATATCATACAGCATCTCGCACCCGCAATTATTTCACTTACACCACTCCGCTTTGTCTGAGTATGTTGGACACACAGGGCCAGCAACAGAAAGGCATAAGGGACAGCTTTCTCCAGACCTGAATGCACCAGAAAGCCGTATCTGTTTTTGGGAATTACTCTGGAATCAGATACTTTACACGCTCACAAGAACGAAGCTCGAGTAGGTTAGTGCATCGTGATACGTAGATGTGCGAATTGGTAACGCTTCAACGGCACCGGTGGAACCTCGTAACGGGCGCGGTCGGGTGGCTTGCGCTTCGAGCTGTGCAGCTTCACTGCCCTGAGTAGGATAAGCGGTAGAGATGCACCTCGCACCCTTTTGATTCATACGCGTAGCTGAGGGTTAGCTTTCCTCTCTCCAGTTATCATAACCAATTGAGTCCTGCAACAGTTACTTGAAGCAAGTAATAACCACACTCGTTTGGCAGTAGGGCCTGGCGCACTCTGCAGAAATCAAAAACATAACTTCGGTCGTCAGCAGTCTAAGCAATTTTGCAGTAGTTGCTTTGCTCTATTCTAAAGCAAAGATGGGGCGACCACATGCCCATCCGAGACGCCAGGGACGCTCGAAACTCCCAGATCGCAGAACAGCACGCCCTCCTTCGACTAAGGAGCAAGTAATCGTCAGTCGAGGGCTCGATTTTGCAGCTGAGCAGACGGGCATCGAGCGGAGTAATTTGAAAACTGTAGCCAGAATAGGGCTACGGTTGGCGTACATATTCCTAAGCTCGAGAAAAGGGAAAAAAAAGCCTGAACATAAGCGAGATGTGCAACTGAAGGGAACGGCCAGAAAAGGTTCCACTCAATCTAAACAAGGAAAACATGACCTTGGTACTCGTCATGCAGCACCGAGCAGCAATCACGAGAAACCGCATAACGGGAAACGGCAAGACAAGAAGGGTTCACCCACGTCCTCTCCTTCTAGTAAGCGTTCTGCTCGTCCGCACAAAGGTCAAGGGCAAAGGGTGGACTCGGATGCTAGCAGCCATGTTTCAACCGGAAGCAGCCCTTCTGCCCACAGCCACAAAAGTGGGTCGAGCCTAGCCTCTTCTTTGCCTGCAAAGCAGCCGCCGAAACATGCGTCAACATCGGATTCGAACAGACGGAAGCCCAGATCCAAGAAGGGCGGTAGGTAAAGCGAGCTCGATAGCAGGTCAAGGCAAGCCCAAGCATTCAAATCGAAAAAAATCCGACTACCCTGCTTGATCCTTTACCTGACCTCGAGTGATGAGTTTTTCCCATTCATCATTCGCCGTAAGAAGACAGTCTCGTTACTTCCATAGACTGTTGAGTCCATCATTCGACATACCGAAGGCACCTGAGACCTGATCTACAGTATTCTCCATTCACCGCCAATAGATGATAGTCCCTGATACTGCAATTCCTCTTTATTGTCTGTCCCAAGCAGCACACGGGAAATCCTGGTCTGCAGAGCCCCGTTATGCTTGCTCTCGCCGTCGTTGTCATCCTCGCTGGGATCGAGAGACGAGGTCCAGCTTGGGTTGTTGACACGTTTGCGACTCGGTCGGACTTTGTCGGACTTTGCACAGCAGATACAAAAATCATGCTGTGCAACTTGACCCGTCTGACTCGTCCAAGGGTTTCTGTTGAGCTATAAAAACGACTTGACTACTGTTACCCTCTTCTTCACTTTGTAGGAATCAGAGACATTTTTCCATCACTGCTCCTTTCGCTTGGAGATTCACGCTTATTATCACTTTGACCTGGATACGCTTTGCCGATTAGCTCGAAAAGACCGCATACTAGGCGATGTCAGGCTATCCAAGGATCAGAGTGTCGCATATGCTCATGCAACTCCCACCTGACTCTTCTGCGGAGAATATAGTGAAAGCTCTTTTAAGGGACCTGGAACGCCAGTTTGTGCAGGATGAACTGGCTGCCCTGCCCCCCAAGCCTAAGTATCCTCCTCACAACGCTCCTGAGGCAAGAGCCGCTCAAGCTGTGGATGCTCGTGCCAGGAAGTCATACGATGACAGGGTAGTAGCGCTTGCAGGGAGCGCCCAGTGTCGTTATGCTTTCTCACGCATAGTACATCATGACATCGAATCTGAAGTCGAGTACCATAGGCAGAAGTTATTTAGCTTACCGGTATTGGCTATTGGGAGGATAGCCAAAAGCGTCTCTTGGTTAAGCTCGCACCTCTGCGGTGTGCAGCAAGGAATATCAGTTTAGAGCGCTATCGTCTGGCAATCCAGTCTGCGATGCTCTGCGGAAACCAGACCGCCTATTGGAGAGGCGTCAACGAGATTATTCGAACATATGACCTCTCCCAAGCATTTAGACAGACCAGGACCACGGCTGCCGAGTCTATCGATCCGCGAGGGTCACGTGAAAGGCTAGTGATTGATTGACGGGATAACCATCATGTAGAGAACACAAGAGATTCTCGATGGCAGACAGACCTGTGCGACAGCATGGGTGTGGAGGTGTTGTGTATCATAGCTTGCAGCATGGTGTTGAAGTGGATCTATGCAATTGACAGAGTGCGATCGAGTGTGCTATGCGAGGATGTTCAAGTGGTGGCGTCGCGGCTAATTGCTTGGAGGGTAGGAGTAGCAAGGGAAAGCGTCAAGTCAGGTCGATGCCAATCTGCGAGTGGTGGCTGACAGACAGTAGTCTATTAACAGAGCAAGCTTGCATTACAGGTGCCAGCACAGCGGCCCCATCGCTCCGCTCCACCGGTCGAACTCTTGTGCGCGATTTCCAGAGTCAGCATCGCTGCAGGATCAGCTGCCCGAAGACCCTGCACATATCGCACTCGAGATCCGCACAACACGAGTGTGTAGGGAGACGCAGCGGTGAAGAGTCTGCAAGTATACCCTCGACACTCTGTCCAGTCCCTCCACCGCGCACTCCGATCTGCGTGCATTCCAGCACAGCCAAGAACTGAAGCCCGAAGCAAAGACAAGGCAAGCGTGTCTACAGGTTAACCGACCCCAGCACGCTCTGGGTGCAGCGATACCACAACAGCATCGCACCGTCTGCCTGTAGCGCACCTGCTCCTCAGCCAGCAGCCATGTCGGGCCCGTCGCCCCCGTCCAGCAGCGAGAATGGCGCTTCTCCGTTCTCGTCCCATCAGCCAGCAGCTGGAGCCAGCGGCGCATACCATCCGCAGCGCAACATCGACGGCTCGTCTGGCACTGCGTCCTCCAGCTCGTCCTCGTCTGGCGGGGCTCCAGCGGCCTTCAACCCCCGCTCTTCGTCCATCGACCACTTCAGCAGCGGCAGCGGCTTTCTTCCTATGGGTGCTGCATCGCAGTTCCAACAGCAGCAATCCTCGCCAGGCTATGGCGCTCCATCCTCACCTGGCCAGTTCAACAACGCGCTGAACTCGGGCAGTGCAGCGCCCACCCCCTTCCTGACGCCCTCGAACCGCAACTCTAGCTATTCCTTCATGGGCCAAGCAGGCAACACCGTCGGCTTGGACACCACGTCCGCCGCAATCGCAAGAGGTGAAGTCGGCGCAAACTACTCTCGCTATTCTACCGGCAATCTAGCTGCCCTTGCCGCTGCAGCTGGAGTAGGAGGTCCAGTCGTAGCTGCCAACTCTGGCAACTCAAACCGCATGTCTTCATACTACAACAACGGCCATTCCCATCGTCAAAGCATGGCTGGAAGTATTTCGGGCAGTGGACCGGGCCCATACACCCCGTATGGAACTGGCGACAGCGACAACGTTCAAGTCGAACTCGATAACCTCCCTCAGACGATGTATGCGGGCAATACAACCGGTCTGGCGTCGCCTGTCTTCCCTAATTCGCGATCCAGATTCTCCGAATACGGCTTGAACAACGATGCCAGCTCGAGCGAGTCTCCATCATTCAGAGACTCTGCTGTCTTTGATGGCGCCTCCAACAGGCATGAATCCATGTATGCTTCGGGTAAAAGCATGGAGGATACCTCGCTCCTTTGGAACGAGAAGAACGTAGAGGCAGATGAGTGCGTGGCTAGTTTGCTCACCTCCCACGCGCTGTATCATACTGAATGTATCTGTCTTGAATCCTATCTTGCATCCCTACTCCAATTCGCACGATCCTATTCCCCCCCCCCCCAACACTTCTCTCTCGCATTCGTACGTCGCCCATTCTTTATCCAATCAAACAGCTTCCTGCACGACCCGAGAACACTACAAACTGCGCGTTCGGATAGGTGGTGGAACTTTCCTACTTCCACACGTGGTATTCTGAACGCATTGGGCATAACTATGCTGTTGGGTGGTTTCCTAGCCCTCTTCATGGGTTGGCCCATACATACTTGTGAGTTGCGCGTTCCCCTCATGTTCGCCCTGCACAATGCACTCCAGGGCTCGCGTTCTACGTGTACTGATGCGAATTCTTCTTTGCTTTTCGATAGACCTAGTACAGCAGCGGGGAACAAACTGGGGATGGAATATGGGAGGCGTGAATGCTTCTGGTCAAGTTCCAGATATACCCAACCTACCAAGCTTGATTGATAATGATACGCCAGATGAGATCAGGAATTCGATTAGAACGGGTTACAATGGCAGAGACTATCAACTTGTGTTTAGCGACGAATTCAACACAGACGGGAGAACTTTCTATCCCGGTGACGATCCTTTCGTGAGTCACTTTCCCCATTTTGTTGCACGTCTATTTGGAATAACGCAGCTAATTGCTTATTGCCGAACAAACAGTGGGAGGCCGTAGATCTACATTACTGGCAAACCCGTGATATGGAATGGTATGATCCTTCGGTCCCCACCACTCGCGATGGCTACCTAGATATCACTATGACACAACAGGTAAGCTTTGCATATCCATCCCGTTATCTCCCGTCGTATCGAGCAAGCTGACTGGGCATGTTCTTGCATCATTTCCCAGCCTATCAACGGTCTCAGCTTTATGTCTGGTATGATTCAAAGTTGGAACAAACTGTGCTTCAATGGTGGTGCATACTTTGAAGTATCGATGTCCATGCCCGGTAACCCTCGTGCCTCGGGATACTGGCCTGGTGCTTGGACTATGGGCAATTTGGGACGTGCTGGTTTCGGTGCAACCAACGACGGAATGTGGCGTGAGTAGCTGTCTCTCTGACAAGTACAATAACAATAAATATTGTCCCGAAGCTGATTTCTGTGTTCTGGGTGTGATATGCTTGTTTAGCTTATTCTTATGACAGTTGCGATGTTGGTACACTGCCTGGCCAAATCTTTGCAAACAATACCCCTACTGCAGCTCGCACTTCTGGTCTAGAAGAGTACAGCGGTCAACTATCATACCTCCAAGGACAACGTGCTTCTGCCTGCACATGCAAAGGTGAAGATCACCCAGGCCCAAATGTGGGAGTTGGTCGAGGTGCTCCAGAGATCGACATCAACGAAGCCCAGGTGGACTGGCGAGGTTACGGTACCGCTTCACAGTCTATCCAGATCGCTCCTTTCGATGATGGATACAATTGGGATAATACATCCTCGGCTGGCTTGGAAATCTATAATTCTACAAAGACCTACCTCAACTTGTGGAAGGGTGCGGTCAATCAAGAATCCGCTTCTGCTGTTTCAATGTACGAAGATTGCTACGACGGTGAAAGATATGAAAGCTTTGGATTCGAATTCGTCCCTGGTTCGAGTGTGGATTCTCAGATTACTTGGTCTATCGGTGGTGTACCCACTTGGACTCTGAAAGCTGGCGCTTTCCCACCCAATCCGATTACTCAAGTCGGACAACGTCTCATTTCAGTAGAACCGATGTACATGGTTCTCAACTTGGCTCTGTCAGCCGCTTTCCAATCTTTACAGTTTGATAGGTTGGAGTTTCCAGGTACACTACGAATTGATTATGTCAGAGTATGGCAAGAGAAGGGTAAAGCCGATGTTACGTGCGATCCTAAAGATTATCCTACTACCGACTATATCAACAGACACATTGATCTCTATACGAATCCAAACATTTCAACCTTCCCGAGAGAATTGTGGCCTAAGAATAGTATAGATGAGAATGGGTGCAACTGAGAGCAGAAACCTTCCTCCCACAATGGATAAGAGGAATATCAATACATCGATCGTAGTAACCACGAATAAGCTTTTAACGAAATGATGAACAAGCTGGTCCAATCCTCCCTTTTTCATTCTACCCCGCAGGAAGTGAAATATTGGGTCAGCTAACGACAAGCATCACAAAATCTTCACTTGGAATTTATCGGCAATTTCAAACCAATCTAAAAAATGTGCTCTCGAATTTGGGGATTCTTTCAAGGCTTCGTGTAACCTTGTTTTAGTTTTTCTCTGTTCAATTTCACCACAATGGACAATACACTCTTCAGTTTCATAATCACCCATTTTACTTCTCTTTTCACCGTTTACTCCCCTCCAGGAAGGATGTCGGTACAACAAATACTTCTCTACTATCGTACGTCGTACTTGGGACCTCATCACGACACCGGCTCAAAGCAAGTTCATGGCAATAAGGTTTTCACGACATTTGATCTGGCATTGCGTGATTTCAGTATTGCTAGACTAGAAATATCATATGGCGGTGAATTGGCCAGCCATTTGGAGGATGAATATATGGACATTTGTTGACCTCCGAGCTATGCCACATTTCGTGCTCATTCTTCCTCCTTCCTACGAATCCTATCATGTACATTTCCCTAGACTCTTTCAATTCTCAGCTTGTCAGAGGGTATTTCGAATATTATCTATATCCAACAAATCTGTTTACTTCAAACATAAATAGGATTCGGCTTTGTTTCAGTCTTTAATGGCTATATTGACCCTTACAAGGGAAGACTACCCCATGGCTTAGATATGTACCCGTATGATATTTCTATTTTTGTTTGTTTTTCGTTTTGATGAAAAGTCAATTCAATCAAGTCGTTTGTCGACTGCCCTTGGGGTACCTGACTCCTTGTGTCGCAATTAACAGACTCATCAAAGCTGTCATTGCGCCACTAGCCGTTCATCAAGCTTAATTTCCGGCAGGTCCGAAGCCGAACGGCACTAGAAGGTTCCGACAGGGCATCTGAAAGCCTTACTGAAAGACTTGACATGTCATTAGACAATCTTCGCAAGCCATCAGAATGTCCGGCAAGTCATCAACTTATCATGAGATGATTACTAGAAGCAATGTGGTCTGAATCAAACAGTTGACGGGGTTCATCAAAGGAACTAAGATTTTGACAGTCCATCCGGATGGCACTAGAAGATTTTGACAGGACAACAAAGGACAGGGTTCGTGCACGACGGGAAGATCTTGACAGGTTCATAGACAGACGTCGCCCGCGCGCCACTAGAAGACGTCCGGCGGGTCGTTAACTGAAACAAAGCAATGCTATGCTTGACAAGTCATGATTTCCGGGGCTCACAGAACCTTCCAAAGGAACATCAAAATAATTCTGTAATGGCCATGTAAGCATTTGGCAAGCTATCAGTTGCCTTAGGAAGCGCGAACAGCGGACACGATAAGCTTGAATCGTAACGAATGTTAGCGAATCGTCATATGGGGCCAGTTCTGGGTGCGATTAACTCTTTCTCCTTGTCTACCAAGTCTATTCAGTGGAATCTAGTCTGATGCAAGTACTACTAGCAACGTTGTTGACGAGCTATGACAGTGGAAGCTGTGTAACGACACCAATGTATATACCGTATGCACTTTGGCTTCAGTAAATCCTGCTCTTGATCATGGAGAAGCGAGAGAGCGTTTCCATCGATACCCCTTGCCCACCTCCAGCGTTGCCGATTCTACCTGTAAAACGACCCGGAGAATCATACTCCTTCTTCTCGATCAATCGCTTGGTCTCTCCATCCTGGAACTGATAAACAAATGTACATGGTCAGATGATGCAGCAGGCCAGCTGAGCGCAGACTTACCATCTCGCCTGCTCCAACACCAATATGCGGCCGCGCCCTATCATTGCGCTGATCTTCAGCAGCTCGCTCCTCCATATTTGCATACCGGGACAATGCAAATGCACGCAGATTGATGCCTATCAGTAACTTGATGATGACGAGGCTGCATGCGATAGCTAGGTCAGTGTATATACCCTTAAGACAGTAAATTAACTGAGCTTACCATGCCCACAAGATCGCTCCTATAAGCAGGAATACAAGCCAACTGACGATACGCGCCTGGCCTTCCGGACCTATACTGACATAGCTGAGCAGGCCCCGACCCACAGCAAGCTTTCTCGGTGGGGCGCATTCATCTATGTGCGATGTGTCTGCGAGCATCTCAATCGTCTGGAAGATTACGCGGACGATGAGACATCCAACCGGCAATGCTGCGAAACCTAGGCGTCTGGCTAATGCCGGTGACTGATCCGCAAAGGCCTAGACAAGGGAAGGGTGAGCAACGGTCTCCACTACGTGACAACATACTTACTGAAGTAGGCGAGCTGGGATTGCCCATCACCAGATCCTTGCACAATACGTCAATAAAGCGGCCGTACACCGCGGGGCGGACTGGCATGCAGGTCCAGTAAGCGATCGTCCAAGTGTTGGTCGTGGCGATGCGTGCACGACTTACTATGATTGAACTTCGTGATGAAAGCATGCTTTAACCAATCTACGAACATCTCCGATAGAACGACAATGAAGACTGGGCTGAAAATGCTTTGCAGTATAGTCATTGAAGGCATGACCGGGATGAAAGAAGTTGGAAGCAGCGAGAATGTCGACCCATTGAGTTCGATGAGATTGCGCAGAGCGATTACACACAGCATCAAGCTGAGCTGGAAGCGCTCAACGATATCTGTTAATGCAGAAAGACCATACCAATACGTCAGTCGATGGAAAGCCGTCAGCAAGTAGGTTATCAAAGGACTGATTTGACTCACCTGCACAGCTCATCTGAAACAAATTCTCTTTCTCAAACTTCTTGAAGACAGAACCTTTGATCTCTACGAATTGATTCGAAAGAAGAAGCGTAAGAAGAGCATTATCGTACGAATTTATAGCTACATTTAGGGATACAAGACTGTAAAACAAGACAAGGGTGTGGGTGACTGGGTACAGGAAGAGCGATTGACTGAGCTCGAGTACTATGACAGGACGTAGAGCGTGTGTCAACTTACTGGTATACACGACACACATCATAAAAAGACCCGCTGGTCGAATGCGAGGCTGGGAACCGTCTTCTCGACGACCTAAAGTCGCACGCGAGCACAGCGAATCCAAGAGATCTTGCCCAAATGAGCAACAGAGGCGGTCGGCAATCTAATTCAAAGCCATGGATGACTTTTCAGTTATCCCCTGGTGTCCATTTGTCCGATCCAAGGTGCTTACCTCGAGGACATTGAAGATAACATAGAGTTTGATGACTTCCTGTCCGCGTACAGAATGATACATTTTGCTTGCATCGGTGATGTGATGCAGCGTGAAGCATGTGACAAGAAAGATGGAGAATTTGGCCAAGTCGCATTTGGCGGAAACTGGCAATGACCTCCGTTTGCCAGGCTTAAAATAGCCTGCAGCCCATCGTTTGAGGGCTATCGCGAAGCGGAGAGGAAGGATTGTGAAGGTGTAGAGGAACGAGTCCAAGCAGACAAAGTATCCAAAGATGATGATCTGTTGGGTTCACAGGCAGTATAAGCGCAATGTTCGGCCGGGGTGGGTTAAATGAACGAACCTGCTCAACAGCCATCGGGACAGCGAAGAAATTGGTAACTCTCTCCGCTTTCATCTCCTGTGAGCCGTCCAGTTCGGTAGCACCTAGTTCTTCGCGCAGATAGTCCCAGAGTGTAGCAGGCAGAAAGCGCGTCCCTACATTTGACAGGCCCCGAGGTCTTGTGGCCACAGTGGGCGTGCTCGGTTCGGGACTGAGTGAATCTTCCCCAGACGGGCGAGGTATGCCATCACTTTCCGATGTTATCTGGCTGTCAACGAGATGGCCTCCATGATATTGGTGATCGTATGCTTCTGCCTCGGTGTCGAAGGTTCTATACATGCCAGGGTATTCGCCACGAGTATACACTTCAGGCGTTGCTGAGTGCAGGCGGTCCAGCGTGTCGCCGTAGTCCTCATCAAGACTGCGCGTAACCTCTGGACTGGGCGAGCGACTTGGTGATGGAGTGGGTAAGTGGTTTCGTCGCCAGTGACGACCAGTCTCTCTGCGGTTGACTCCGTCATTGTCGTCCTCGTCCTCTTCTATAACTTGAGTGGCAGCACCATCGTTGGACGTGCCGTCAAATGTGCGCGCTTCTAGCAGGTCTGTCAGGTCGGGTGCAGAGCGTGATGGCTGCAGCTGTGCTCGCTCCATCGTGGTATCATGTGTGCAGCGCCATATCCTGCCTGCATGAGTGGATGGTGCGGATGGAAGAGACGTGATCGTGAAAGTGCTTCTTCATGTTGGCTTTCAGTCAACATCGTCAAGCTCGAGCACGCTGTTTCAGAGGTGATGACTCGTTTCCACTGAACGTTCGGTGTACAGCGAAGCTGACTTCCCTGCTCCTTGTAACATCGCTGGCACCCTACAGTCATGCGAGCAACACTACATCTTTTGTCGCGGATACGAACAGTCCCAGCCTCGTCAATACCAGCTGCAGAAATACGACTGCCTCCTCCGGGGTACAAAGCAGCAAAGACAACGAACAAAGGCACTGCAACTATCGATGCCGTTGCAAAGCAGGCTGAGGGATCATCGTCGGATTTGCCATCAAATCTTCGATTAGAAGAGTTCATACCGCCCAAGCAGCTTTATGCCGGCATTTCAGAGGCAGACAGGGAGGTTGTGAGTGCTCCATACTTTCCCTGACGACTGGCACAGCATTTGATACTGTTACTTGCTTTCTAGCTTAAGCAACTCGCCAGGGAATGATCACGCTTTTCGCAAGCAGCTTTCGCAGTTACAGTAGTTCACCCTAGTCTTTTCGCTTTCGTCGGTACCAGTGTATCAACAATGTACTTCTCATAGTCACTACAGCACTGCATCAGTCACATGTTGCTACAATCTTCGCATTCCTAATCTTCCTTGTGCAACAATGTACCGCGATGATGGATGTTCGCAAAGCCTAGTCTTGAGTCAGATTGATCGATAGTGCTGCAGGTCCGGACAACACAACGTTAGACGTGTGAGGACCGACCTGAGCATTTGGACTCACTGCCGCCGCAATTCGGCCTGCCAAGTGATGGGCTTCAGAGGTGAAGCCGTGAGAGCAATGCCGATACTGAGCAGCACGAAGGACCCAGCCAGCTGAAGGGTTTCCTGAGGAACGCATGAAGAGACAAGGTCAGTCAAGATGCGGAAGTAAACCAGCGCGGTAGATTCAGCATACCTCCGAGAGTATGGCTAAAGGTTCAGTCGCCAGAGCTGTTTGTGCGGTCCTTCAGTCAGATGGGATGTGCCGCCACGCTTTCGTGCATGTATAGACCCACCTCTACGATATGCTGATAAGAGCAGCAGGACAAGGCCGGTGAATGTCAGGAATCTGCCGAAGCTCGCAATCATCCCGGGTACTTTCGCCATGATGCCGGAGCTTTTGTCGTGAACTGATCTGCGCGCGAAGTCAAGCTCGATTGTCGAACATCAATTCGCTATTCCTGCCGGAGCGCCCTTCACATTTGCGCTAATAGCTGCGAAATAGCTAATCAAGAAAACGAGTAACAAGACATACACGTATGGCTGCGCTCATGGAACATGAGAAGGTGATACCAATGAAGATGCATTGCAACAGCTCCGCCTCATGCTTCGTCTCCTTCCTAATGCCTCCACAGTCGCCGATATAATAATGTACATTCTTTTTGTTTCAAAACAGTATATTGGGGGACAACACAATCAACGCATCGAGGTTTGACCTGATTCGTCTGGTTTCATGAGAGGAGATTATTGACTAAATAATAGATGGTGGTTTGGTGTGATAAGTAGAAGATCCGGTGTCTAGTCCGCTGGACAAACCACATTGGGAGGGGTGGCAAGTCTGCTCAGAGAATTAAACAACCCAGTCTCTGAAAAGATCCGCAATAGTTGAAAGCGGCGGCGAAATGGTTCTTTGCCAGTTTATCGCTTCTTGGATAAGAAACCGGACAGATCGCCCAAAGGAACATTAAATGGCATACCAGTCGATCCCAATATCAAAGCGAGCAGGATCCACCATCCACAAATGGATGTGAGGAAACCGAAAGCTCCACCTGCTACGAAGAGGGAGTTCGGATCGCGTCCCTCGCCAATGCGGAAGTAGCCAGCAGCAAGGAGGAAAAGATCGACATCGAGTACCGTGAAGAGAACGACAAACACTATGTTGGTTCTCAGAGATCCGAGCAAGCTGAACGCACAGTTAGATCCCAGTCAGTTCACTTCCAATAGGTAAAGAGACTGCTAAACTCACTAAATGAAGACGACGACTCCCCAGCAAACAAGATACACAGCAATACCCTCCGCAAAGAGCGGATTCGCCTGTCCCTCAGTTGCGTTACCCGTTGCACTGTATGCAGCCGCAACGCCAACAGACGGGTCTTGTATGATTGCAAAGGCTAGCCAGAAACCTCCAAAAGAAGTGAAGACTACGAAGGGGAAAGTATTGCCAATGATCTAAGAAAAAGCGAAAGGAGATTAGTCGTATTCAAAAATGATCCTCTCGCCGTGCGGTTATCTTAACGTACCCATTCCATGATGCCTGCCAAGAACATGCAGATACCACCCAAAGCATAGAAAGCTCCACAAATGGCAGTACCAGACGCGGCAGTTGCTACAGAGACGGACGCATTAGCCAGTTCAACGTCTCTAGGTAATTTAAACGACTATTGCGCTCACTGGAACCGAAGTTCATTAGATAGACGGAGAAGGGTGTAAGGGACAGCAGGAAGCCGACGATACCGCTTATAACAGGGCCAGTTAGTATCCTTTTCAAGGAAGCGGCTTTCAGCCTTGGCATGACTTACAGAGCTGCAGAGGGAAAGACAGACATATCAGGAGGCTATCCGCAAAGCGAGGTCGAGCAGGTTTTATCCACTCACGTGTAGGGTTACCAAGACGTTTGCTTAGATCACCCTTACCACCGACACCACCGGGCTGGAGATATAGCTGTTCAAACTGTTCAGGTGCTATTTGGTAAAGCAAGCACTGGTTAACATAAGAAATCAACGAGCAAGCGTCTTTGCGTAAAACAGCTGCCGCTGGCTCGACTCACTCAGAGTGACAGAGATCTGCCTGCCAATGGGCTGACCACCTTGGATCATGCCCGGAGCGGTAGTTTGCTGGCCCAACTCGGCATCTGTATATCCGGCGCCATTATTATGATGGGCCGACTTTGGCTCCAGATGCATTGCTGGATTGGCATTACTGTTTGCAGTATTCGTGTGTGCCATCTCGGTAGTGAGATGCCTTGTAGCACCGGAAAGTGATTACGGGATGTTTTACTGTTCACGTGCGGTATCGTATCCCAGGAACCCCAGCGGTTTAGGAACTTCTGAACAAAGAACGAAAGAAGAGGGAGACAGAAGCAGTCAGAAGAAGTACAAGCTATGTATGCGAAGTCCGTGCATCGAGTCTCCTCACCTTTCCGTAAAGAAGTCTCCTGCACGGGAAAGACTCGGGCGAGAAAGTGATATTGCAAAGGAGAACAGAGGGATTCCCTGTCTCACTTGCCAGCTGGATATAATGATCCTCCTTCTACGGAAAGGAGATTGAGGGGAACGCTTCTCTCCTAGCGCGGGTACCAAGTACCCTACTGCGGCCGGCATGGAGATATCGCACTGCTAGATCCCAGCCGTACCCGAGGCGCGAAATGGTCGCGGACGGCGCGAACTTCACTTGCGGCTTCTTTCGGTGCTCCGAAATATTACAGGCGTCTTCTAAAAGGTAGGGCCGCGCGTCAGCACCATTACGTACGTTCTGCACATCTGATAGGCTGAACACAAAGGTGGGGCAGGTGATCGACCTTTACAAGATTCCGGGGGCCCAGATTCGGAACTCTATCGGTCTCGTGACCTTCCTCGATTGCCCGTGCTTCTGTACTCTATTTATATGGCTTGCCGAATGGGAAACCGCAATGATCTGAAGATCCTCGAACGGCGGAGCATCGCACGATCTGCCACTTACTGTGGCCATGGCAGAATCAGGTAACACCGTTTTTACGCAGCGGTTTCAATGGCGTTGTCTATGTCTGTGACACTTGACTTTGCTATACTACTGCTGCACTACGGTACTGGTTTGGGCAACAGAAATGCAATACATAAAATCCTCAGTTAGCCCAGCCGCGATGAGATTCGGCAGTACCCAGAATTAATAAATGATGGCCAATTTACAGCACGAACAGTACCCGTCCTGTCGCGTCTGGACAAGCCTGAGGTGACGTCGAATTCATTGAACGCCTACAAGTGATTCGAACCTTGTGATTCATTGCAGCAGATAGCTACATTCTATTTATGGCACTACGGAAAGCAGCCAAATAGTGACCGACTGGATTGCTGTCCGAATTCAGGACTAGGTCGTACCGCATCCTACTATGTGGCATCAGCATCTGATTAAATCTAGAACGGAGCACAAGCGATAGCAGGCGACTACATGGTACCGCAATGCGAGATCAGCTATTCATCCAAGAATACAATTAGTATTTCGCCAAAAGAGCGCCCTAGGGCGTGCAATGCACAAGTGTCACAAGCTACCGAAGCGGGCTAAACAGACTTCAATGAATTGCGCACAGTTGGCAAATTAGGCTTGCTTCTCTTCGTGCTGCCTCCCTGAGGGGACATGCTGTCATTGGACCGAGGGTTGTGTAGATTTACTGGCAGAAGTGTTCTTCTGTGCATTTGCTCGCCGAAAGCCCTGGCGGTCCGTCGGCGGACAGCACGCGCCACGTTGGTCTATCCATTTCGGCTGGTACATTTGATACGCTCGTATCCCCACAAAGTTTAGCGGCGCCCCGGGAAAACCCCTCTAGCCGGGAGCCGCGGACTACAGGTGTCACTGCCGACAGCGGCAGGGCTTCGGCCACGCCTTGGGAAGTACGGCATTGCGTGATCTCTGCAGGCACGATAGAGCCACTTGTGTCTTAGCATGCGGTTGATCAAGCTTCCTTCGCTTAAGCTCGCGATAAAGGTCCGGCCCGTCCTTTGCCTGCAGCGCGAGGGTTCGACCAGTTTGCCACATCTGCCGTCCCCGCATACCGAGCGAAGTCGGCGAACGGTGCACCACACATCGCAAGTGTAGGCCACCTCCCTTTTCTTTGCAACCAATCGGTACACGGTAATCTGTTCTCCACGAGTTCCCTCTCACATACATCGAATATACTATAGCCTGCAGACATGGCAGCAGCAGATGTTTCCGGCAAGTCCGGTATTCCTCAACCAACCTACGAGCCTATCAGTGCTCCAGGTGTGTTTCTTAGCCAATGTCATGTAGGATCTCAGGGACATGGTCCGTTAAGCTGACTTCAGTTTCCGGCGGCTGTCCTGTTCCTGTGCCTTGTCCGAACATGTTTGGCAGGCTTTGACGATCCATCAATCAAGCCTATGGAGGCTGCAAAGGCAGCACATCAATGGTGCAATCAATTCCAGGCCGCTTTGGACAAGGGAGACGCGGATGGGATTGTTGAACTCTTTGTCGACGATGGCTGGTGGCGCGATATGCTCACCCTGACTTTCGATTTCAATTCGTATAAGAGTAGGTTTGAACGTTACACAAAGAGCCCCAGTACAGCCTGATGAATCCGATGTTTTGCAGAGAATGATATTAAGGAAGGCCTCGAGAAGCATGGTATGCCACCTATAAAGAATCTGAAAGTTGTGCGACCAGGAGACGCAAGTATTGTCCCTGTGAACGACAACCTTACCTGGGCACAGTAAGTACACGAGGGATAAATCTCTGTCAAATTATGTTAAGGATAATTGTTCTGCAGAGCATTTCTAACATACGAGACTGACAAGATCCGTGGAAAGGGTTTGATCCGTTTGAAGGAAGAGAACGGTAAATTCAAGCGAGCGTATACGTTCTTCACAGTAGGTCCATCGCACCAAAATGTCACACAACGTCCGATGGTGTCTGACATGTGCGCGAGTAGACCGTCTGGGAAGTAAAGGGTCACGAGGAACATGCCTACGAAAGACGACCGAACGGCGCTGAGGTCCACGAGGCTGGTCCCGATGCAAAGAACTGGCTCGAACTCGTGAGTATCATTACGAGAACACTGTCCTAGCTTCGTCTAAACTTCTCACATATTCAGCGCAAGGAGAAGATCAAGTTTGAAAAATCAGACCCTACTGTTCTCATCATCGGGGGTGGTCAGAACGGTTTAATGATTGCTGCCCGTCTCAACGCACTCGGGATACCCAATCTCATCGTAGAGAAGAACCCTAACATTGGTGACAATTGGGCAAACCGTTATCACAATCTAGTCTTACATGATCCCGTCTTTGCGGACCACTTCCCATACCTGCCATATCGTGAGCGTGCAAAGCACATCCAGCTCGTACAATTCATCCACTGACCTCCAATTCCCCTATTACTTAGCTCCACACTGGCCTATCTTCAGTGAGTGTAGCTTACAACGCGTTTGTACATTAATCAACACGTATCGTACTGACATAATGGCGAAATAGCACCCAAGGATAAGCTTGCTAGTTGGTTCAAGCACTACGCCGAGGCAATGGAGCTCAATGTGTGGACCGAAGCTACTATCGAAGGAGGTGCAAAGTTCAACGAGCAAACCGGCAAATGGACCGTAAACGTTGTTCACAAGGGTCATCCCGACCGCGAGATGCAGGTCAACCATATCGTCTTGGTGAGCTGAAAATTTCAGGAGCACATGGCTCGGCACTGACAAACGAGCATTTTGAAGGCTACTGGCTTCTCTGGCGAACCTCGTATGCCTGACATCGAAGGAATGGACACATTCAAGGGGCCGATCATGCACTCTTCCAAGCATAAGGGTGCTGAGGGCTTCAAAGGCAAGAAGGCTGTAGTAGTTGGGTGCTGTAATTCTGGCCACGATATTGCAGCTGCAAGTGTATACGTCTACCAGCTCGATATAGTCTTGTTGCTGATACCGTTCCTTCGGATACTACAGGAGTTTTATGAACATGGCGCCGACACCACTATCGTGCAGCGGTCAAGTACCTACGTCGTCTCGAGCAAGCATGGTCTCCCAGCCTGGTTGAATGGGTTTTACCAAGAGGGTGGACCACCTATTGATGATGCCGATTTACTTTTCACATCTTTACCTATCGAACTTGTCGGAGAGTTTCACCTGGAATCGACCAAAAAGGTTGCAGAGTTAGATAAGCCGACTCTCGATGGGTTAGAGAAAGTCGGATTCAAACTCAACCGATACAACTCTGGACTTTTCATGAAGTATTTCCGAGATGGCGGTGGTTACTATCTCGATGTAGGCTGCTCGCAGTTGATTGCAGATGGTAAAATCAAAGTGAAGCAGGGACAAGAAATCAAGAAAATACACCCCAACGGCATTGAATTTGCAGACGGAGATTTCAGGGAGGCCGATATCATCGTGCTGGCCACTGGGTACGGGTCCATGCGAGATACTGTACGACGGGTCATCGGTGAGGACACTGCCAACAAGATGCACACCTGCTGGTCATTTGACAAGCAAGGCGAGATACAAACCGTCTGGAGAAATAGCGGTGTTCCCGGATTTTGGTTACAAGCCGGCAACTTCTTCCAAGCAAGATGCTTTTCGCGCGTATTAGCATTGCAGATTCAAGAGATCGAGCTGGGCATGGCTGACAAATACCATCCTTATCCTGTAGAGAAGGAGATCAAGGATCCCCGGTTCTAGATGATCATATTAGTACAGCTTGCGACATGGAATGCTCAAAGATGTTTTGGTCCTGGACTGAATCGTTGTTAACCGTAGCTGGGGGTCGTTTATCTGTTGTGTAGCTTACTTCAATTGAGATTGACAAATATACTTTGCTTACCGCGTTATACTGCCACTTTGACTACTGGTAAAAGTAAGTTGCCGACCTTAAAGTACAAAAACCCTTGAAGGACCTGTCCAAGCGTACTTCCTTCCGGAGTTAGTAAATGCACAACTCCCACTCAGCGGATATTACTGCCCCTAAGATTCATGCGCTCTATACGGCTGCGTGATATTACGATGCGACATACGTATACTTATATGGTGTCTTTCGTATAGCATGGGTAGAAGCCCTTCATAGAGTTATCGGTAGAACCCAGCTCACTATCACCGGAAGCCACACGGACCGTAGGGGTATCGAAGTCTCGCTTCTTTGCAAAAATGTGCTTTCAGTCCAGCATCCAGTAATCAGTATTCGCAATGTGGTTCGATATGAAAGTGTAAGCAGGGTTTATTGCATTTCTCTACCGCTTCAACATTGATAACTGGCCTTAGGCCGGCCATCGACATTCGAGGATGGTACGAGCATGTCCTATCGAAATATCCGGGCTCGTAAACTACCTTGTCGAAAGGCGTCTAGACGTAATATTGATAGTGTTCCTCCCATTCGGTACGCTAGACCAAAACTAGATCTTCTCGGTACCCCATACGGAATTACTCGCGAACGTTTTGGGCGCGATGGTGTCCGTCTGCAGAGTGAAGGTCAGCACCAAGGCAAGATCACTTCTAATCATTCCTGCGCACCCGTTGCCCCCGAAGGCTGCCCGTCAGGCGACGGTCTCGCTCCATCATCATGGCATCCCAGTCATCAATACCCCAGCGGGGGGGCTGTCATGCCGGAAACTGTCAGTAGGGACCTTCCTCCGACGCCTGATCATCTCATATACCTTGCCGTCGTTTGTCATTCGCTTGGCCAAGCTGAAGAGTGTACCGGTGCCAGCGAACTGAGTAGACATGCGATGGTCAGAATACCCACAGCCAATGACAATCAGGCCAAGCTGTACCCACCATTACAGTCAGAAGACCTAATTGATCGGCGTCCAAGCGTGTCGCTTCAGTATCGTCTATCATAGGAACCTTTGCAGCACTATTTGATTCTCACCGAATGGAATGAACGCCTGTATGTACGCGGGCCGAGGTCAGATGTGCGGACTGCAGAGGGATAACCGGCAGCTGGAGCTTACCTCCCAAGGAACAGGCATCTTGAAGTGCTGAAATCGCCGTTGTAGACTGTCCGGACTTGTTGGATCGCAAAAGAGCCTGGCTCGCCCAGCCGTCTTCGACCGCCGCTTGCTCTCTGCTCGATCAACCACACGCACGCTTTCCGCCCAGCATGCCAAAGATCCGCAAGAAGGTCAGCACGGCTTTCGTCCGTCGTCACGACTGACACAAGCTGAATGGCAACTGTTCTATCTATCCCATGTCTCTCACAGACTTCCAACCGAGTTGGCACGCATCAGGTGCGTAGCAGCATGATCGATGAATTTTCCGATACACACGCAGGATTTTGGATGGGGACGGCCAGACTGATGTACGGTTTCTTACTGGCAACAGCGTGAGAAGATCAAGAAGAAGGTAGCTGAGGCCAAGCGCAAATCCAAAAAAGCTGCTAAGAAGGACGTGACTTGGAGAAATCCGAGTGAGTACACAACGAGTCTGTGGCGAGTGCTTGTGGAAACTACGCTGAACTGGACCGCATTTGATGCGTAATAGACAAGGAGAAGGACCTTGGAATCCCTAGCAAGTTCCCCTTCAAGGATCAAATTCTCGCCGATGCAGCTGAGCTGAAAGTAAAGGTAGCTATTTCTTCACCTCTCGGTAGCCTAATGATAGCTAATCAATGTACTTGCTTCACGATTCTGCTAGCGTGATGAGGATAAACTCATTGCGCGTGAAAAGCAAAAGGCTGCCCACCAAGCTGCTTCTCTTGGCTTGCCGGATCCATCGCTAGTGGCGCTGGCGAATTCTGCTAACCCATACGGTTCACTCGAGAATGATGAAGATGACACTCTCGACGAGGACAGCGATGAGGATGTAGACGATACCGGTGGTGTATCTTCGAGCTTGAAACTGCATGCCAAGAGTCTGAAGGAAGTGATCAGCAAGAGTGACATTATCGTGCAGGTCTTAGATGCTCGCGATCCTGAAGGCACCCGCAGCCGGAAGATTGAGCGAGAAGTTATACAAGTGCACGGAAAGAAGTTGGTTATGGTCATGAACAAGATCGGTATGTACGGCTCACCCTGATTTTTTAAGTCCCGAAGCTCACATGTTGTGCTGGATTAGATCTGGTGCCCAAGGAGAATGTCGAAGCATGGCTCAAATACCTTCGAATTTCCTTCCCCACCTTGCCTTTCAAGTCGTCTACTCAGTCTCAACGGAAGAATCTGTCCTCATCGCATAATTCCCATGTACCGCAAGGCGCCTCTTCCAGTTCTCCTGCACCCCTCCTTACACTCCTTAAGAACTACTCTCGAGCAGGATCGCTAAACATTGGAGTCATCGGCTTCCCAAATGTCGGTAAATCCAGCTTGATCAACACTCTCAAACGCTCGAAAGCTTGCGGTGTTGCACCTACACCCGGCTTCACGAAAGAAGTGCAGATCATCTCACTAGATGGCAGTCTCAAGATCTTGGATTGCCCCGGTGTTGTATACGAAGGAGGCGATCAAGGTCCGGAGAAAGTGCTTCGCAACTACGTTGCTGTGGAGCAAGTTGAAGATCCAATTGCATCAGGTAAGGCATTTTGCTCAAGCATCCCGGTTCGTACGAAGCTGACAGGTTTGCTACAGTCGAGGTAATTCTACGGAAATGCAAAAAAGAGCATCTCATGATGTTATACAATATCCCAGCCTTCGACGGTAGCAAGGACTTCATGATTGCTGTGGCCAGAATAAGAGGTCGCATCAAAAAGGGAGGTGTCCCAGACCTTGTTGGTACAGCTCGTTCAATCATTCGAGACTGGAACGCAGGCCGCATACCATACTATACATTACCGCCTGCCGTCCCTCTTTCTTCCAATGTTAAGGGCGTAGGAGGTCAATCAGCGGTATCAAATGTGATGACTTCAAGCACGGATGTCGGATCCGCAAGTATTGCCACGACATTAGCGCCTGAATTCGATCTTGACGGACTATTCAAGGAGGCAGACGCTATCGCACTCGACGGCGCCAAAACAGCCAAGGATAGCAGCTTTGTTCGCATGAACGAGAGCATGGCAACCGAGGATGCAAATGACGAGGCAGGAAATGCCTTTGAGTACAAGCTTATTGGCGAGAAAGACGAGGATCTCGAGCTCGACGATGCTGAGGAAGTACCAAGCAACATGGGTGCTATCATCTCAGCCAAATCCAAAGGCAAGAAGCGCAAGAGTGACGTTCACGAATCTACGATTGTGACTACCGCACCTTCAGCCAAACCAAAGCGAGTCAACTTTGAAGATGGTACTGTTCCAGGAGGAGGCAAAGTTGGTACTTCGACAGCGAAAACTTTCGCCGATAACCCCGATGAGGCACCTATACAACTCAACAAGGATATCAAGAAATCGATCAAGAAAGCGAAGAAGAACGCTCGCAAGGAAGTTCGGAACAATGAGCGAGAGGAGAATGAGCTCTCGAATGCCTTGGGTAGCGTCGCTCTGAAGACTGGAAACGCTGATGCGGACGAGACATTGGAAGATGCCGCCCCTAAGCCATATGATTTCTCAGCGTTCTTCGGTAGCCGCTAGATGTTATAGACAGGCTAAAGTCCTCATCGGCCTTCAACCTCGTTCCAGATTAGTGATACACTTGTTGTCGTTTCTAAACTATGATACATCCGCTATGTAAGGTCTTTCAGGCCACTTCTGCTTTGAAATCGTCCGTTTGGCAAACTTTTGGTGAACTATACTCCTCCGCTACCTGCATTTGTCCGACCGCTCAAATCGTTGCTCGTGCTGTCGCTCTGCAGGAACTGCTGCAAAGGTTTGAAGCCGATAAGATTGACGACCTGGTCGTAATGCCTTGCTGCAATCATTCGTCCGCGAAGTATGACGATGAACAAAGCAACACTTGCAAACCCAAGATTTGCCAGCACGAACTCCCAATAGTCTTTCTTCTCGGCGTCTATAGCTCTCGGACATGGTTCCCAAGAGGCGAAAGTTTGCTGGGCGTTCTCACCAGATAGTGCTTTGATCTCTGGTACAGCCGCACGCCTGTGCTTGACGGGGCCTTTGTCGTCTGCTTTCTGACCACTCTTGTCATTCATTACAACGTATTCATCTTTGTTGTCCAGCAAGTGTGGATGGGTGCCTGGACGAGGCGGCAAATCCACAATTGGATGCTTGGGTGGGCGCTTCAGGAAAGCGCTGTCGGATTTTGCTTTGTTGCCTCCCGGAGGGGCTCCATGTTTCTGTTGCTGGGGTAAGGTGCTTTCGTCTACTACGATGCAATGTACAGGTCTTCGGTTGCCATGCACTCGGCAGACCGGCTCATTCCGCTGCGGGACGTGGGAACATCGTAAGGACACGCAGCTGTCGCAGGACTTGGTTGGTTGAGCATCACCTAACTGGGAACGTACAAGGTGAGGTGGACAGGACTCGCACTCTCCTGCTGGCCGACACGCTAGCTTTGACGATTCCGCCAACGACAGAGGCAGAGGGGGAGGTGCAGCATCGTTGCGAGAAGGCACCTGCGCCTGAGCTGCATTTGCGATGACCAGGTATGCCAAAGTAAGAGTATAGAGCTTCATGAGCGCGCGAAGCCTGCTTGAGATGGGTCTCATTAGCTGTCAGGTGCGACATACGAAGGACTGCGCACCTTTTCCCACGCCGAACTTGGCTAGACGGCATTGCTCGGTGTTTGCAAGTTTCTCTCGAGTCCGGATGCTACGATGGGTGCTCTGCCGCCGTGCAAGCTGTACTCTGTAAATGGGTCGTCGTTGCAGCGGGGAGATCTTTCCGATCTTTCCTTGGGCAACAATGCAAGTCACGTTTTCCTCGAGAAGACAACAAAGTCTCGGATATGGCAAAGACGTCTTACAGGGTGGGCAAGGGCTATGATACGTGACAGCAGTCATCAGTCGGCCAGCGTCACCCGTTCCACTCTCTTGATACAGCGCGGAGACCCGCTAATAGGATGTCACCACCACTAGCTGTCCATAATTGAGCACAAAAACGGAGCAATTCATAGCGTTCCATTTGCATCACTCTTATCAGAAAGGTGCTCTAAAGCATGCCACAGCCTCATTGTAGCGATAAAGCTGCTTCCCGAACGCCTGACCGCAGCTCTTGAAAGCATGCTCTGCCAGTGGAGATGGCTTGTAGTGGCAAGAGCTGGGATGGATGCAACAGATGGCAGAGCGGCACGACGAGCATAGAGAATGGGCCTGAATGCTTGTCGAGTGATACCAATTCATCTTCGCTGGCCGCTAGATGCCCAGATACGCCTTTCTATCAATTTGCTGTCAGTGCATTCGTAGCAGACCGTTACAGCCTTCGCCTTTTTGTTCCGCCCCAACAGGCAGGTCAAGCGCAGCAGGACAATCGCGATTGCACACATCAACACACATCCACTGATAACTCGGATCTCTCGAGTATGCTGCGTCACGTCGTCTTCTCGGTGGTTAGGGGTTCCTCCCAGTCTGCCATCAGACAAGCAGGCAATGCGGGAGCCCGCAGTCACCTGTTCAAACGCGCAGTACCTTCATTCTATGCCACGGCATCACCAATAGCACGCCGCGCGTCTTTCCATAATACAGCTTGCGCCAGAGAAGCCGAAGTCATCGAGGAGGAGGACTCGACCGTCAAGCCCAAAAGGAAGAAGCGCACGCCTAGTGCTTCAACGAAGAAGGTTGCTAAACCAAAGAAAGCAAAACAGCCAGCCAAGCCTAGTAGGTCGCTCCAGAGGCGTTCACTGTCCGTGTGCGGCTTTGTTGACCTGTCTATTCCAGAGCGCATTCTCCACCCTCCTAAACTCATAAACAATTCATGGGTGCTCTACTTCAAGGAGAGATTGGACGTGAGTATATGTGATCTGGGCAATTTAGCGTTATTAAATTATGTTCTGACCTATTCCGATTCTCATAGGCTATGCCAAAGGAGGAGAAGGTCAAAGTTAGCGAATTGTCCAAAGCGTTGGTCGCTGACTTCCGCAACCTTTCGGCTTCGGAGCGAGCAGTGAGTTTCTGTTTTCTAGCAAATACGGACATGCCGAGGTACTAGACTGATACCGTTACCCATCCACACAAGTCTCTGGATGAGCGCCTTGTGCAACACAAGCAGAACTTTGAGAGGGAGATGAAGGAATACATGGAGAAAGTCACACCTGAAATGATCCAAGAGGAAAATAGGTACCGACGCATGCAGAAGAAGAAGACCACTAAACGAACTCGCAAATATACCCTGCTACGGTGAGTTCTTGAGATCCGCTTGCCAATAGTCATACCCTTAATAGTTGTTGATTTGGGGTTATCCTTGACAATTTCTCTCTTGTCTGTTCTCCCGGTTTACCTACAGTGATCCAACG
Source organism: Cystobasidium pallidum (assembly GCA_001599955.1). Lineage (NCBI taxonomy): Eukaryota > Fungi > Basidiomycota > Cystobasidiomycetes > Cystobasidiales > Cystobasidiaceae > Cystobasidium > Cystobasidium pallidum. Next base: position 1,289,230 of record BCIL01000004.1, read on the forward strand.
AAACCTCAACTACCTCTTAATGGATTCTTCAGATTTGCGAATAGAGTCAGGACCGATTCTTCATTAGCAGAAGAAGTAGTTGGGACTCCAGATGCCAATTCATTAGGTTTCACAGAATCAGCGAAGAAGATTGCAGAGAAGTGGAAGAGTATGTCTGAAGCCGACAAGGAGCCTTATCAAAGTGAATGGCAAAAAGAAAAGGAAGTTTACGATAGAGAACTGGCCGAATGGAAAGCGAAGCAAACTCCTGCAGTATAGTTTGAGCATGAGATTATATGAATGAACCCGCGCAAGCACGACCAAGCGTGGCCTGTTAGTTTTACCCCGAAAGCATACCACGACCCAAGCCTCTGGCCTCTGGGACGGACCCGCTCGCGTAGATACCCCGCGTGCGACCATAGATACCGGCAGCAGAGGTGCAGCGTCCTACTCTTCGCGATTCGTTAGTGTTCTTAGGCAGTCTATCTGTGTTGTAATCCGCTGCTCTCTAATTCCCGTAAATCAACTTGGAGGCACTTTGTCAAGTATGCAATGGCAATCCCCTCAAAGGCCAACCATATTGTCGCTGATGTTAGCCGGCAATCTGCGTGCGACTCATCGTATGATCAACGGTAACAGCCGGCAAACGGATCTATGCTACTGGAGCTGGTTAAAGGTGATAGATCACAGGCGTATCCATATACACCCCGGAATCAATTGCAGGAAGCCAGAAGGTAAAGGATTTTCGGATGAGAACGACGTATAACTACATTGTACACAGGAGACAGACTTCCAGAAGAACGCGGCATGCGTTTCCCACATTTTCATCTATAGGTGATTAAGGCTGAAAGGTCCTAATATCTCCTGCCTTGGCGACTTTTGGTATCGGTCCCGTATTTCAGGTTAGGGATGCATTCATCAATTGTAGAATTGCGCGTCGCGTAAAGTCTATGATCGGTATAGAGCTCGTCGAGCAGCCTTGACTACGACATGTTGGTCTGGGAACGAAGCATCTTCCATCTTCTTGGCGTAGGGTGTTGGAATATCAGCACCAGTGACTCTCTCTATCGGAGCATCTAGGTAATCGAAAGCTTCGCCTTCAACCATGTTGGCTGCAATTTCTGAGCCGACACTGAATGCAGGGAAACCACCTTCGACGGTGACAAGTCTGTGAACGACAGACAAGGGGAACAAGAGAAAGTGAAACAGTTGAGCATCAAGCAATCCACATCCACGTTTTCTCCTTCGTCCATGTCGGAATGGGAAGTCGACGCACCTGTTTGTCTTCTTGACAGACTTGACAATAGTTTCCAAGTCCAAAGGTCTGATAGATCTCAGGTTGATAACTTCAACCGTAACGCCATCCTCCTTCTCCAAGATCTCTGCAGCTTGAACGCAGTGACCGACAGATCTAGAGTGTGCAACCAGTGTGATATCTTTTCCTTCTCGCTCAATCTTGGCTTTGCCGATTGGAAGGAGGAACTCATCTGATGTTGCGCATTCTTTCGAGACTGGGAAGGATTGACCGTATAGGATCTCATTTTCTAGGACTACTACTGGATTAGGATCTCGAATGGCGGCCTGGAATTCAGTTCCAACCATTTAGCCCTTTACTCCGTAAGTTTACGCATGGAAAGCTCGGAAGGGTCAGGCTGACCTTTAATAAACCCTTGCAATCCTCGGCAGACCAAGGTGAAACGACCTTGAGACCTGGAATCTGGCCGTACCAAGAAGCGTAATCTTGAGAATGCTGGGCAGCAACACCGGCAGCAGCACCGTTAGGACCACGGAAGACAACAGGGCATGGTACATTTCCACCCGACATGTAGTATGTCTTTCCTGCAGAGTTGACGATTTGGTCGATAGCTTGCACTGTTGGATTTTGCCAAGAGACGGTAATCGAATCAGCCACTGATCACGACGGCCGTTGGGACGAATGGTAGGCTCGGTCTGCTGAATACGCACTGGCGAAGTTGAATGTCATGAACTCGCAGATGGGTCGTAGACCGGCGAAGGCGGCACCGACGGCCATACCAGCGAAACCGGCTTCCTGTAGAGGGTCAACATGAGTTTGTCAGATAACCGAAAGCTTTCCGACGGCAAGTCGACGTTGCGGATGTGGCTGGCTGACCGTAATAGGAGTATCGATAACGCGCTTCTCGCCCCATTTGTCGAGCAATCCCTTGGTGACCTGTTGTAGCGGTGGATGTTGCGGCATTCGCAGCGGTTGTAGCGGTTCGGCCGATCGAAGAGACACGCATAGCGGGTAAAACACGAGGAGCGAGGATGTGGTCGGAGAAAGATGCGATGAAAACGTGAGCAAAACCAGTTGCGGTCGCTGAGAGGAGCGAAAGCTGGCGCGGACTGACCTTGTATGCACCGTTGTACTGGCCGACTTCCTCGCCGAGGATGAACACGTTGGGATCTCTGGCCATTTCTTCGTCCATGGCCTGGTTGAGGGCGTCTCTGCAGGTGAGCTGGACGAGCGGCGGCAGAGGCAGGTTAGAGGTGCACCGTGTCGATTAATGGTCCGCAGTAGCAATGGGGGAGTATGTCCATCGTTGTTTTCAAACCAGACGCAGCCATACCCCCCCACCCATACAGACTCCAATGCAGCGGCTCACCATGTACTCGCTCTTCTCGCCGGAGTGGGCATATCGCCTGGCAGCGACGGATCCAGCAGCCTGGACGGCAGTCTTGCGGACGCTGCTCGCGCCTGCTTGTGCTGCCCGGGCAGCTGGTGCCTGTCCCAGGCTGGACAGCGCTCTCTGTTGAGGTCCTGCGAGCGCCGGCACGCGGCGGGCAGAGCTGCGAACGAGGGTGGGAAGGGCTCGCGATGCCATGGTGGAGCTGGCGATGGGGTGTAGGAGAGGTGGTTGGCTGCCGGGAAATGCTGGTCGAGAGAAGAAAGATGTACTGCTGCAGACGACGGCAATCAAAAAGAGAGATCGGGGCCAGGTATGCGGATAGCGATGGGGTGCGACAAGCGGAGTGTAGGCCTGCAGAGTCGGTGCAGCGGCAGATACGGATGGGTCCAGCTACTCTGCAGCCATGCAGATGGTCTGCAGCGACGCCTGTCATGTTCGCATATTCTCGCCACAGTCCAGTCTGAGATTAGCCGTCGACTGAGCTGGCCGACGTTTGTCTTGCTTTTATCTTGCTGCACATCCACCCTCACAAGGAACTCGCAGGCCACGCATGCATGCATGCTCATTCGACAGTCGCGCAGGACCGGCTGGGCCAGGCAGTTCGGCGCATCCACCGGGTCCGCTGCGGCTGCACACAGGAAGCAGCAGCTCCCATCATGGCTGGAAGTAAAAGGCAGGACGCGATCCTTCCTGTTCGATAAAGACAATCCAGTAGTCAACAAAGAGGCGCACAAGCTTCACAAGACCCACATCTCGCATGCAACTGTGAAAGCCAACCCTGGACTCGGCGAGGTGCTGAAGAATGAAGAGGTTCAAGCATGGCAGACCAATCCTTTCTGTAGGCGGATGCTCTGACTGCTCTGCGCGTAGCCTATACACCACTGAGACCCTTGCTGGAATCAGTGTCAATGCTTGCCTCGCCAATTAGGAGATGCATGTGGAGCGACAGAGCTATGCCGAATGGTATGTCTGATTCGAACCATTCGCAGATCACACTATGCGACCAGGATATGCCTAAGCAGCCTAAACATAATTCTCTACAGACTTCCTGATAGCCATCAAGGCTGCATCATACAACGCTGCTACTGACAATCCACAGGGCAGCATCACCGGCAATCCGTCTTCCCAAAAGAGCAAGTCGGCCATCTTCCCTAGAGGTTTGCTTCATCCTGCTTTTTCAGATACCGGCGGATCCCGAGGTAGAAAGGAGGACAGAGGGTACGTAGTATGTCGCAAGATTGCCTTGCACATTTACAACACCAAAGGTAGGTGGTCCCTCGGTATCTTCGCAAAGGCTATATGACAGTACTTTCGAAACTTACACTTTATCCCCACGCGTGGGAATGGTAATCGCAGGAGGTAGAAAGAAATTCGAAAAGGCAGATGAGCACAACCCTTTGCTCATATACCAGACCGAGTCATTTCTGCGCCAACGTATCCTGCAAGAACTTCAGCTGATTGCAGGTCTGCCCTCCTCCGGGGGACAGATGGAGAAGGAAGGGCAAGGATCAACGGCAATCAAGAATGTCGATACTGTAGTACCTGGGAAAGAAGACTCGCTTTACAGTCTACCGCAAAGCCTCTTGCAAGGTATACAGTCGGACGGATCCCTCTCGCAACGAAAACTCGAAGAGCACCTATCGCCTGGGACTCCTCTCCAAACCAAACTCAATCCGCCTGCAGCTCTACTATTATTCTCCGATACACGCCCCAACAAAAGCATAATCCCAAAAGATCAATTATCGACATTGATACCCTATCAGTCCGAAAACTTGGAGGGTCATGATTTGCAGCAGTTAGCAAAGCATAGAATACCAATTTACTCAGTACCTCGCATCTTTCAGCTAGACCCTCTAGAGGAAACTGGACCAGAAACGTCAAAGAAGAAAGTAGACCAGCATGATCCAGGTACCTCTTGGAATGTTGTGCGACGAAATCATCCTACTATCTACGAGCGTGAAGTGAAGGTCTGTCAAGATCAGCTTCTAGCCTTCCAAAAGGGCGTAATGTCTCTAGCTACATTCGTTGGAAACGAGCAAGGTCTACTGAATTCAGTCGTCGCTGTGCCGTCCATGTCAGCAGCAATGGTACCTCTGCTTAAAGCGTTGTGGAGATACAGGATGTGGATCGGCGAAGGGTGGTCTGGCGACGGTTTGGGAGTCTTGGAAGCTACCGGTCGGAAGTAGCTGCTGTCGTGATGCTGTAGCAAATATTCATGCCGATAAGCAGTCGGTTCCTAATCTAGAACAAGTTGCCAATGCGAGGAGAGCATGGCATCATTAAACACAGAACTCTTTAATTATCTAATTGATACAGTATGCCTTCATCCTTTTTTATGTCTGACCCCTTTCTTCTACCTGCCTTGAGAAGAACCACGTTCTACGCATTCATTTTCTCTTCCTCTTTACTAGATAAAGGCCCACCAGGTGCGACTAGATGTGGGCTGTTCTCCTTGGCCGAATGACTTGTGCTTGTTATTCCCATTGCTCTTGCATTCTTTTGATCAAATTCAACTTTGGCGTATAATGCTCCCCCGATTAAAGTGAGTGTGATACCGAATAGATTGGTAAGGTTGATTGGAAGGTGGAATATCATTACTGCTAAAACTATTGTAAGTACTTGCTTGACATTCGCTGCCACTGTCATCGTTAATGCCGATGTCTTTTTGTTTGCCTATGGAGGACAAGAAGAGGAATGCATTGATTATCGTCAAAAGTCAGCTACGATGGCTTCCTCACACTGCTTTCATGGGACAGCTCTGCACTCACAGTAAAGCTGACGACGTTAAGGAAAAAGGCAATACACCCATTCATTGCCAACCCTAAAAAAGCAGCATAAGTCATCTCTTTCGAGCTGAATTCTCGAACTTTTGCCAATTCTCCAGTCCACCAGCTCGCAAAGAAGCACTGTATGAACGCAAGTGGTGACATCCGGATAAGTAGATCTAGCGGATGAAGTTTTAACCTTCCGACGAGAATCATATTGGTCGTTATTGTCTTCATGGCTGCTAGGACAGTGCCCAGAAGCGTGAGAATGAGACCCCATGCCGTAAAATAGTAGTCGCCATATCTGAATCGTTGCGCAGAGCGTATTAGAGCTGTGGGTGTGCAGAGAATAATTACACTGTCCATACTCACGTTGCAAAGACGACGCCTGCCACCACTGGGATGAGTGACAGCCAAGTTGCCCTCGAACTGCGTTTCCTCAGGAAGATAGCGGACAGGATAATAGTGAAAAGTGGTGTCATTGCTCTAACAACCTGATGAAACTAATCATATTCCAGGAAGAGTCAAATATAATATGTCAATAAAGAGACAGCATAATTCAAACTGTTCATCTCGTTGTTTGATCCGCTCACAGGTACTGTTACCAAATTCAACGAAAGATTCGAGACAGCAATGTTGACCGTATAGAGGGAAGAGAAAGCGACCAGCACCAGATTCTCTCTTGTCGTCAAACGTTGTTGCGTGAATAGACCTCTCGACAAGCACAATTGCGCTCCCAAACATCCGGATAGAGCATGTATGGCAGTCAGACTCCATGCAAAGGGGAATCGGTTCATTAATAGCTTGTTGTAGAGGGTGAGTGATAAGTTTGCCAAGAAGTAGTATACTATCCATGCAACTGGTGAATCGTATCTGGGGCGTAAAGAGGACGATGATGAGGGTGAGGATGACGGGTTCGTGGCGTTAGCGGTCGTAGGGGTGGTTGCAGCCCATCCTTTCGATCTAGAACCAGCTAGCACAGGCGGAACGCTGCTCGTAAGTGACGGTATCACTTTATGCTTGTAATAACTTCTCCCAGGAGCTGGACCCATCCCGATTCCAGAAAAGCCAGGCGTATCGCGGTCCAGTCGAGGGGAGCTTTGTGCTGAAGAGGCACGCGACGAAGAGCCAGAAACAACATCTTCGACCGGCAAGTAGGCGCCCAGCTGAGCAGATGAGCCCATACTACGTCTATTCGCTGTATGCTTGCGGACGCTTGAGCTGAGCGATGCAGATTCGCTCGTGCTCCCGTGTTGCTGGGCGCCTGAGGTGAGGGGTACCTCGTCCAGGTATTGATGGTGGTTATGCTGTGCAGAGAGGCTGGTGGAACCTCTAAGGTTTGTGTTGTCGCCCAGAGACTTGAAGGGCTCGTGGAGAGCATCCGGAGTGTAGCCGCCCTTGTACTGACTCCGGCGCAGCGAGCTCGCCAGCGTGTCTCCTGCACCTCCGTTCTTGCTACTAGTACCGGTCTCCATCGTGATGCTGCAACGCCGAGCCGGCTTAGCTTTGCAGCCCGCCTCGAAGGATTATCGGTTGACAATCAGACGTGTGCAGATGTTTGGCGTTGCACTGCGGTGTCGCTGTAGTCAAGTCTCGTGAAGCCTGTATCGTCGGCCGTAATGTCGAGGCGTGAACAATCTAGAGGGCGACTGTGCCTATACGAGCACAGTGTGCGCCAGGTCGCCGGGCGATAGACGTTTACGGGCGAAAGAGATAGGAAAGCCCGCTAATGACTTGTTTGTCCGGCAAGCGAATCGGTTCAGAAGCATCAAAGCGCCAGAAGCCAAGAACTAGACGACGGCGGTCAGCTAATGCTAGGAAATACAGGCTTGACAGCAACACCGGTGACACACCGCGACGCTGCACCAGGGAAGTCACTCTGATGATGATGCGTACACGCGCCAGTCATTAGCCGAACGGACTTGACCAAGCATGCACTCCATGCCCTGTTTGCCTCGACTTCTGCCAACTCTACAAGCCGCAATCCAAGCTATCAAACCATCGTGCGCGAAGAGGGTCGCTACCATAACTTGGAAGTCCGAACCGCTTGATGGGCAATTTACGCCTGAACACAGCGAACAACAAAGACATGTGTAGATGCATGTGCGGATCGACAACGTATGGCCGTATACTGGTGATCTACATGGATGGCCACCCTTGCGCGAAGCATTTATGCAGTACTCTCACACCGGTCGATGATCGCTCTAATATGTACGGCACTACTGCGTGAACGAATGGATTGGATCGACTGAAAGCACTACATATTGACGCGGACCAGGACCAGTCCATCGCAACAGCCATGGGAGTGTTCTTCCTGCAGATCTGCTGTGCTTCGCTTGGTGCGCAGCCAAGCCTGACAAGCCAACGCGGCGGATATGGCGGCTGCTACCTTATCTTTAACGCGTCGAACATGGAAAAGCGTGACCTGACCTGCATACCTCCCGATGGGCATACCATAAATAATGAAAGCTAACTTGGCTGGGGCACAACGGCAGAGCACCATGGGTCACAAGCTCCCTCACAACGCAGCCAGACGCGACGGGGGCATTCAGGAAAACAAACAAGTTGCTTCTCGCCTATACGAAAAGGATCCCCATAGAGAGCCCCGAACTTGGTACAATCGAAACATAACAACAATCAACAACATACAACTGCAAGACGATAACCTGACCCATCAGGTGAAGTCTCAAGTCGACATAGAGCACGTTCAGCAGCCAGCCTTTCGGAGTTGGCATTGGCGCGTGTGAAGCGAAGCAAGTCAGTCAATCAACAGCAACACCACCATGCAAGGCATTCAGTGTAGTCCGCTTCAAGTGGTCCCTCTACGCATATATAAGAGTTAGTCGACTGTCATCGTCGTTGATTGCTCTGCCATCCGTGCTTATTCGGTCCTAAATCATCCATGTACAGATGCGAATAAGCCGAACCTGCTGCGGAATGATAGCACCAGTTCAGCCGAGTCCAGTTGCTCGGTCAGCACGACAACAAGCATCCCACCAGCACTCTCAGCTTCCTCATCTTCGTCTTCCTCTGCCTCGTCTTCGTAAGCTTCCAGTCTCGTAACGTGGCCAGTGATGTTATGTGTCATCACACTCTTAGCTCATCAGTCTTACCTTTCCCTTGTTCAGCAGCACCCAACATACCTTTGGTCCACCTCTGACGGACCTGCTGAAGGCGCGCCAGCGACATCGAAAGCGTCACAATAGCTGGCAGATCTCAGCACGTCTAGCGGTCCGAGCGCAGCAAACCTACGAAGCGGCTGTGTCAGGAAGGCAGCCATTGGAAGCGAGTGCTGTTGACGAGGCCCGGATACGACTGAGAATCGCTCTGGAAGAGGAGGACAAATGCCGGAAGAAGGTGGACGATGCTGCATTCGAGATCATGAAGCTGAAACGAGCGAATGAAGATAGGATACAATCTCAACAGAAGCTGCAAGCTGAAGAGGCGGCTTCAATGGCTGGCTTGTATTCACCTGCATTCTCGATTTCTTCCTCTTCTTCTTCATTCGGCGATTCTCCTGTGCTGCCGTTGACACCTACCATGCCAGCGATGGCCTTCGACCTACCCCATTTCTACGACGATGAGCCCGAAGAGCAAGGGCAGGACGAGGATGCCGAAGAAGAGCCAGTGGAGACACACAGATACAGCATTCATCTGAAAGAGGTCAGAAGATTGACGAGAATGCCTGCTAAGCTGGTTCACTGCAGCTGTGGTGCTGCGTGTCTTTGTTCCGCTGTCTCAATGCTGCTGGAATGACGAGTGTTAGCTTTTCCCTCGGACATGGACACTATAACCGATTGTATACCAGCAGCAGGGGCCACCTAAGGCCACCCGTAATAGATACCTTGATATACCAGATTAATATGATAGCGGCAATGGACCTTTATCGCTCGTGTTGTCTGTCCGATCATCCGCTTGCCACCGCGCAAGAGTCGTTGTTGTTTTGCAGTTTGCAGACCTTACGGAGCACACAACATCAGCGCCGTGAACGCCAATCACCAGCAAGGCGTACGGCCTGTCACGTCTGCGGACGGCTACTGCATCGCGATGGATGCGCCGACCACGCCGCTCAAGTGGTCAACGAAGAAGAGCAACAGCAGTTCCAGCTATCACCTCAAGTCCCCGACGGGTGGAAGCCAGCACAGCAGCAACGGCGCAGCAAGAAGCATACGGAGCAATGCAGCGACAGGTGGCAGCGGACGGATGAATGCCGTCTTTTGCGACGTCGTCGTGGAGGGTGTAGAGCGAAATGCAGATGGATGGGATCTCCCGCCAGGTACTGGGCAGCTCTCCATACACAGGGTCGCAGGGCTGATGGACAGGGTGTTGGCCATTGCAGAGATCAGGTCCTTCCTGCCTACACTCGGAACAACTCTGGTCAAACCCACCAGCTCGCCGGCGTTCCCTACCACGCCCTCGCGAGCAGGTCTCGACGAGCTTGCAAGTCATGTTGTGAGCGCTGCTTGCGACCAGCGCGCGAGGCAGCATCGCTGACGCCCGTGCAGGACCGGCTGCCGGACATCGAGAGACGGAGGAACCTGCTGCTGGAGCTGCTCAAGACCGAGGAAACCTACGTCAAGCGTTTACATATTCTCTACAAGGTGAAGCAGCCTTGGCTTTGGTCTAGGATACAGATACCCCAACTAACACGTGACATGTGAATGCGCCTGCCTTACTGGAACGCAGCTCTACGCACATCCACTGCGCGACTTTACACGCAGGAAAGATACGGAGATCATCAACGCTTTCGAGGCAAAGCAGATATTTGGAAACATCGAAGCCATCTTGCCCGCTAACGAAGCCCTTCTGGCGGATCTCAGACAGAGCCTGTATGGTGATCATGAAGGCAAAACATTCGAACATTGGGCGAGCGTGATGGTTCGGCATGTGAGTCCAGTCCTCCAAGTAACTTCAATTAACGCTCACTGCTGAAATCTCCATGACAACCTAAAGCTCGAACACTTTCAGACTGTATATCCGGCCTACATGTTGAACCTGGAGCGAGCCAAGGATCTAGAGCGAGAGCTGCGGCGGCGGAACACCGTATTCCGTAACTTCATAGAGGTGCGTATCCAAATGTCTAAGCGTAGCGAGCCTTACTTGACCTCCTTAACATACCGCGTACTACAACAGAGAACACGTGCGTCAGCTGGTGCTAGCACGGATAACTGCAGTCTGGAATCGCTCCTCATTGAGCCAGCGCAACGGATACCGCGGTATCGACTGTTGCTCAAAGGCATAGTCCGCGAGGTTGAGAAAGACGATAAATATCGAGGTGTCATGTTGAACGCGATTGAGCTTGCTAGCTCTATCGCCGCTTTGGATGAGGATGAAGAAACGAGACGGGCGGCCGCTCTATTCGGCCTTGGAAGGTCTATAGACGGGCTTCCTGTAAGTGCCCCTTCCCTCAAGCTTTATGCAGTAAAGATTCCCCCATGACAATTGCTTACGCGGACGTACGATAGCCTCGTATAACCAATAGTCATCGTTACTTTGTCGACTGCATCGACGTCTTCGACAGACCGCTTTCTAGCAGTAAATCGGAAGCACTGCCCGGGAACGGCTATGCAGCACATCAAGAAGAACTACTCTGTACACTATTTCTGTTCAACGATCGCCTGATAATTGCAAAACGAGAGAGCGCGCAAGGTACAGGACGGGCATTGGCTGGACTTGATAATATCAACAAACTCGTCAAGGAAATGCAGATGCCTGATCCTGGTTTGTCGCGGTCCAAATCCCCTAGCAAGAAGAAGGCGAAGAGCATGAAATACAGAGGGGAATTTGATTTGGGAGATTTGGTTGCTAAGGATGATGACGAAATCGGTCAGCTTATTTTCGACCGAGACATGCGCGTCCTCTCTGATTTGATGCTGTGCACCCCGTTCAGGCTTCTCAATTTTCCTCGAGAAACCGCCGAAAGAATTTTCGGATCGCTGGAATGGTCGCCCCGTACGGAAATACCAGATATTGAAACCCGAAACACCATCAGATAAAGCACGCTTTCTATCGAATATTTGGAATTGTATCGCCCTCCTCAAAGGCGGACGTAACCATTCTACCGCCCGATTGTGGAGTAATGGCACCCTGTCAGCCTACTGGAATATCTATGACAAGCGGTCATACCTTTCCGAGGGCAGAAATGCAAAGATTGCATTGCAGCTAGTTGCTGGTGATGAGGCTCCGACTGACCTGACATTTGGCTTCCCTGGCCCACATGCAGTTGCTACTGCATATTTCAATTCCGACGGTACATGCGAGTAAGTCTACGCTCAATAAACTTCCAAAGATCCCTCGAAATGCCATGCTCATTGTGCGCCTCGGTCTTAACAGTTATTGCCTACGTATACGGGGCGACAACGCGGAACCGACCTACGTTCACACCACGCCTGCGAAATTAGTAGGAGCCATCTTACAAGCTGGTGCGTAATCCTACTTGCCGACAGGAAGGACTCTAGCTGAAGCAATAGTGTTTCAGCGCGACAACTGCAGTTGTACAGTATACCGCCAAACATCCCTGGCTTTGATAACGTGCCTCTACCAAGGGACGATTCTCGGATAACTTCTTCCTCTCGACCCCTAAGTGCATCATCTAGTCGTCCACGCAGCGTTATCGACTTCATGCGCAGTCCCGGTGGTAGCGTGAACAGTAGTCCACGACGCGCGCTAAGTAAAGCGAGCAAGACTAGCACCATCGATAGTCGGCATGCCACATCCATCTTTAGCGCAGAGTACGCGTCAACTGCCCCGACTTCAGCTATGTCCCAATATAGTTACGGATCGCCTTACAAACGACCTATATCATCATTGTCGCGACCGCCGTCGTCTGCACCGGGCAGCGCACCGAACCACACCCGACAGAACAGCGAAGGGTCGCGATACTTCCGCGCTACGTCTGCTGAGGCCGAGCATCTTCCCCAACAAAGTGCTTCATACAGGGCACCGCAAAGACCACAATCCGCCATGGCGCAAGTCAATCAAGAGGATGCCGAAGAGAACCTCGACCTCAGCAACGACGATGCTTACGATCCGAACGCGCTCGCCCGAAGCAGAAGTGATGGGTCACTGTATAAGAGCAGCTCGTCACAATCTCTGCTACGCAGGAGTGGCACAATATCGCGGAGTGCTAGTACGCAGAGCATGCGAATCGAGGAGGAACAGGAAGACGAAGAGGAGGAGAAGGAAGAAGTCTTGCACTGTAAGCCGGGCATCAACAAATATCGGGACTGTGTCTAACTAATGCTTCTTGAATAAAGCTGTCGTATCACCAACACCAGAGCGAGCATTGTCACCACCGATGCATCGTAGCGGAACGATCAACCGGCCCATGGGACCACGACAGCTCAGATCAAAGTCACCGGTTGCTAGTCCGCAGCCGGTGCCTGTCGCGAAGGTTTTGCAAGACGAGCTGCGGTCGAGAACGCCCTCACCTCTTGATGATGATCCTTTCTTGCCGTTATCCCATCGGAAGAAGCGATTCTACGAAAGCGAACCCAACGATGACGATTCATTCTCGTCTAAGCGAGCCCTGCGCCAGCTGCACGACGGATCCACAGAAGTGTACACCAAGTCAACTACCCCGGATCATGTTGATAGGTATGGCGGGAACGGTGGGCCCACTGCGGATGTGAGTTCACTCGCGGCCACCTACGATTCGAAGTACTAGGCTAATTTTCTGCCTGTAGAAGCGAGACCATACATCCCGAGTGCGGTCAGTCGCAGACTACGATGGCCCGAAAGAGTTGCATAGGACTGGGAGTCTACCCCGCTCACCGAACACGCGGAGTCTATACCAGCGGAGTCGTGGTGTGGTCGAAAGTATCTCGACAAAACCATCTCCTCTTACGAAAGCAGCCGTTGCCTCGAGGACCAATCGCATACCACGCAAAACGCCAGCTGCTGACGTTTTCAGCGATGACGATGTGGAAAACATCACTCCGCTTGATATGGAAGTTGACTTGCTGCGGAAGCAAAGTATCCAGGACAGGCAGAAGGTTAGTTTTAGTGATGAATACTCGGTCGTTTCAAGCAGCTGACTACGAATCTGGTTGTGTAGTATGCCGAAGATACCCACAGTCTCAGAAAGCAGGTCGAATCGTTGCAGACAGCACTTTATGCGAGCGAAGCGCAACTCAAGGTGACTGAGAAAACGTTGAAAGCTGGTCGGGAAGACCATGATGCAGAAATGGACGCCTTCATGAATGTACGTGGCCGATGGATCAAAGAGCTTGAACGCTGCTGACTTGTGGGCGTTTTGCAGGAAGCAATACAGATGGCTAACGAAAGAATAGAACGTGAGACTGCAGCACGTGATACCAGGATTGCAGCTCTAGAAGCTGAAGTAAAGTAAGTGGACCTGCATGCAGAGCCCAAAATAGTGAGACTTTGTTTAACGCGATTGTCTCTGTACCGCTTGCAGGAAACTGAAGAATGAGAACAGAGCATTGCAGGCCTTGTTGCGCGAACATAGGGAGTAAGAGAGATACCAACGGGACAGTCATTGGTTTGGATGAGTACCCTAGATCAGTCGTTTAATATTAGTTGTTCATCAGTTTTTGTCGTCAGTACCAAATCTCCGCTTGTACAGAACCCTTGGGGTTAGCTATACAAGCTGTAATTCATGGCAAAGGTGCACCTCGTGTTCGATACGAGTAATACGGAGGTTTGCCATTGCAGATCGCAAAGCTTTTGAAGATATATATTGTATGTGTTCAGACGAGCTGAAAACTATACGTTACAGACACAAACTGACGACGACAAGGACCCTATTGTCTAGACGGAGAAGAAAAGCAAGGGATTATGCGATATAGAAAGAGAAGCAAGGATCTACAGCAGAGACTGGAGTATAACAGCCTAATTTAGACCTTGACCTGCTTGACACCGTCTTTCCAGAAGGTGAGGTAAGGGGTGGTACCGTCCTCGCGGTAGTTGAGGAGGACAACCATTCCATCGGGATCCATGGACTCGCCGGTGTAGAACTCGTAGTCCTTGAAGTTGGCAACGAGCTTCTTGGCGAATGCTTGGGCGCCCTTCTCGAAAGCGTCGACACGTTCAGGGTTGTGCTCGGCGAGGTAGGTCTTGATGGCCTTCATGTAGCCCTTGAGGTAGGTAAGGTATGACTTCTTGTCGAATTGTGTAGATTGAAGTCGGAAGGAGTGGACCTGTAAAAAAGTACGGAACATTTGATTTTCGTTAGCTCTTTGACTTGTTCAGGAAAATCTTCTTTCTCCAGCTGGCCCACGTGCCGCTTGGAAAGGCCGAGACCAGCGGGGCTACTTACAGCGTTGATGACGGACTGAGCACCATCTTCGAGCTCTTCTGACTGTTCCTCAGCGGAAGCGTTGGCACCTGCAAGTCCATGGGGTCTCTTAGCGGAAGCTCTGCTGTCCGGCTGGCTTGACACTGCAAGCCAATCGCTTTCAGCTCACCGATATCGACCTCGCCATCCTTGATGGTCAGCATCTGGCAGTCGACCTCGTACACGATGTCGTCAATGAGCTTTGGGTCGTAAGCATCGGAGCAGAGCTCGTCGCCAGTGATAACGTCGTTGAACAATAGCATTTTCGGTTTTTAATGCAGATGAATTGCGGTTGGAGCTGGCGGGTTGCAACAAGCGGGATAGAAAGCCCGGCGTCAGCGTATTGAGCTGGCTTGCAGTGACTTGGATGGTGGACTGTCGACACTCACCGTTTGGGCTTTGAACGAGTTGTTGCAGAATATAAAAGCAAAAAGATGCGGGCCGTCGTCTTTTTGAGCTGCAGTCTTCCGGAAAATTTTGGCAAGGCGGAGGCGGGCAAGAATTGGGCACGTGGCAAAATGGTACGGGATGATTGCAAGTGATCTACCATGCTAGCCGACCCATGTACGTTGCGGCATCTACTTTAGGAGGCTCTCAGGCAGCAACAAGGCTGTGCATCTTCCCTACTCCGTCGTCTCTAGATAGTGTCGCAGTTTGGCCAGCGCTCTATACCGGTGTGACAATGTATTCTTTTGCTCCACCGGCATCTCAGCGTACCTATCGGAAGAGCAAATACGTGGACTTGTACATCAGAAGGGTTATGCATAGAGGTATATGGATAGATGTCCGCTCACGTCAGGCCTGTCCCTTTGACTTCGAATATGGGGTCCTGCAAGCGACACGGGTGGTGGCGAAACTATCAGTGTTTAGGTAGTCGCCCGAGTGAATGCATGCTCAGTACATACCCAGCCGAAGTTTTTCGGACCTCTCGCCTCAACTATGCTGCCTTCTGTTTCGCCCTCGAACAACAGCGGCTCTGCATCCGGTCCAGCGCAGTACCCAAAGGTACATAATGCTGTAGCCTCCTTGGTTGGGAAACCATTGAGCATTGTATTCAATCCTGGCGATACGCAATGTTCAGTGAACGGAACCGAGTGTCAGGAGTCCCAAGCTTCACGGATACCTTCGTGACCGAGCTCCTTCAGGAAATACTTGATATATGGTCCAGGCAGACCGTTCATAGCTTTAAAACATAGAGCGGTATCTTCCGTTATGCATGGCCCCTTGAGTGCCTGCGCAGCAGCTTTCACCTTTGCCCGCGCTACTTCTTGCGTAGTTCCTTGTACCTCTGGTACTAGCGCGTATGCAGTCAGCTATCGGGCACCATTCACGCTTTCCAGGACCACCGTGATCGACGGAACAGTATACCAGGTGTGAGCTTACAGTCTAGATCTTGTGATTCGACTTCAATAGCTGCGCTAGAGCCGCTCTGCAGGATGGATTTGACCTCCTTGAGCTTATTAGCGTTGCCTGCGCTAATAATATCAGTAGTGGGCTGTAAAGACTACTTTCCGCGATGCATACCTGTGACGAATACTAACATATAGATACGCAATTCAGCTATTCAGGGCCCAGTCGGATAATTGGACTAAAAGCATACGTATAGTCTTCTTGGCTGACATCTTGTTACGCTTTGATGTAGGATGGAACCGAGTCAAACCTCAAACTAGAGCCGACGATGCGAGTAGCTGTGGAAAGTTGCCACACTAGTGTCCGTGACTGTACAACGATCGATACAGATTTGGTTATTGCCGTTGAATGAGCTCTACGCTCTAATATCTCTATTCTATGCTACATTGTATGAGATTCTTCACGACTTATTTAGCTCAGACCGTTTCTTTAGCTGCCGTTTCTGCACCAGTCTCTTTCGAACCAGGTAATCGCGAACGCCATCCGACTCTCCTTGCTTTCTGGTGCAGTTTCCATCCTTGCCAATCCCTACTGCCCTGTTCAGTCTTCTCGAATCTTGAGATTCCGGGGACATGCCATCGCTTGTTCATAGGTGATTCACGGCCCATGAAGATCAATGTATCGTAGAGGAAGGCGCCGAACAGGCCACCTGTGATGTCCGCTAGCCATGGGCACCAAAGCCAATACTGTACAGCAATTCTGAGTCAGCGTCCATTTTGCAAAGATTCCTGAGAATGGGTCAGAAAATGAAACTCACCTGATCTCGGAAATTCCACACTTCTGTTCCATAACCGGCCCACCACGATACCAGTCTCGGCCCAAGGTCGCGTGCGGGATTTAAGCAATAAGAGCTCTGTAGCCCCAGACTCAGACCTATCGCCATGATCATGAACATGATGATGATAGGGTTCAGACCGGCTGGAGGGGGGACATTGTCCGCGTCTCCAATGGCAAGAATGAGAATAAGTAATAGAGCAACGTTGACGAATTCCTGGAAGAATGCATTCACGTTGCTAACGTAATCCACTGCCGGTGAGGAATAGCATCAGTGTACGTACAGGCAACATACTGATGATTCTGCTCACTTGGATAGGTGGCAAAGAAGCTGGCTGTGCCTTGAACCCCGAGTGTTCTGATACCTGGTCCACCTTCGTATATCGTTATAGCATGCCGATAGAGGCCATATGCCACGCCGGAACCAGCTATAAATCCAAGCAACTGTCCTGCAATGTAGGAGGGCACTCTCTTCCAAGCTGTGCAAGCAAGAAGTTTCATGTCAGATTCCTAATTCGTCTTGCAGGACAGAAAGATGACCAATGCCTAAACTTACGGAAACCTCGAAATACCGCAAGAACAATGGTGATAGCGGGTGATATATGTCCGCCCGAGATACCACCAGCGATGTAGACGGACATCGCTACTCCAGCACCCCACGCTAGAGGAGCTGACAAATTCACGGCAGTGGAAGCAGAACCAGTTCCGCCAGGCTGGATATTCGGGTCGGCCGAGAGTGCAGCCTGGGCAGACGCTCCAATTCCAATGACTGACAAGACGAATGCCCCTAGAAACTCAGCGAGAGGCTCTCTACCGTAAGCTCGCCATTTGGCAATGATGTTAGGGTAATCATCGTCATCGTCATCTTCCTCTTCCTCGCCGTCGACAAACTCTCCCTCTTGCATTGAGGTCTCTTCTGGATCGAGTTCCGTCCCTTCTTCTTCACTCCAATTACCTTGCGTCGCGTGATCTCGCGAGAGTATCGTGCTGCCATCCAAACTTCGACCTCCTTCATCACCTGTCACACTGCTGCTACCGTTTCCCTCTTCCTGCTGTGTCTTCTCTGACACCGCCCGGTGCTCCTCCGCGTAAGCAGGCATTCCAGCGCTTTGATTTCCGTTCTCCTTGAAACTGTCTCTGGCCTGCATAGAGCTACTCTCTCGCGGTACCTCCTGCTTAGAGCTTCCTGAATATCGCTTGGATTTCATGGTCCCCGCCGGCAGCCCAGGTCCGGTGCTGCTGGGTATGCTCGACTTCCTGTCTGAGTGCTCGTCCGTTGTGCTGAGTCTGTCGGTACGTAAGGGTTCCAACGGAGGACCATCCTCTTCATCCACAACGGCCGAGTCCAGCCTGGGAAGACCATAGTTCCTTGCTCCTAGAGTTACAGATGGGAATCGTTGTCTATGAGGACTGGCCACCGAGGATCCGGTGGCTGTACTGCGTCTATTTCTTGTGTGTGATCCTTCGCCGAAGCTTGCTTTCGGACTTACAGCACTAACTGCATCCAGATCCAATTCTCCGTTCTCGTAGCGCTTATATTCTTGTATTGCAGATCTGATGATGTCCTTAAGCTGAGCTTTATCGAGCTGCAGTCCTCCTGCCAGAGCACTTCCGACTTGTTGGGATGGTAAGGGAGGTGGAGGTGGAGGATCAGCATTGGGGTATATTTCCTTGAGGCGCTCCATCTGTTGTTGCCATGCCCTCTGAGCTTGCACTTCTTCGTGAGTTGGTAAAGGCTTGCCTAGGGAGTATAGCGGACGATCGCG
This sequence comes from Cystobasidium pallidum, assembly GCA_001599955.1. Taxonomy (NCBI): domain Eukaryota; kingdom Fungi; phylum Basidiomycota; class Cystobasidiomycetes; order Cystobasidiales; family Cystobasidiaceae; genus Cystobasidium; species Cystobasidium pallidum. Next base: position 1,307,870 of record BCIL01000004.1, read on the forward strand.
AGCTTTCCTTGACCATGTTGGCTCGCGACGTCGTTGCGTATTGGGTATCGCTACCCCTACGGGCACTTCTGGTTTAGTACCTTGTCTCATCATGGATGGCTTACGCGCCTTCCCTCCCAAGGAGAATCCCGGACCTGCTGAACCTGTGGTGTCTCTCGTAGCGGTAGTACTGGCGGTACCAGCTGCATTCGTCGACATCTTAGGACGTGAAGTAGGGGCAAAAGGGCTGCTGGATATCGCAGAACCAGTTTGGCTTGGCATGTCACGTAATAGTTTGCGTTTGGTCCCGAAAGCTCGTTTGAAGAAGGGCTTTTTTGGGTTCTCAATCGCTTCTTCCAATTCACTACCTGACACTGGAACACCGAGGTGAGCAGGAAGTTTTGAAGTACTTGGATCCGTGGTCACGACAGCCTGCCTGAGTGTTTTAGTGGGCATTGCGGGCATGGCAGCTGACTCTGCAGGAACGGACGGACGCTGGCTTGTTGGATTCAATGGCACAGAGGGTAGCGGAGCAGATGTCGACGGAGGAGGATCCGACGAGGTGGGTAGGTGCCTTTGAGGCGCCATTATGGAATGCGACTTCTGCAATAGTTGACGCCCTCCCCTTTCTGGGAGTAACGGCGGCTCCTTTGTTTGCAAGTCTCGCGAATCAGCTAGGTCGAAGGTGGCTCCTCGGACTAGCGGAGGGGTGGCTGATTTATTATAGGCAAAATCTCTTGCTCGACTCGCGTGCGCTAGCTCGTAAGCTGCCGACATGGATTGACGATGCTTTGCCAATTTGGACCGCAGCTTTTCAGTCGCACCGGGGGCTTGTATGTCCTTCTGAGTATCATCAAAATGCCTCTGATTCACCCGCGTACGCTGAGCTTGAGAGTTTTGCGGCTCTTCAGAAGTTCCCTCTGCATCTATGGATGGCTGCGTCTCATGTTGTGGCAAACTCCGTACGGATGGGTCCCGAGATTCGGTAGATGCAGCAGGAAAGTAGTCGGCGGCGTCGCGCAAAGGGGTTGGCTCCAAAGACGTATAATGGAGCCCTGTCCTGGATGGAGGGGGAACAGCAGGCTGGAGCGGACTAGGTCCGCGGGTACCTTTCTCTTGGGATTCAGCACCTGTCATGTTGGATAGGCGCTCGGTTTCACACGTGCAATTTGTGATGAAGCTAGCAGGTTATACAAGGAAAGTGTTCTTGCACCGGTATGTCTATCGAACGTTGGCTCGCGGATGTCTTCAATTGTCGGACGGGTGCAAAAGTCTTGAGGAATGGTCGGTAGATCTTCGAGAACCCGAAAGAGCAAGACAAGCTCGTGCTTGTTGCGGTAGATTGAGAAAGCTCAAGACGATGAACCTGTGTCCAGGTGAATGGTGGTACAAAGGATGGCGTAAAGAATAAGGAATAAAATACGGTATCAGTGTGGTGGATCTCTATCAGGACTGTCAGCAAGAATGGTGACGATGTATGCCGGGATTGCCGCGAAATGATCGGCCATACTCGTAGAGAGGAAATATTTGCTCGAGTGGCGTGCAGCGAGTGGGTACAGGTTTGCCCGATACTTAAGAAGCTCCAGCGTGCAATCAGAGCAGGCCAACACAACAGGTCAGACTCGGCAGCCCACTCCGCTCGCCCATTCAGACGCCATGCGGACCCGTCTCGACCAGCAGAAGCGACAGCATCGCGAGCGAGCGCAGCCCGCCAACCGACAGCGGCTCGGATTGCTCGAGAAGCACAAGGACTATGTCAAGCGAGCGAAAGACTATCACTCCAAAGAGGACCGCATCAAGAAGCTGCGCCAGAAGGCGGCCGAGCGGAACAAGGATGAGTTCTACTTTGGCATGATCAGCAGCAGGACCAAGAATGGGATCCATATCCAGAGCAGAGGGAATGAAGCCATGCCTGTCGATGTGGTCAAGCTGCTCAAGACGCAGGATGCCGGCTATGTCCGGACACTGGTCTCGACAGAGGAGAGGGTAAGCGGTGTATTCTGCTGGCCGCGGGCATGCACAATTCTGACCTGTTCTCGGGCGATTTTCAGCTCATACAGCGCCTGAAGGAAGAGCTTGGAGCGACAGTAGCATTCGAAGATGAGCAAAGTGACCATGAGATAGTAGATAGCGAAGACGAGGAGGAAAACGAGCTGGGTGAAGGCACATCCAAGTCTGCCATCTTGTCACTTCTGGGCAGCAGTGGCGTGAACGACAAGAAGACCATTTTCGTCGATACAGCTAAGGAGGGTGAGTATCCTCTGGCCTTTAGCTATATGTGCTATCTGAAACTCTGGAGAGAAAGACGAACCACTAATTCCTCGTTTTCCCCTCCCGCCGTTACCGTACCACCGCTCTAATCTATCCTGAAAAGTCTCGAAATTCAAACCTCAGAAGCTGCTCAAGAGCCTGCTCTCAACAAGCTCTACCACAACAAGCCAAAGCAAAGGCAAAGGCAAAGCGTTATCAGAGACGGGTGCATCAGAAGAAGCGTTAGCCGAACTAAAAGCAGAGCGTAAAGCCTATCTCCAGAGCAAGACAGCGGAATTAGCAGCCCGTTTAGACCGTTTGAAAACATTGCAAAGAACATATCGGGAAATGCAAGTACAGCGTATGGTGATGGGAAAAGGAAGTAAGATGGTCGTTGGCAACAAGAAGAATTCCCTGACGAGTGAAGAAGAACGGTTGAACGAATTAGATCTGGATGAACTCGAGCTGCGACAGCTGAATGGGAGGAAGAAAAAACTACCTGAACCGGAACAGGGCATCAGGACTGGTGCTAGGGTGTGGAAGTGGAAGGCTGAGCGACATCGTTAGCCTCTCTCTATCGACTTCATTTGGTTAATCAACGAGTGGTTATATGGGTTCAGTTTGCTTGTCGTATAACTAGGCAAGGAATAGTATGGAGGATTGCTGATCAGTCCCGTGCAAACCAACTACAACACAACGCAGTACAACCTCTGAGAGTACGGATACAGCATTTTCCTGGATAGCTCAGGTCGACCCTACAGCTTGAAAAGCTCAGGCTTCATCTGGAGCTTGCATAGTCTCCCCAGCAATCCACCTAGCTGGACTACCGTGCTGACACCTTCGAGAATGCGCATGTGTGTGAAACCGATCTCCTGTAATTCACCGTCACCCGTCAGTTTCAAAACCTTGTCTACGCTTTGAGAGCAAACCCAGAAGATACAAAGGTTGTCTCACCTTTATGAATTCCAACTTTCTATATTCAGGCATACTCTCATTATTCTTCACCACTCTGAAAATAGTACTAACAATATCGACAGCCGAATAACCTTGAGACCAGAGTTCTCCAAGCGCTTCCATAGCGCTATCAATATCACCTTTTTCACAAGCTGAAATCATCTTGTTTATAGTAACTGGATGTGGTAGATCACATACTTTGAAAACTGCTTCTGCCGATACCATACCGAAACCTGAATGTGTAGATTGTAGATTGTTGATAGCTTGTCTCATATCGCCTTCTGCCGTAAATATGATAGCTGCAAGGCCTTCTGACGAGTATTTGACCTGGTTTATCACGCCCGCCACACCACCATTAGCCAGTCCTGGAAAGCCAAGTTCACGGTAATGAAGAGACTCACCCCTTCCTTTTCACAGATTTCAGTCAGACGCTTGAGCAGTTCCTGATCCGTTAAACGTCGATATCGTAGAATTGCACATCTACCCCGATTAAATAGTCCGAATGAGCACCAAGGTTGCGAGCTTAGACGAGAACGAGCAAAGTAGGGCGTCACAGCACTCACCGACTCTGAATAGGTTCAATAATTTTACTACTCTGATTGCAAGCCAGTGCAAATCTAGTCGTATTAGAGTAAATTTCCATAGTTCTTCGTAAAGCTTGTTGAGCACCGGCAGTCATAGAATCCGCTTCATCCAGAATAACAATCTTGTGTTTTCCAGGTGGTAGCGTAACCTTTTTCTGTGCAAACATTTTAATCTTGTTTCTCACGACATCTATTCCTCTTTCATCTGATGCGTTCAATTCCAATACTGCTTCTTTGTATGCTGTGCCGAGAAGAGCGCGTGCTAGACAGAGGATAGAGGTCGTCTTTCCAATACCGGGTGTGCCCTGTAAGGAAGCCATGAAAGCTACCATGTGAGCAAGAAGACCAAGACGAAGTTCCATTATATCATGTTTATAACGAACCGAAAGCACGATGTGGGGGCAATTGCCATCTCTTGCAATCACTTTGAGCCTGTCGACCGTTTCTGAGTTGCCTACGATATCCTCCAGCAGGAGTGGCCGATACTTTTCCACCCTACAATGAAAAGTAGCATCCGTATCAGCATCTAGAATAACTTCACCAGTCTTCTTCGCTCGCCCAGTTCTGCTGCATTAGTCCGTGTGCCTTGAATGTGCGCGTACGGCACTGCAAGACCGCGTTGATTGCGAAGCCATACTCGGCTGTAGGTGCAATCACTCACCAGGGCTGATTGTAGACCATCTGAGCTGCGCCATTGTTGCCCGTTGCACCAAAAGTCATTGGGCCTTTGCCCTTATCCTCGGCTGTTGTCATACTTCACAGGCTTTCTTCAGTTTGCTCCATGTGTCAAGTCAAGCTGCAGCCACACCTTCGCGCTATAGAGATCTTCAAGCGATCGAAGCAAGCTTGTAAACATTCCCACGTTATGTGAAAAGCAGACTAGGCGACATAAACACAGCAAGGACAAAGCGAACGAACGCAACGATGCTCGATACAGAGCTCGATACAGAGATCGTGACTGGAAAAAGCTTTTATAATTTATTTCTGAGTAGAGGAGCATGACAATGTTTCAAAGTAGCGATCCAAAACGAGATTTGATCCGGGAAAGACACGATATATCGTCGGAGAAAAGAGTACCATAGTATACTATAGACGAATACACGCGTCTACGCCTAAATCCCTCTCCTCCTCCTTGAACGGGCGGGGACACAGATGCCACCAGGAAGGATAGCTGTAACACGGTTCCTGGGAGGATTTCGATTAGACGAGAAAACATGGGCTACCCAAGGGGAAAGTTGTTGCATATATTATAGCCAATATTCTCTGAAACGGCGCAGACATTGCGTGAAAATGTCCTCGCAAGCCATTGAAGCCAGCGGGCCGGTACGATTCCTTGAAAGTTCAGCAGTGGGAATCCAGTAGAAAGAATATAGCATTATTGATTACAGTCGAATGGTTGGGTTGAGTGGTGGTAGATTTCGGCTTGCTGAGAACGGCCATACAGTCCCTCAAGACGGCTTATCAGATCGGACAGAGAGACATTGGTGCACGAGAAGAACGGGCATTAGACTAAAGTCTGCGGGTGCGAGGGTGTGTATATGGATGAAAGTGAGGTTCGTCTTGCATTTGGCGCGTAATCCGCATGATAGAAAGGCGTAGACCGGAAGGGTTGCATCGCCAAGAGCAGAAAAACGTACTTCCCTCTTGACTCTTGTAATCAGTCCGGTGACAGTTCCAAAGAAAAGAACAAAATCCCTCCATGATCACCACATGCTCCTTAGTGTTCCGATCCCCTGATATACAAATTTTTCTCCTGCAAAATCGAGTTCACTATCCTTCGCTTGGTCCGATCATCAACCAAGAGGGCTCGGGTGGATTGCCGGAATCACGTACAAATACAGGTCGTAGGGCTTGTCGAGCTCTTCGGAAAAGATGAAAGATGGGAGGGAGGAAGGGGGCGGCGAGAAGACCGGTGAGGAAAGCTATGATTTCGACATTACTGCCGGAATAGTATGGTAGAATGGGAGAAATCAACACGGGGGATACTGCTTGCTTAGGCCAAACGATAGATTTGCTGGGAAAGGGGATAAATCTTGCGTAGTAGGGAAATGAAGGTGAATACAGTCTGGGAATAACGCGAGGGAAGAAGGTGATAGACAGAGAGGTCCTTGGTTGGAAAAGATGGATCCTCAGTTTTCTCTTTCTTCCTGGCTCCGTTCTATTCTTGGAAAGACTGCATAAATATATCCAAAATAGCCATGTTTGCGATCTTTGCGGCATTGATGGGCCACCAAGGGGTGAATCATTTGAGTGAAAGGCCAATAAAGGAAATAGGATGTCGTAGGTAGAAATTTGGTGCAGGCGGGAATCCTTGTACAAGATCCGAGCTTGAGATTTCCGCTGCAAAAACAAGATGAAAGCGAATGTGAACGATAACAACTTCGCAAACTAATCATTTTGGCGTCTATAGCTCTTGCTCTTGCGCATTCATATTTCGACATTCTACTGAACTCCCCGGTCGATTCATAGGAGAAAAAAATTGTTGGACAGGGGTGGGGAGAGTGATCTGCGTTGTCTAGCTCCACCCGGTCGCTTTGCCGTTGGCCGCCATTGGATCATTATAAGCCTTAGTTTGGCTTCTGAGCCTGTAAATGATTATAGAACAGTCAGACATAGCGCAAACAAGATCATAATGCACCTGTCGGGCAACTCACATCCGCTCAGAAGTCTGTAGAGCAGGCTGAGAATTAGAGCCAGGGGTAGTTCTCATAGAATCGTTGGGATCGCCATCGACAATAACCTTTCTTCTAACATTTCCCTGTCCAGAGGCTCCCAACTGAGCATTGTTTCTGGCTGACCCGCCTGGCAAGCCAGAGTTGGGGCTGGCGGCATAATTGCCATTGTTACCTTCATAACCAGCACCGGACTGTCTCAAGCCAGCAGATAGAGGTTGTTGCATAGAAGAAGAAAGACCTTGATTGGCAGGTGAAGCTGATTGTTGCTGCTGTTGGGCGGCGGCTTGAGCCTGTTGAGCTTGATGAGCTTGAGCAGCCTGTTCATCCTGTACTTTCTGCTGTACGCTCCAATCAAAGACATAGTCATACTGGAATCCCTCTCTGACAAACAAGTCCCTAAAGAGCTTTCTAAGGTAGGAATAATCGGGTTTATCATCGAATCTAAGAGATCTGCAATAGTTGAGGTAGATGGCGAATTCGTTGGGGAAGCCTCGGCACAAAACTTCGGTAGGAGTAGTCATCTTCTTCTCCATGATTCGGTCGTATTTCTGCTTCTTAGTGGCTGCTTTGAGTCCTTGCCAAGGTAGTTGACCTCGGAGGAAGTACATGAGCACATAGCCTAGAGACTCCATGTCATCGCGTCGAGATTGCTCGACACCCAAATGAGTATTGATCGAGGTGTAACGTGCTGTTCCTGTCAAATTCTTATTCTCGCGGTAAGGGATGTGGAGATGTGTTTTGGGATCGCGATACTTCTTAGCTAGACCAAAATCAATAACGTTGACTTGGTTACCACGTTTGCCAATACCCATGAGGAAATTGTCGGGCTTGATATCACGGTGGATAAAGTTTCGAGAGTGGATATACTCAACACGCGAGACCTGTAAATGGCGAAAAAGGCATACGTTAGCTTCGGAACTAAAGATGCCCTATGCAAACAAGGCTGGCTGGTGGAATGAGGACATACCAGTTGGTCGGCAAGCAATAGGACAGTCTTTAACGAGAAGCGCCTGTTGCAGAAGTTGAAGAGATCCTCCAGTGAAGGTCCGAGTAGATCGATGACCATGGCATTGTAATCGCATTCTATGCCATACCATCTGACAAAGGGCACTCCGACACCGCCAGCGAGGGTCTGCAGAAGGCAAGCACGACAGCGTGATAGATTAGCAAATGTCCTGGAGCGATGGTACCGAGACGCAACACACCTTATACACCTTGGCTTCATACTCCAATTGGGGGTGCTTAGCCTTGATCGACTCGAGTTTGATGGCCACCTCTTCACCAGAGATGATGTTGACACCGAGATAGATATCACCTAAGTAGGATTGGTCATATGATGTTATCATCAGCCAACCTCCGTCTCACCTCTGCACGCAATCACTCACCGAAAGAGCCAGAACCAATCTTCTTTCCGATACGGTATTTACCGCCTACTCTGAGATCCATCTTTGCTGAATTGGAAGTGCTCTCTTTAATAGGGATGAGCCTTGATGCTGATAGTATAGGTGGAGATCCTTGGTGAGGATTCGATGTCCGGGAGGGGTAGTGGAGAAAGGTGGTTCGGACACTTCAGGAGAAGGAGGGGAGGCCTGTTGAAAGCAGATAGAGGGACGAGGACAAGTGTGAAACGAGAGTGGGCAGAGTCAGTGAGACTGAAGCTTGATCAGACAGGTTATGGTCTGGACTGCATGGATGTAAGAGATGGGTAGAGATGGGGAGTGAAGAGGATAGAAGAGATGTCTGTACTGCGGGATAGACATGAGATGGAGGCAGGACGCAATGTGTTTGGTGGGCATGCGTCTTCCATCTTGATTCAGGTTGCCGGCCGCCATCCATTTCCGTGTCTCCTGATGCCGGCTGTCCTTTTGGTGTGCACTGGTTGATCCCTGCAAGACACGCTGTCCAGGCCAGTGCGCTTGTTGTAAATCGGGACAGACTGAGCGGCAGTTCCTCGCATCCTGTGTACCATGACAAGAACACGCTAGTCGAGATGTCATGCTTGAGCGGTGGTTGGTGGTTGCTGCGGTGCATCATCCGTTGCTGACTGATGGCCTGATCTCGCTTGCCGGACGATCCGGATGGAAACGCACGTCGCTGGGGCCAGCACGGGGGAGGCCGAGCCAGCACCAGGAACCGACTGCTGGAGATGCATGCAGCTCGCTGGTCCCGCTGTCCCATATCTTTGCACGCCGAGCAGACTTTTCTCCCGTGCTGGTGGCAGTTTCTTCTGTGCGCCGGTTCTTTGACGTGAACTTGCGATGTCCGCGCGCGTGGACTGCGCTGCCGGGCGATGGGCAGGACTGGACACGAGGCAGAGAGGAGAGACCAGACGAGGCTGGTGCAGCTCGTAAATTCAGACATGTGTGCGTGTGAGCCTTGCTATCGAGCCTGGTCCGATGCGAGTCGTGCGCGGTGCGGCTGCGTTGAACAAATCGACGGCGGGCTTTGCTTGTCCATTGCAAATTGCGACCTTGATGCGGTGATGGGGACGAGGAAGCAGGATGTGGGGCAGGTTGTGGTGGAGTGGGAGCTGTGTGCAGTGTATACATGTCAGAACTTACCTCGCCTGCCTGTCGATGCTGGCTGGATGGGGCCTGCGCTGCCTGTCCTTGCCCGACAGCCGCTTCGCTCGAAGACGGACTCGGGTTGCTGGAGTACGACTGCAGAGCAGTAGAAGGCAGAAACAAGAGTCAGCAATCTGTGATCCAGAACCCACGCAGTCCTCTCTCCTGCACTCTCCAGCGGCCGGCTGTGTGTGCGAGAAGGCCGCGCGGGCGAGGGCATGGAGCGGTCACCCACCGAGCACGCTCACTGCACGCACTCACACACGCACACAGATGTCGGTGCTGCGGATGCTACTGCTGCTGCTGCTGGCGGAGTTGCGGAGGTCGACGGGTGGTGGAGCAGGGCAGACGATCAGGAGCAGCCCACGACGGCGCTCCAGAGGTGCGTCTCCCGGTGAGGGTGGCAAACTGACGGCGATGGCGGCACAGACAGCAGACAGGCGGAGGCGGATATCCTACAAGAGTGATGTCTGCTTGTAGGTGGATGACTAGTCGTTATGCTTTCTCCTCCGTTCGGCATCGTCCGCCACCGCCAGACCTCCTAAGGACGTACATCCGTTTTAGAAAGACAAGAGCAGCCTGCCCCATCGGCCGGTCGACCTTGATCAGAACCCAACGTCCGGCAGAGGGAAGATACCGTACATTCTTACGAGCCATTCTGACATTGCTTCTAGACCGCAAGAGTTAGCCCCCGGGCACTTTGTCCGAGTATTACTGATGTTCCCAAAGCCTTAGCCAGACCAGAATCAAAGACCCAGCGAGCTTGGACAAAGCGCTCGTTGAGTGTCTCGAGGACTACGTTGGTCTGGTCTGGTAGTGCATCAACACTGGGGAATTGTCTTGCTGGCACTGGGTAACCTACGTTTCCAGGCTTTTCAGCCGCGAGGTGATACCCGTCATGCATGACTATGTCGACGCAACCTCGAGCCATAACGCGTTGAGCAGAATAACCTGTCGTGGCATACTCCATAGGCAATGCCTGGAAGCTGGACCTGCGCCTGAAAGCATGATTAAAGACCAACTGTCAGACGGAAATATCCTATTATTAGGACTATGGATTGTACTGGAAGCAACCAACAGAATGTACTTCTGTTGCTACTGATACTCCACTCTGCAACGCTTAGACCGACCTTAATGAACCACAAAACCACTTCCTGCAGATACCGGTGACAAGCTAGACTCGTAAAAACCGGAACCAGAACCAGGCGCATATCGTTTCTCTCCAATGACAACGGCTCTGCCGACTCGTTTCCAAGGGAGGATTAACTGCCGACTCGTCTTCAAGGGGGGATTAATCTGCCTCATTGTGAATGTTGACGTGCCTCCATCAGTATCTATCACGATCTCAAATCCTGGTACTCGCCGATGACGCTGAAGAGGAAGTCGGATCTGGCTGTACACCCATTGATCTCGCTGACCACGTCGACCGAAATGTGTTCCTACGCTTCACACCTTGACGAAGAGAAAGCTGTAAATACGATGAGAAACTTGCAGATACTGCTGAAACTGCAGTATCAGTAGAATTTCGAAATTGATTGTGCGTGACGATGAAGACCTTCTTGCCTTGGGTTGCAACGCAACTCCTGTTCCTCTTTCCGTGGCTCATGCCTCTTTCGAAATCTATCAGCCAAGCGGACTGATTTGCGGGCTGTTTCTATATGCTGGCAATGTGCACGAGTACTCTTCTCCAGGGCTATGCTAAGTTTTGTAAAAGCGCTCCTTCCCATCCATGCTAGCCTCTTTCTTTGTTTCTTCTTCGTCCGCTATCTTGATGTCTGTGATAGAAATCTGGCGCTCCTTGTTTGTGCGAATGTAGTAGTCAGGTCCCTCAGCTATGTTTCAGCTCTTTCTGTAGGGTGACCAGGCTGCCAGTCCGGCCAGTCGCAGCATTGAATTCGGAGTCCAACTAGGCGACTCACGAGCAGCACGGATGCTCGAACACCGCAGTGCCTATGTAATAAAGCCCATTCCCTCTGTTGCGTGTGCACACTGAAACCGATGAAGCCTGTACTGGACAACGGCCTGCTAGGCGATGGGCACGTGCCAATGTTTTACAGCGTATATGACGCCGAGCATCCACTATGGGCAGCCAGGACGTCACTGGATCCTAGTGTCACTCACTCAGAGCTGATTCATACCAGAAGTAAGCCTGTACGGTAGGGTGTGTATTGCTTCAAGGCTTGTCGAGGCGTTCGATCATGTTTTGTGCGGCGATTCTAAGTATCGTAGCATGCTATCGCACCTAGATTGGAAGTGAGATGGTTGTGCACCAGATAGATAGTGGGAGCGAGACGATCTAGACATTTCTGAGTACTTGGACGTCGCAAATCTGCGCATGCCAGTGGAAGGCGTTCAGAGCCCTGGACCGTCCGCGTTAGAACGATAGCTATGCCTGAATACGTTCAGCGCACGCGATCTTGCGTGGTGGGCTATAGAGCTGTGTTGCTGTGTCGTATGACCTTATTATATTATAGCCATCGGCGCCCGTGGTCTATCATACATATATTGTCTGTCGCCCTGTAACATTTCGTCGTGGCTTACTCTTAATTTCAGTGTGTTGCATCAGTGCGGGATGATGTTGTTGTTCATTCTCACCTAAAGTTGCTGACCATGCCGCGGTGCGCTCCGGTTTATTTCATCTGTGTATTTCTGAGGATTGGCCGAGTGGTGCCACATTCCGGAGGTGTGGCATTCGCGTCTACCCTTACAGGTGAGGCGGTGACCGGGCCCCGGGGKGCTGTTTGGCATAGTCAAGCCTTGCAAGTCTTATAAACATATACACTCTCTTATAAGCTTGCTTGTTAGGGCCTGTTAGCTGGACTAACAGGTGTATTAGCAAAGAGTACTCGGTTAGTCGAAAAGCGTTTGTAGTCTGGCACTG
>BCIL01000004.1:1319856-1376539 GCA_001599955.1 Cystobasidium pallidum
TTATAAGCTTGCTTGTTAGGGCCTGTTAGCTGGACTAACAGGTGTATTAGCAAAGAGTACTCGGTTAGTCGAAAAGCGTTTGTAGTCTGGCACTGCATCCGTCATTAGGCGCTTCTTTTTCCTCCGTCCGCGCGTTCGAACCCGTCATCTTTCTTTTTTGCCTGAATTAATTTATGTTTGGCGCTGCTTTATTCCCCTTCATCAGCAGGCTATCCCGCCTTAGCGTGTCCCGCCTTTTGAATTTCGAGCGTTAGGACGAGATGTGGAAGCATGATTGTCACCTGCGTGCCTACATATAGAAGCTGCACGCAGCAGCGACCATCAACCGGCTGCTTTTGCGGTGGCGCCCAGCTCTGATCGCCCTTGCCATACTCCTATCGATCCGGACGATGGAGTCCTACACATCAAGAAATCCGGCGCACACCGTCGCTATCCAAATGTCAGTCTCCCATACGCGATAGACGCCTTCTCATTGCATTGCAACACGTTCTGCCCCAGTATCTTGCGTCCTAATGGTAAGCTTAGTGCTGCCTCCCAATGTTGCAGAAGGAGGTTGGCTGGGCGCTCCGCGAAGCCCGGTAAAGCTTGCACGATGGTTATATCGCTAACGCTGTAGATATCAGACCCCTTCGAATGGCCTATTCCCCTCAGGAACCGGCACCGCTGCTGCCTCGAGCTGCAGCGACTGTAGCGTTCATGAGATCCAAGAACGTGTGGTTAAACGAAGCTCATGAATGCGAAGAACCACCGTACCTTGCCAGTGCAGACTTCGGCAGATACGATCCCTGAATGAAAGCGATCCTCTCACACCTACCGGGCATAACCTTGGTCCTGCGCACACAGCCCCAATCGTCCAGTGTTTGCGGTTCCGGGCGCTGATTCAGTGTATTTGCTCATCCAGTCCTGTCAATAGATTCCGCAGCTCCCCTTGAACCGCAACGAAAGCAGCAGAGAGCAACGCCGCCTATACCACATCAGGATACAGGTTCGAGTGAGACAAGCGACCAAGCCTGTGGCTGCACGGCTTTCAAGACCGCAATCGCATTCCTGAAGCTTGAACCAATGAATCGAGAAAGTCACCACCGGCAGCCAACTGCTCTCTTGGAAGCTTTAGAAGGAAATAACGGCCCCTGCTTGATCATATGTGCGACTATGCGACTGTCTCTTCCCGTTCTTGATACTCTTATGCTAGCGAGAGCTTGCTACTTCCGCTGCCGTGAGCCTCTAGCTCCAGATCGATTGAACATGAAAGAAGAGGCCGATAACGATCGAACCGGAAGGTCACAATTGCCAGCTCAAGCTTCTGGCTTTACCTGCTCAAGTCCAGTCCTTGATAGCAAGTAGAAATCTATTGATAACGGCTCACTTCCGGAAAGGGCTACTACGTAAAGCGAAGCGCCCACTGCACATTTGGGCGGACCGAACAGCGAGATGGACTATGACAATCTGGCTCGACAATCATACGAAAGCTTCAAGGACCTGCGGAATACACCTGACGCTCATCATGGCACCAATAGCTGACGGAAAGCTAACCCCTTGCTCCGTCAAACCGGTGGCTGAAATGGCTATCATATCTCGTCCTAGCCGGCGCCAAGCAGACGGAGCAAGTTGACTGCCTAGTACTGTCGCTCTCAGAGACGGGGAAGGGATACATGCATTAACAGTAAGACGATTTTAGCGCAGCGCATTAACCTAATCAGCGTTTTCGTATGACCGCCTGAAAGGGGATGCATTAGCTGTACACACGAGATGGATTCGATATGCAGCGTTTATCTGCATTTGTGTAGGAAAGGCATTACAGCACCGCAGAATAGACTATAATATATTGCAGACCTGTAGGGACAATCTTCCCGATATATTACCCATATGAACTAAGCCTTGCATTGCTTTCCGGGAGGCCATTTCAGCTGACGGGCAGGTATATGCATGTTCTAATCTGTTCATCAGCTTATGCTTTTACGATCCTAGTTTCACTCCTTCTACCACTACCGGGGTTTGATCCAGCACCGATACAAGGAGAGGAGGTCTATAGATAATGGGGTCAACATGGTATCGAGGTGATGTCAAGAAGAGACCAGTTCACGCCGCAATCATTGCCATACAATGATCCTCCTCGAGTGTGCCAGGGACTGCTCTATGGAATCCAAGCTTCGTCAGAGCTGGTTTACCGATTTCACACACCTGTCCCTTTCAGCGGAAAGCTGGGGTAAGTGATGAATCATAGGCGATATAGCTCGACGGTTCAGAGTAGCTGCGCTAACAAGCAGGCAACATGCCTGTGGAATGGATGGCACATCCGACAGTGACCTGGCAGGTAAGGGTATATTGGGCTGCTTCTGCTAGTTCTCACATGTCCGCCGAAGTCTTGAAGACTGTCAGAGCCCCCAAGATATAAGGAGTGCAGGTTATCGCTCACACCTGAAAGCCACAAACAGCATCGCAAGCATGGACCATGATAGCCCAGTGTAGAGATGTGTTTGGTGATAGGCCGAAGGAACTATTGCTTTCGTATACGTTTTCGTTGCAGACACGCTGTAAGCCGAGTCATTAGGTCGCTGATGTCAGAGGTCATATTCTTGATTCCACCGGGCGTATCTCACGATGAAGACCCGTTCAGCGATTGTGAGTTTCAGGTTGAATCGATGACAAGCAACACGCACTTGTTCAGTTGGGTTATCCTGCCCCAGAGGCAGACATCGTTGCTCTCCATTCTAAAGAGGGTATGATATAACATTTATTTTTGTTCACGTGCGCGGATGGGGAGCGACGATCATTGCGCGCCTAGTTGTTGATTATATGAGATAGCACAGCAGGCTCAGCGTATATTATATTCGTCGCAAGCGAGGACTGCATTGCCGATTCAGCAATGCTGTCATGTCATACAGGGCTATTTGGCCCTTTTCCAGACATTGATGCCTGCAGTGATGGGTGTTGTTGTCATAATCATCGCCCTTTTGCCGACGTCACGGTCAGCGCCGCAGTCCAGACATTATTCGTAAGGTGTCTTCCTCGCTCGGCTGTCCATGTCATAGCCTTGTCATGGATGCAATATGGTCAATACAGTGTAGCTGTATTGCAGTGCAGATACGGCAGCGAGCCGGTGTCAAATGAACATGAATACGACACTGCTCAGTCATTACCATCGATTACAGTCTGTATTATGAGGTGTATGGGACATGACATGATGATTATCCCCGTGGCATGCTGCGTGCGCTGTTGTGCCATCCGAGTTGGCTTGCAGCTTTCCTTTCCTTGCCTTGCCATTTCTCGATCGCTGCCGTGCTTGATCGGGCTGCTGCTTCTTTCCGCTGACGACCTCCTGCCCGCTTGCATTCGGACACAACGACTCGCTCTTCGCTCCATCCGCCGACAGCTGCACACGCTCATCGTCAACTCTCGCCAACCATGCCTTCCACCATGAAGGTATGTGTCGTGTGCCGTCGTCTTGCTCTCTCCCTCCAAAGCTTGTCCGTCTGCTCGTGTTCATGCGGTGTTTTGCTGCCCGCGAACTCGAGCGATCAGCCATGATTTGCGGATGGGAGGGAGAATGCAAGCAAGCACGCAACTGCACAGCTAACATGCATTGCAATCACAGCTCGTCCTTGCCGGCGCACTCTCTGCCACGGTCCTCTTCTCGTTCATCCAGATGATCATCTCCGCCGTTCTCGTGGGCAGATACGTGAGTGCAGCAATTCAATCACCGTCTGCCTGCCAATTCGGGAAGGTGGTCGAAGAAGGACTCCTGAGGGCGAATGAGACTGATGCACACGATATCAATCCACACAGAACTCGAGCTCGTACCCTTCGACAGACATCAAGAACGTCACGAGGTGCGCTGCGTTGTTGTTTGATCGTGCTATAACACGCAAGAAAAAGCTGACCCGGGCGTGATGATGATGTCGTCAGATTCACACTCTTCGTATCCCTGTTCAACCTGATCTTCGGTGGTGCATACATCTTCTTCATCCTCGCCCTCGGCACCTCCATCATTGCTTCAATCGTCTCCCTCCTCGCCTTCACCTTCCTCCTATGGATCTTCTGGGTTGCTTCGTGAGTTTGCCGATTCTCTTCTGTCATCAATCGACAAATTGGTCCGGCCAGGGGGAAAGAAAAAAAAGTCGGACCCTCTTGCCTTTTTAGGAAGGTGCTCTCGCTCTCGAAAGGCGTCGAGCATAGCTTTATGCCTGGCGCCCGAGACTGAAGGAGACTCGCGGGGAGCACAGCATTCGCATTCTTTCTTGATGCGGGCACGTGCTCCGTCGCCGCTGTCCCTTGTCGGCCAGCATTGGCTATAGACACATCTTGCCCGGCCTTTCACGTCACCTGCTATCCATATACTCTAATAAGAATACAACTGATGTCTGCCAAACTCTCTCTTCTCACTTTACGTTCCTTCCCCCATCGCCTTCCATCACTCCTTAACCTGCGTCATACATCCCCCTCTCACGTGATCCGTATACTCCAACAACACCGATGTCGACTTACACAGTGCCGCTTCGACCGACTCATCCCTATCTGGTGTCTCATGCTCCACCGCAGCCTTTGCCCACTGCCGTCAACTACTAGCGATGGAAGCATTCTCATGGATCAACTGTAAGCGTATAGGATCCTCTTTAGCCTTTCCGCCTCTTTACTGAATCTAAAACACACACTCTCGTAAATCCCCAACAAACTCGGAAATAAAAACAGTCATTATCCTTTTCTCCGCTTTCTGCTTAGTCGCATTCATGGCTTTCAGAGCAACGAGATCAGGAAATGGTCTCACAGGTCCTGTGGCTGTCTAAACGAAAGCCGAGCAGCGGAACAGATGATGGAAGAAAGAGAAATATCAACCCTCAACTCAAAAGAGTAGAAATATACACAGAAGCAAAGCATACTTAATTGATTAGCAGTACCCTATCCAATTTTCTACCCCCTTTTCAACTTTCTTTTCTCCCTCATTCTGACCCCTTCATCCCGCTTTCGCCGATTCCTTAATAGATTACTACTTCATTCCGCGACCTTACATACCCACCTACCTACCCACCTACACCGCCATTATTCCCTACCTATCAATACATAATGCATAGAAGTGGAGAAAAACTTGGAAACATCAATCATCTCGTTACACTTACATATATATATATACAGTATGATAATATATAGAAGTGTGCAAATAATCTCTTCTCCTGTAACTTCTCGTTAATTCCCTTTTGATTCTACTCTCCACTTTAACAACTTTCGATATTTTCGATTATTTCACAACCCAAAGAGCAAAGCTATATTTCCTTTTAACATAATATGTTTTTTACACTTTTAGAATATGGAAAAAACATGTACATGGTTTAGCTAATATAGTAAAAACCTCTCTTTTCAACACCCTATCCTTTATATACACAGCGTATATATATGTTTATACACATACGACACCCTTCTTCGATTTTTTCTTGCAATTTATATATTCCCTACATCATCTCATGCGACTCGTTCGGAGTGATTGTACGTCTTTGAGTTCTCTCTAGCTCACTCTTACTCTTCCTTTCATCTTCACTTTCTTTTCCATCACAAGATTGAATGTACAACTGCAAAAGGTCGGTCAATTTCTTGTGGACTTAGCTAGGATCATCCATGTCGCTTTGGGCAACGCTTCTTTCCATCTTGCTAGTGCTAGGACCGATAAACAGGATATCCCGACTTCAGTGGAGAGAGACAGTCTGTAGGGTCGATGCTACTCTAGAAACTTGCCGGCACGTGTTATGGCCATGTTTCACAAACTCACCATAGCGCACACGATGCAATATTTTGGATCTCAGCCCTTGCAACGCTTAATAGGTGTAGAATCACAAAAAACACCTTGTAGAAATGGAATACCTGTTCAGCATAACCGCAAGTCCTGCTACAGCTGCATTTGCATGATATCGCCGCCCAGTGGCCGCAAGGAAGCGTTCGGGGAGCGGCCTATGGGTCCCGCTTACGCAGCGGCTATGACGGCTCGTCTGTGTGCATTTGCCAAACAGTTACGTTTCTCTCGCTCCAACTGGAGTTCGCTTCTGCTCGCTTGTAAATCCGTGCGGTCGCCACTGGGGGGACGAGCTTTGAGGCAGGTTCACAAAAAACGTGAGGCTGGGCTTTCCGACTCCTAACGCCTTTTGCTCTCCACTCAAGCATCTCACTTGTTAGGCGTAGAAGATGGCACAAGAACAGGAAAAGCTACGCGTTCTCATCGTGGGAAGCGGTGGTAGGGAACATGCCCTAGCTTGGAAATTGGAACAATCACCTCGCGTAGAGGAGATTTTCATTGCTCCTGGTGAGTATCACTACGTTGGCAGTAGAAAGAACTGATACACACAAGGCACCTTCGGCCCATATATGCTACTGTTCAGTAATGTATCAAGACGTATTTGCTGAGACCGGTTCTTTCTTTACACTTGTAGGCAGTGGTGGTACGGCGAATAAAGGTAAAGGCAAGGGAAAGTGCCAAAATGTGGACATAAAGGCGGAAGACTTCGACGGCCTTATCAGATTTGCAAAGGAGAATGAAGTCAGTTCCTATCAAGGGATTGAAAGACAGTAGTCTTCTTCTTCTTGTTTATCTGATGCTCACGCTTTTGCTTCTGCCTTGAAATCCAGATCAACCTATGCGTGCCAGGACCCGATCAACAGCTTGTAGATGGCATTGAACGTGTCTTCCGTAAAGGTGAGGCAGATTAAAGATCAGTAAGGAGGCTGCAGCAGACGAGCACACCTCTGAACAATCTCTTGAACCTTTCCGTCATCAGCGGGTATTCCGTGCTTTGGACCTACGCCTGAAGCTGCAAGACTAGAAGGCAGTAAAGCATACGCTAAAGACTTTATGGCAAAATACAATATTCCAACTGCAAGATATGCGAATTTCACATCATACGAAGAAGCCAAAGCTCATTTGGAATCAGTCGATTATCGAGTCGTATTAAAAGCATCAGGTCTAGCACTGGGAAAAGGTGTTTTGTTACCTGAAACAAAAGAAGAAGCTTTAGAAGGATTAAAAGAGATCATGATATCTAAAGCTTTTGGAACAGCAGGAGAAGAAGTGGTCATTGAGGAATTCTTACAAGGTCAAGAATTATCCGTTCTCGCATTCTGTGATGGTTATACCGTCTTACCCATGCCTGGAGCACAAGATCACAAAAGGATAGGAGAAGGTGATGTAGGACTTAATACAGGCGGAATGGGTACTTATTCACCTGCTCCTGTCGCTACATCGGAAATTTCAAGTAGGATAATGAAAGAAGTACTTCAACCCACTCTGGATGGAATGAGAAAAGAAGGAAACCCATTTGTTGGTATGCTGTTCACTGGATTCATGATCTCTCCTTCTGGAAAGATTGATGTTCTGGAGTACAACGTACGTTTCGGCGATCCCGAGACGCAATCTCTGCTAGCGTTGCTCGACGACGGTTGCGACTTTGCGGAACTTTTATTGGTAAGTTACCTCTCGCTCAATTCCTACAGTCGGCTCGTTGTTCGGGGCTCATTCCATGAATGGCTTTACAGGCTTGCGTTGAACGCCGCTTGGATTGCGCAACCCTCAGAATGAAGGAACAGGCTGCTGTCACTGTCGTTGTAGCATCGGGAGGCTATCCCGGTTCATACGCCAAAGGCGTTCCTATAAGCATCGATACTCCCCCTCAAGGTGTCGAGATCTTCCATGCTGGCACCGCTCTGAAAGATGGTCAGCTTGTCACAGCCGGTGGAAGAGTGCTGGGCGTCACCGCTACAGGCAAGACTCTGCGCGAGGCTGTAGATCTGGCATACAAAGGTGTTGAGTGCGTCAAGTTCGACAAGATGGTCTTCAGGAAAGATATCGCCCATCGAGCCTTTGCAGCTTCATCTGCCAACGAGAAGAAACAAGAAGGTCTTACATATGCTTCAGCTGGTGTTTCCATTGATGCTGGCAATGAATTGGTCGACCAAATCAAAAGCGTAGTGAAAAGCACAGCTCGAGTGGGATCTGACTCCGTCATTGGCGGTTTCGGTGGACTTTTCGACCTCAAAGCTGCTGGATTCAAAGACCCAATCTTAGTTTCCGGTACCGATGGTGTAGGCACAAAACTGAAGATTGCCCAAGCTACCGGTATACACGATACTATCGGAATCGATCTCGTCGCTATGAGCGTTAATGATCTCGTCGTTCAAGGTGCAGAACCACTTTTCTTCCTTGATTATTATGCGTGCTCTACTCTGGATGTTAAGACTGCTGTGGATGTGGTCAAGGGTATTGCAGAGGGATGCAGGCAGTCGAACTGTGCACTTGTTGGAGGGGAGACGGCTGAGATGCCTGGCATGTATAATGGAGGTGCGCGGGTCAGATCACACCATAAGAAATCCGCAGAATAGCTAATTCGTCCTCCTTTTTCTTGTCCTATAGAGGAGTACGATGCTGCCGGATTCGCCGTTGGTGCAGTCGAGAGAGATGCTCTTCTACCACGACCAGATATTCAAGAAGGCGATATTCTGCTAGGCTTGACATCCTCAGGCTTCCACTCGAATGGCTTCTCGCTCGTTAGAAAGGTCATTGACCATGCTGGACTCACATACGCATCTACATGTCCTTGGGACAAGTCGCTTACTATAGGCCAAGCTGTCCTAGTACCAACACGTATCTATATTCGCCAACTCCTCCCATCAATAAAAGCTGGCCTTTTGAAGGGATTATCACATATTACAGGAGGAGGTTTCACAGAGAACATCCCTAGAGTGCTTCCAAAGAACATCGGCGTAAAAATCGATTTGTCAAAACTTGACATGCCACCTATTTTCAGATGGGTCATGTCTGCAGGTCGTATAGCACCAGAAGAAATGTTGAGAACATTCAATTGCGGTATTGGGATGGTCATAGTCGTATCTCCTGATCAAGTCGAGAAGGCTACTCAGCTATTACAGGAAAGTGGAGAAGCAAAAGTATACAATATGGGTACGGTATCGAGTGCTCCTGGTGTTCAGTATACTGGAATGGATTCGTGGGCTAGTCAGGCTTCGCTGCAGTAGGGAAGGGATTCGAATGTTGTATTGATAGAAGTAGTGTTTTCATGAAGTGTATACCTTGCAAGGTGCCGATATTCCCGAGTCAAGCCGTACGACCAGGTCTGACTTGTCGACTTTCACGGTACGGGCCTTCGCTCCCTCCCACCTGACTCCGACTTAGCATCAAGCGTCTAACGATTGCATCGGGGTCTAACGAACTCTTGACGGTGAACACAGTTTCATATGTCTGTCTAGCACTAATGCCGGCCATAGGTAGCCGGGATGGCACTTCCGCAAGCAAGTCGCAGATGACTTTGGAGGATCTGTTAGCGTCTCGACCAGAAGTTGCAGACGAAATACAAGCACTTCAAGCTATCTTTGGGGAATCTAAGCTGACTCTCCCATGCGAGGACATCCATCTTGAGAGGGACGCAACGAATTCCTCGTAAGCTGTAAAAAGCACCTAGCAATGCATGTTCCGTATTGACCGTTACCCTTCGATCACCTCTCTATGGGGACCTGCAGGATACGGTTCCTGCTAGAAACAAGCTTGCCCAGCCATGAAGATGTAGAAGTTGCCTTCATCATAACCCTACCGGGTACTTATCCATCCGAGAGTCCGCCTACACTCCAACTATCAAGCAGGGTACGCACGTTGCCTACCCAAGTGGGCGTACTTACAACTGGGGCTAAAGTATATATTCAATAAAATGCAGTACATAGGTGACTTTGCAGTCGAAAGTGCTCTTTTCGGAAGCATCACGCGAACCTTTATGCGCGACGATGTCTGGCGGCCAGGCGAAGTAGCAGTTTTTGAGGGCATCGAAAGAGCACGGGAAGAATGCGATGCTTTCTTGAATGACAAGCTCTCTGAGTTGGAAGCTAAGAAAGCTGGTGATTACCATACCACGCAGGAAGATCTAGAATATGCCAGACAAATGCAATACGAGGAAGATCTGGCTCGCTCAGAAGCGACGCCTGATCTCCCTCCGCAGCAAGGAGCGAAGCTACCTGAAGGATGCAAGCTCTTTACAAGCGAACCCATCACAGACAGGAAGAGCATCTTCATAGGACATGCTTGTCGTATCAAATCGCCTGCAGATGTGTCCGAGGTCGTCAACTATCTGCTATCGGACAGGAAGATAGCAAAGGCGACACATCCAGCGATGCTCGCTTACCGAGTACGTGGTAAAGGCGGTATTATACATCAAGATAACGATGATGATGGCGAGTCCGCAGCTGGCTCCAGACTTGCTCATTTATTGCAAATCCTGGATCTAGATGATGTGCTTGTTGTCGTCTCGAGGTGGTTCGGGGGCATTCATCTTGGATCCGACAGGTTCAAGCATATCAATCAAGCAGCCAGGGATGCCCTGGTCGCTGGAAACTTCGTTCAAGGCAAAGCGAAGCGATGATCTAAAGACTTGCAACGGTGCAGCCGGTGGCTAGTTGCTTCAAGACTATCCTCCTCAGCTTGCTGCCTCAGTCATTCGAAGAGCGACTACGCGCCGATATTCACTTACTCTCTATTTCTACTTTCAGCAAGACAAGCTGACATGGCGTTTCGGGAGAAAAGGAAGGAGACGGCGGTTACACATCAGGTGGATAACTGCAGTCGAAACGGAACAGCCAGTGCTCCCCTCTCCAGCATTGAGAGTAACCTACTTCGAGGGAAAGATGACAGAGAGGACAACCGAATGGTGCTCCATGGCCCGGGAGGTGGCACAGATTCACCTATGCCTGTCTTGTTGAAAAGGCTCCTCCCCAGACCAGCGCCAATGCGGCCATCTTCGAGCATCCAGAAATCTAGCTGTGACCATGTCTGTACCAGATGCTGTGCTTCTGCAAGGCCTGCTTGCAATATTAAGAGGCCAACACGCCACCATCTCCTACATGTGTAGTTTGTTGGATAGAGACACAGAAGCAGCTACCACGTTGTGTAAATTGTTTGAACAGATGTAAAAATGTATGCCTGCATATGACTTAGCTTCAAGTAATGAGACCTGATCCTTTCCGTCAACAAGGCAAGTGGGCATGTCTTCGGGTTCCGACCAACTTCATTCATTCAGCCACTACAGATCCGCGCCTCTCTGTCTCTCAGGCCTACTCCAAGGACAGCATAGGCGTGTCTCCAATCAGATTTCCGTCTTACGAACCTCCGCACAGCAGCTCTTCGCGCCTGCAGCTTCGGTAAGCTCCGCCGCTCAAGGGATATGCACGTCGTCCACCGAGGCGATTGACGCGCTTTCTAGCACTCGGACAGGCGGAGGACAACCCGCTCCACACGACGCAGCACACACGACGACGGTCCCTCCCGTCTAGCTTTCTGCGCTACACACTCTCGTTCCTCGGCTTTCTATCTGTCTGTCCTCCATACCCCCACATCTACGGCACCTCCCAGTCTGGGCCACAGCAGTGATCGCCTGCCGCAGTTATCGCACACTGTCCCACGAAATCAGCACCAAGACAAGCACCATGATGTCCTTCTCATCCGCGTACGCACCTCAGAGCAGCACTGTTCCCCCTCCGTCTGCGCCCGGCATCAGCGGAGTTCTGCCGGGCCAGCAAGCAGTGAACACGACCAGAGTGCTCTCCCTGACTGGATTCAGTAAAGACCTCAAGACACGCGACATTCAAGCAATATTCGTCGACTATGAAGACGACAGAGGTGGCTACAGGATCAAATGGCTTGACGATACTGGGTGTCTGATAGTCTTCAACGATCCGCTCGTCGGTAAGTATGCCCTGCCCACGAGCAGATTGGACTCGACATGGTACTGATAGAATGCTGCTGCTCAGCTAAACGAGCATTTCTGAATCTTACTGCGAATCCTCACCCGCACTTGATGCCCGTTATTTCAAAAGACGAAAGTACGCCGTCGACCTTCCCCAAGCTGGTCCCCTATGAGGGGGATGATGTGCCAAACGTTGTCGCATCGGTTGCAACACGACCTCGCAGCCGCAGTATTGCACAGAACAACGGCGCATCTACCGGCGGTCCGAATGGTTCCCCTGCACCAGCAACTGGATCTACCAACCACTATCGGCGCATGAGCAACTCGGCGGGTGCTGCCAATGCCCGCAACTTTGGAAGACCTTCGATGAGCCAGTATCAAATGCAAGCTATCATGGACGATGCGAGTTCTGCGGCGGCTCCTACTACACCCAGCAAGAACGCGCAGGTCAATGGCAATTCGGCTGCAGGAAGCGATGCAGTCAGCCCGACCGGATCAGCAAAAGGAAGTCCACCCTCTACGAGTGGGGGAGCTATCGACTGGGGTGCATTGCAACAACAGGCAGCCACTCAAGCCAGTAGAGCGAGAACAAGCAGTCATTCGAATGCTGCGACTGCTAGCGGAGCATTTGCCGGACAAGCATTCTCTCCTCCCACTTCACCGGAGAGAGGCATTGGCCTCGGTCAAAGAGCGGGTGCTGTCAGTCCGAGCACCATGCGCCGGCTGGTCAGCAGTAATCGCGGGTGAATGGCAAAGACAAGTTCTAAGAATCGTTGCGTAGCATCTCGCAGCAGTGCCGCTCACATCTCCCCACATCTACGCATTCCTTGTGATCATACCCTTCCCTCGGACCCACCAGTCTCAGTCACCTTATCCCGCATTCTACCTGTAGCTTATAGTCATCAGCCAACTCGTGTCGTCGCAGTAATCCGAGAGTCGTGCAGTTGCAGAGAGAGTATGCAGGTGTCGATACGTATGTATAGAGATAGACGCGCTTTGGCCAGGTCAGAGCCATGTGATGGACATGAACGGCGCAGGAAGTTTACACTCGTGGTGTCGGTAGCAATCCTTGTTATCCTCTGCATGCCTACTGCATCCGCTTTCGCTGCCGTCGCCGTTGGCCGCTTGTCGCGTCGTAGCCGCTTCCAGCGAGACTCGACAGACCCTGTTCGCCCTGATCCAACACAGGCGACTATACAACAAGGGAGACAAGGCAGAGCGAGACGGGCCGACGCAGCAGCAACAACCGGCAAGCGAAGAGAGCCGCTGCACGCATAGCTGGGCTGGATTGTCTGGCGGGACTGGAGCCATTCCCGCAAGCGCGCTGCAGCCGCCATGTCGTTCAAGAAGGATGACGAGGGCGCAGGTGTGTTGCGCTCGACTGGTCGCACTCCACTCGCATCGTAGTGGAGCGCTATGGTTGAGAGCTTGCGCTGACTGCTCCTGCTCGTCGGCTGCGACAGTCGGCGTCTTCTTCCAGGACAAGACGACGGTGATCCAGGAAGCGCGCGTCTTCAACGAATCCCCAATCAGTCCTCGCAAATGTCGGATACTGCTCACCAAGATCATCTACCTGCTCTACATCGGAGAGACGTTCGGCACGCAAGAGGCTACTACGCTCTTCTTCGGCGTGACCAAGCTGTTCCAGCACAAGGACGTGGGTGACGTTCAGCAGATACCGTATGGCCGACGCAGCAGCAGACTGACGCTACTGCGTTCTGTTCTCCACGTATGTCTGATGCTCTGCTGGAAATAGCCTGCATTGCGGCAGATGGTGTACCTGGTCATCAAGGAGCTTGCCAAGGTCGCTGAAGATGTGCTTATGGTCACCTCGAGTATTATGAAGGACATGCAGCCAAACCTCGAAGTTATCTACCGTCCCAATGCCATTCGAGCAGTGTGCAGGGTCATCGACGTACGTTTCTCCTTGTTCAGATTTGGCTGCCACCATTCCTTTGCTGATGTAACAACAACAGGGAAGCATGATTCAAGGTGTAGAGCGCTTCTTCAAGGCTGCTATCGTCGACCGCAATGTGTCTATCTCATCCGCTGCGCTAGTCTCATCCTACCATCTGCACCCTATCGCGAAAGACGTAATCAAAAGATGGGCAAATGAAGCTCAAGAGGCGTTGTCCCCAAAGTCTGGCTCGTCAGGGTTTGGCGGATCGGGTGGTAGCGGATTCATGTCTGCATATGGAGGCAGTTCCTCCTCGTCTCAACAATCTGGGTACCAAGCTTTCCAATCAACTTCGTACATCACGCAATATCACGCTCTTGGCCTGCTATACAGTATTAGACATCAAGATAGAATGGCTATCACCAAGCTCATTCAACAACTTTCAGCCACAGGAGCTACTTCTGCTAGAGGAGCTGCTCAGGCTCTCAGAAACGCGAATGCCACATGCTTGTTGATCCGCTATGCTGCCAAAGTCATGGAGGATGACCCGAAGTACGTTCGGGCGGCGCTTCTCTTTTGGCTTGCCTGATGCTGTCCGGCTGATACGTTACATCATTATAGTCTACATCGACAAATGTTCGACCTCATCGAAAGCTATCTCAGACATAAATCAGATATGGTCAACTATGAGGCCGCCCGCGCTATCTGCGAGATGCGCGGTGTGAGCGGTCAAGAACTCACCAAGCCTATCGCTGGTACGCTTATAACAGTAAAGGGTACATGCTGCACTTAGCTAACTGCTTGCTCGGCTTTAGTACTGCAACTCTTCCTCTCCTCTCCCAAATCTTCACTCAAGTTCGCGGCTATCCGAACACTTGCAAAGCTCGCCCAGAGCCAACCACAAGCTGTCGCAGCTTGCAATCTAGACATGGAAAAACTGATCAACGACGAGAACCGCTCAGTTGCTACATATGCTATCACGACGCTGTTGAAGGTATTGACCTCACGTACTGGATTCTAATTGATTGCAAGCTGACACTTTCCTGCCGCAGACTGGAAACGAAGCCTCTGTAGATCGCTTAATGAAGCAGATCAGTGCATTCATGTCCGAGATCAGCGACGAGTTCAAGGTCATCGTCGTCAATGCTATCAGATCATTATGCCTCAAGTTCCCAGCCAAGCAATCCGTCATGCTGACTTTCCTCAGCGGTGTTTTGCGCGATGAAGGCGGCTACGAATTCAAAAAATCGGTAGTGGAAGCCATCTTCGACATGGTCAAATACATCAGCGATTCTAAAGAGGCGGGTGAGTACACTCGGTTCAGATTTTGCCAAGTTTTCTTGCTGAATTTCGTTTTGTGTTCCAACTATCAGCTCTAGCTCAGCTTTGCGAGTTTATCGAGGATTGCGAATTCACCAAACTTTCCGTCCGCATCCTCCATCTTATCGGAGTCGAAGGTCCGAAGGCACCTCAGCCATCGAAGTACATCAGATACATATACAACAGAGTTGTTCTCGAGAATGCTATCGTTCGGGCAGCTGCTGTATCGGCTCTCGCCAAATTCGGTATCAACGTCGAGGACGAGACCGTCAAGAATAGTATACGCGTTCTTCTGACAAGGTATGAGTTCTATTTTCAGGCTTAACTTTTAATACGTAGCTGACCTCAAAACAAAAGGTGTCTGGATGATGTCGATGACGAGGTTCGCGATCGTGCTGCAATGTACCTTCGCATCATGAAGGATGGATCTCTTGCTGATGCCCTTGTTAGAGATGGTATGTGTCATATCTCGCGAACACGTCAGTGTTCTCGTATGCCGTATCTGATTTTTTATGTTCTACAAATACAGAATCAACCTACTCTCTGTCAGCGTTAGAGTCGAAACTCGTGTCCTATGTCACGACTTCCTCGGCCGCAGATCAACCATTTGACATTGAGTCAATCCCTAAAATCAGCAAGGAGCAAGCTCGTCAGGAAGCACAGCGTGCAAGGAACGAGATTTCATCTGGTTTGGCTGCTATCTCGGCTGGTCCTTCTGAACCAGCTGAGCCTGCTGCGGGTCCCTCGACTTCTTCAGCCGAAGCACAGTCTCGCTACGCTGAACAGCTCAAAGCCGTGCCCGACTTCAAAGATTACGGAGATGTGCTCAAGAGCTCGACGAAACCCGTCGAGCTTACGGAACGGGAAACGGAATATGTTGTCGACTGCGTCAAGCATATTTTCAAGGAGCATATCGTATTTCAGGTAGGTGTTCCATCTATGGGAGGTGCTTCTGTGTGCTTACATGATGAATGTTTCACAGTTCAATATTCGCAACACAATCACCGATACTGTATTGGAGAATGTGACAGTCTTGATGTCACCCTCGGAGGAGAGTGGACTCGCGGAGGATTTCATCCTACCTCTGCCCAGTCTCGCAGCGCAAGAGTCTGGAATTGTCTACGTCTCTTTCACACGCGAGCTGCCCGAGGACTACGCCACGTGTTCCTTCACGAACACTCTCCGCTTCGTCAGTAAGGAGGTCGATCCTGAGACCGGCGAGCCTCAGGAAGATGGATATGACGATGAATATCAGACTGAAGATCTCGAACTTGGTGCCGGAGATTACATCACACCAAGCTACGCAACATTCGCTACCGAGTGGGACCGCCTGCGCTCGGGATCTACTGCAACAGAGACGTTCGCTCTAACCGCGCTGGACAGCTTGAAGGGTATGTCTGCTCCGGCCTCATTACGTTCTTTGGATACTGAGCTTTCCTCTTTCCTCTCAAAATAGCTGCCTGCGATTCGCTCATTGAGATCCTGAACATGGAGCCATTGGGTGGAACAGAAGCACCTGCCTCGAGTTCAGTGCATACGCTCAATCTATCCGGCATTGTATGCGGAGGAGGCGGCAAAGTCCTGGCACGCAGCCGCATGACTTATGCGGCCGGTCAGGGAGTGACGATGGAGCTGTCCGTACGTGCGGAGGAAGAAGGAGCGGCTCAGCTGGTTATATCCGCCATAGCATGATGAGGCTCATTGTAGGTTGCATAAGGCATTCTTAGATATTCTTTCTATACATGATGAGGTGTAGAAGAAAAGAATTGTAGAGGTTTCAGTATCGCGCAATGTCTCAGACTGTATTTGGCGATGTCTTATCCGGCGAATTCGAGCTCAGAGTGCCCAATTGACGTGGCTCTAGCTATACTATATTGCATCACGCTAAAATAATTAACTGCTTGTATAGTATGCGCTCTAATAATTACGAGGTAAGAAGATCCGAAGCGCCTAAGGCATCGACAATAGCCGTTGGTGACAGAGATCCAGAACTATCCCAAACACTCTGAAAACCGGTATCGTTGCCACCGTCCAGTGTATACTTTGGGGACGTCGCATCAATCGACCAGCGGATCGGCTTGCTATTCTGACCTGAGTGTGCCCAATCACGGAGCTCCGCTCCTGCATTCGAGCCGAAAAGTGCGTCACCTCCTGTACGGGTGATGCTGCTTACAATGTAGTCAATGTCGGAGAACGACAGACCGCCCCAGGCTTGCACTTCGATGATAGGCATGTTTCGTAGGCCGTTTGGTGAAAGGCTGCCCAATTGTGATACAGAAGAAGGCGGAGTCCTCTCGCGTGAAAGAACGTACTCAATGAAAGCTCGAGCAACAGCGGCATCGCTCAGCTGCTCAAGGTAATCGAACAAAACATTATCGATGGCGGCCAAAGTACCATAGGATGCAGTGGTTAAAGCTGAAGTATTGAGGTTGCCTGAAACGGAGAGAGGGATCAAGCTGGGGCCTGCCAGAAAGGTTAGACGAGACTTGCGAGTCTGAATATCATGTCAGCCGCCATCGAATACTCGAGAAGTGAAACCGAGCTTTTCTGCCCACCTGATCGGCCATGACGGCAGCTTGCTGAGGTCTCTGTTCATCCAAAAATGGGAGTCGTAGGTTGAGTATGTTGAGTATCCCGTAAATAGGCCGGCCTGTGCAATTGGTCGGAACTTCTGAAGCTGAGATAGCAGCTGGTAACCCGAATATATCTGCCTCAACCCGATTTATCTCTGAAATCTGAGATGCGGAAACTCCGGGTATACAGGCAGCTGGTATCGGAAAGCTCGCATCGCTATCTTTCTGACGAATTGCAACTGACATAGCCGATTGCGAACCTAGGGGTCTATCCAAGTCGAAAGGGAAGTAGACAGGAGAGGCTAGTATGTTCGTACGAAATGTCGACAACTGCTCGGCTTGATATCCCAAACTTGCGAAAAGTGATAGCAGTGCACTACTACGCTGATTTGATGCGGCCAAAGCGAAGGCGCCCACCCGTTGAAAAGCGGTAGCTGAAGTGTTATCCAACCTTGCGATACTGGCTTGACTCACACCAAGCTCAGGAAGGGTTTTAGGCAGGACGAAGACTTTCTGATAAGCGAAATCGATGGAGTAGCCATGGCTTTCGGCCTGAAAAGCAGGTTGTGCCTGAAACGAGGGCGAATCTTGCCATTGCCAGTACGAAAGACCGGCTTGAAAAGCGGGTAGGGCTTCATTTGTGAAATCTTCCGAGATGGCGGCATCCCATAGCAAGACTGCTTGTATCCAGCGACGTCTGGATTTGTACTGACCGGGATCAAGATTCGGAGTTTCCAGTAACCTCACTTGAGAAGAACAATCATTATTTGCCTGGTTGGAGGAACCTGCCAGCGCGGCGGCGAGACGGGTAGTATTGACGGGTGGAGCAAAAAGTGTGGAGGCAGTCGAAGCAGCGTTGAGCAAGCTCTTCGCAAGACGATTTGGACAATCCGCGGATCCGTCCGGACACGTGCATGTAGCATCTGCATGGGAAGACAGGGGTGGTCAATTTCCAAGCTGACAAACAGGCTGCTAACACGACTAACCGAGATCGCAGAATGGGCCTGCCCGACTGCCTGAGCATTGGCATACGCATTCGTCGTCACGCAACACTGGCTTGCCGTGACCTGAGCATGTGCGTTCGCACTCCGCTCCCGCTGCCGTAGATCGTTCACTCAGAGGAATGGCAATACCGACTGCAGCTGCAATAAGCAGCACAATCAAAAGCATGACAGCTAGCCTGAACTTCTTCTTCTGGTGTGGTGGCAGGGCTTTCCAGTAGGATAGCTTTCGGGGCGGTGTAACCTGATATTCTTCAGTTTGCGACCCCGAACTGCTAAAACTGCTCCGACCGTGAATACCTGAAGAGCTCGGCTTCTCAGAGCGCATTGACATAGCCTCTCGCAATTGTGAGGCTGGATAGCTCTTACGCCTTCGAAAATGACGCTCGTCAAGAGACCCTTCGGGATGTACGGCATGGACGTTGTTCGCTGAATCCGTGTCCTGCTTCTTCTCGTACAACGCAGAGTCTCTTAGCTGGGCTGCACTTGACACGCTTCCAATGGGTGTATGCGAGTTCCACAAATTAGGGATGCCCATCTCTACTTTCCTTCTCGCTTTGCGCAACTGATTGCTGTAGCGGAGCTCCCTGATCTCATCATAGTTGACATGACTACCATTTTCTTCATCATGATAGCCCACGTATTGCGCATGCTCAGGCATGTTGTCAAGTATGGCGCCTAGGGTACTTGCACGCTTTGCTAGCTTTGTGAAAGGTATCGTGGCTTCTTTAACGGCTATCTCTGCTCTTACGCTTGGGTTACGCAGTGTCGGTAAAGAGGGTGCGTATGAGGCCACCGTGAAATTTGCAGACGATTTACCGGATCGATGTGACGAGTATGATTTTGAGCTTTTATTGGCCCAGTCCGAATTACGACGGGGTACCTGATCACGAGGTCGCTTGCTTCCGCTGCGATGACGAGACTTGCGCTGCTTGACTCGTATATAATCGAGATCAGAGGGTGTCAGATACAGGTCATCCTCATCCTCTGCCAGACTTGCCAGAGTCGGGGCCGGTCCCGAGCTGTATCGATGAGAACGTCGCATGCCTGTCATTGGCCCGCTCCTTGAGTATTCGTATTCCCTCTCAACAGCGCATGCAGGATCATAGTCCTTGTCAACAGCGTATGCAGGATCTTCAGCCAACACATTGCGAAGTGCATCTATCGACGAAGCCGAGCGCAAAAGCTCTGACGAGACGAGCGATGCTCGAGCCAGGCGCCTTGAAGCTTCTTGCGTTCCAGCAAGCAGTGCTTCGAAAACATTGCCTCGCCGTACTAGTTCGTGTGTCATGCCTGGAGAGCTAGCCACGGAGACCTCGCTGTGTGTACGTGTGTGGGTCGACGTACGAGTACCCGAGGATGCGAAGTCTTCATTTTCAAGCGTGTTGATCGCTCGATAGAAAGGAACGGATGCTGCGCTCGAAAACACGGTGCCCTGAACGATAAAGGATTACCGCAGAAAACTTTAGGTAGGCTCATTGTCAAACGTCCTAGAGGACCGACTTACGAAAGTTCCAGAGGATTCCCGCCGCTTGTTAAGCATCTGTGGGTCGTCAGAATTGTCACTCTGGCTGCGATGAAGTGTTGGCCGCACATTCCGATTGCCATGAGACTTGCGCGGGCTGGTGTGGTCACCTCGCATAGGCAACTCTGCTGGCAACCTGCTGCTTCTGGAGATATCTGATGAACCAGCAGGGGAATATGCTCGAGGTGGAAAGCTCGGTGACACGGATCCGGAATCCACTGGCGTAGAATATTCAGCGGCGAACGACTTGATACGAGTGTATGGTTCTTCTTCGACGGGCGTGTGGACATACGCTGCTGGATCCGCCGAGTAATATGGCATTACACTAGTTGGAAGGGGATGACTGCCCGAGTTACGAATGGAGGAAGCCTCTCCCTCCCAGTAAAGATCCAGAGATGTCGAAGCTCTCGAATTGCTGAAAGCCGGCGTTGGAGGTGGTACAGACAGGAGCTTGCGAGGCTGAGCAATAAGCTTGTTCAGCACTGGAGAAGGGTTGCTGCTACTGTCTTGCGGGCTGTTGCTCCGAGTTCCCGAAGCGCTCGGTGTAGACGCATGATGAGAATGGCCATGCGCAGACACCGCTGGTGAGCCAAACGTTCCAGCTGGTGACGATGATGCAGGAGTTCGCGCAGGCGGCATAGGGAATGACCTTGCCAAGGCCGCTGACGAGAGGGCATTAGCTGGAGAGCGCAGACCATCTGTTTGTTGATGCTGGCTCGTTTCGCTTTTACGAGGTATTCGGATTGGCGCCACGCTCTTTGTGGGCTTCTGGCCTGCCTTGCGCATCTGACTCTGCTCCTGGTGGTGTGTTGTGGTAGCCTGTTCTTCCAGTCTATAAGGAAGCCGTTTGCTACCGCTATCGAGCATCGGATCCAGCAGGGACGCGGACGAATCATTGGCAGCGAGCGAGGCGTTGGCTGAGCTTGCGCCCGAATCGATGTTCGCAAACTGCGGAAACGACAGATTGTCTCGATGGTATGGTTCATCGAACGGATTTGGCTGCGATGCAGCTGCCATACTGTCGTGCGGTTGCATTCTTTCAAGTCGAGGTAGACTACCGCAGTGTGACCATCGAGGGGAGCGGATCGAGAGACTTGACTGCTTGGCAGCCGAAGTAGGTATAAATGAATGTGGGTGCTGCTGCTATTCAGTACGAGGACGTCAGTCTAGCAGAATGCTGGCGAGTACAGCGGCCCAGCGCGCTTTCGCCTGCGAGATGGGCCGAGTAGACCTGCAGCGACCCAGGCACCTCGTTCGTTGCGACACTGCGAAAGCTCAGCAGGCGTGAAGGGGCACCTCTCGCTGTGCATCATCGCGCACAAGCCCTGTACGGCCGCGCTCTCTCCACGCTTCTCGCCGGGCCGGTTCCTTGCTTGCTCGAGCACCGTGTTTGCCTGTGGACCCTCTTCATTGCGAATGCACGAACGCACATGGTTGCCTCGTACACAACACATGTTGTGTAGAGGTGCAGCCTGCTCAATCACCGTTCGGAGTGCCTCGCTCATATCGCTGTGAGTCGTCCTAACCCAAGCTGTCTAGCGGTCCTGAGCCACTTCTACGCCACAGAGCACTAGGAGTGCCTTGCAGGTCAATACTGTCTGAGGAGTCCTACTCTCCACCTTATCAGCTTATGCAAAGCACAGAATCAGAAAGTAATGGCCTATAAGTGAGCGACATGAGAGGCAATGGCACGTCAACGTAGTGGTATTTGTGCGCAGTACTATATTGGCCTCCCTTAATCTACAACATTTCGTTAATTCTGCATGCAAACAGGTCTGAACTGCTGTGCTGACGAGTATCGGGCTTGAATCTTACTTTCTGAAGGTTGGGGATAGCTTTGAACAGTTCATCGCTGATTTCCAACCGCCTTTCATCATCTTCCGAAGGATAACTCGCGCTGAAATTCCCGCCGAATGGCCCGTACTCGACAACTTCTTCCGTTTCCATGCTCTCGTCTGTCAGAGTGACAGGCGTAGCAACAACGTCCAAACTCGTATCAGTCTGTAATGTCATGGCCGTTTGAACTGGTAAGCTCGGCTCGCCTGGAGCAAGCGGCTGAGGCATAGTAGGATGCAGTTGAGCGACGGAAGCTTCCTCGTTGTGGTTTAGAGAGAGTGTCCTGAGACCCTTGAGTTCGGAGAAAGCATTGATATAAGCCTCGAAGGGGTCCGGCCACCGCCAGGCTGCCGCCTTTGTGAACGCGAAGAGCTCCAATTCTTCGAGCGCAGGGAAAGCCTTGACGAGCCTCTCAGCATATCTTGCATCGAATAGCACGGGTAGGGTAAAAGCCAGGCTGGTTAGGTCTGTATACTGGCTGAGCATTCGCCATGCATAGGTGGCATCCTGCTCGTCTTGAGCAAGGTGAGAAATGACCCGCTTCAAAGCCGTCTTCTTCCCGAGTGAACACAAAGAATCAGCCAATCGGGTTAGGAACCTGACAGGATCCAGTATAAATCCACGAAGCGCCAGGCATTCTAAGGAAGCCAACAGTTCAGGAGGAAAATTAAGCTGGTCCCAGTTTTGGCTGATTGAGTTGTCTTCTATGCTTATGCCAAGCTTTCGCAAGTTCGGAAAACAGGAGAAATCGATTATGCAGCTCCCCACATCGCTATGGATAATCAGTGTAGTTAGCTTGTTGGCCTGAACAGCTGGGAATTTCAGGGTGCCTGTTGAAGCTATCATGAGGGACTGCAGTTCGGGACGTTCGGTAACGGCATGTATAATCTCCGGGAACTCGAAAAGTGTCTGCACCTGTATGTAGGCTGATTGTAGGCCTTTCATGCCACTAATTAACTTGGTTAACCCAGCATCCAGGCTGGTGAGCAGAGTCGGGCTCAGGCTTAGTCGCTTGCCGTCGATCCGGAGATCCAGATGCTCTGCATATTTTCGAGCGGGGTGTGACGACCTCATGAAGTTGTCCAAGGTATTCATAGCAGCGGGCAGCTCATCGAATGCAATCGCAACGTGTATGTTCCGCCACAGTCCTGGCAATGCGAATCCTCGCAAGGCTCGGTTGGTCAAGGATAGCGATTTCAAGCTTTCTTTTCGCATGTTTGATTTGTGGGTATGTGCGTCAGTAGGAGTTCCAGCAGGTGTATCGGGCTCCGTATGAGCGACCGCAAACACGATATACTGTAACAGCTCCGGTGGAAGATCATTGATAGTCGGCATTTTCAAGTTGAGCCAGTTGGGGCCTGATAAATCCCAGTGTGATTGTTTGCCAGTGGTGCAGATAGAAACAAATTCAGGCTAGGCTCCGGAGATAGAGTAGTTAATGGCATGCGTTTGCTTCAAGGCTACGCAGGCGGTGAATCTGTTGCGGCGATCACCCGGCCCTGTAGGATAGTCCGAAAGGTCTGCATCTTTTCGAATACGTAAATGTCGAGTCGGATCGTCGCATATGCCCATTCTATGTGTCATAAACCTGAACATCGTGCACTCTGGAGAGAAAGGCCGATCACGAGCCAGTCGCAGTCGTACGGAAGACGTCCATCAAGCAATTGCAAACTCCGTGCGATACGCAGATGCATCGACCACGATAGCTAACAGTCGGACAGATAGTCATGTTCCTCGGAATACCGTAGACCAATAATGCTTTGGCCGGCGGAGCTGGATCACATTTGCAACTGCGGAACCGGAAGCGCTTACACTGCTGGCGGAAAACCGACTCCAGCAGACTTCGAGTCTGCCTGCAATCTTCCTGGCTCATGCGACGGCGAGGGTGCAACTGTCGTCAACCTCCGTCTGCTGACTTGCCAACGCCGCCATCCCGCTCGCTTGACGGATGCAGCTCGATACACGGAGCAGCGCCAGCTTCGACTTTGGCCATCAAAGGTTGTATCGACAGCCTAGTAGGCCGGCCTTGTTGATGAAACACGGACGATGATAGTTTCTGGACGAATCGAGCACGACCCAAACAGCGGGTAGTCGCATACATAATACTCGTATCTGCCTCATCGCCTCTCTTCTGAGTGTTTCGTCCGGGCGGTGTGGTCGAGCCATCGACGTCTTGACTTTCTCGCCCACAGGACCTCCAGCACAGACACTGCTCTTTCGCAAAGTCGGCACAGAACCATGAAGATGCGACTAGCCTCAGTCATTCTCCAAGCGTGTCTCGCTTCTACCTGGTATTGCGAGTATGCAGCGGCCAGTTTTGCACTTGGCACCAGCGTGTTAGTTCAAGAACGGGCGGATCCTATCAAGTTTCCAGGCAAGATCGGCAGTCATGTGCATACTATCATGGGGGGATCCAACTTCCGAACAGGTATATAGCGCCAGGTTCCAGGGTGCGAGCATGCGGTACTGACGATTCATGCTGCTACCGCTGCGGATTTGCGGGGCAGAAATTACCTATGAGAGCTTGTTGGCATCAGAATGCACTAGTACAGGTGTCAAGGAGGACAAAGGGTGAGTTGCGATCTGCATACATATGGGCCTAGCCGGGGTCTAGCTTATTCCAATAACTTCAGAGCATACTGGGTGGGCCTGTTCGAGGCGGAGATGCTGCTCGAGCCCGCTCGACCCCTTCACTGATGTATATACCGCGATAGACCCCGATGGTCTATTTCCATCATAAAGATGGTCGTTTTATAGCTCCTGATGCGGAACACCAAGGTCTTACTGTCTACTACATATGGGGCGCGAACGAAAATCGCACAAGCTTTCCAAAGGTGCGCTAACTCCACGCCTTACATCGCAGACACTAGAAGAAAGTGCTGATTACCGTCTGCATCGTCTTCTTTCACCCAGGGTTTCAGAATGATTGCAGGCGCGTCAGCGGCGACAGGCGTATCCAAGTCTCACAGACTAACATGAGGTATCTACGTAGGCGATGCACTTGCCAGATCCTACAAGCCACCTCCAAATGCCAAACAATACCTCGAATTCGAATGCCTTGGTGGCACGCCTGAGAACGCAAGGACTATGTAGGCGATGAGCTTGGGCCTTGCACAGTGGACAATACCCTATGCAGAACCTCCAGCTGTAATGGGACTGAAGCGCTTACACCCTGTTTTGACAGTACTGGGTTCCCAAGGTCCATCTGCTCATGGAAGAGCAGACTCAATATATATTTTCCCGTGTGAGCATAGCTATAACATGCAGCTCAAATTCGTGCCCTCGGCTCATTTAAGGGCGCAAAGATGTGGAAATGGCCAGGCGGATAGTCCAGACCACAAAAGTCATGTCAGGTATGCAAAAGATGGTAAATGCCTCGAACCAGGTTTCGACAAGTTCTATCCCGAATTACACTACGAATTGTGGTGGGAAAATAGAGAGGTTCCTGAACAAGGTATCCTTTGGAAAGACGCAATGGACCCTGAACAACCATTTGTCTTGTCTAATGGCGGTAATTATACACATCCAACGGTATCGGCTCTGGCTGACTGGATTCCCCAAACCAACTTTTGCGCCGAATGTAGATCCGACAGGGTAGGTCGCAATAGGCATCGATGGTTGGACACGTAGACGGTTAAACCCTTTTGGCATCAGTTTCGGGTTTCATGGAGATTTTGCGTTCGGTATGGTATGGTGTTATCGATTGTCTCGGATCTTTACTGAAATCCAGCACTTTCGTCAATAATCCATAGGATGGGATGATGGTCATCTACAAAGAATCATTGACAAGTGCAATGGAGGACCATGCGAAGAACTAACGATTGTGCCTGGGGGAGATTGTAAGAAGGAGGGAAATTCACCGGATCTGGAAATTAGGGAGAATGTTTGGAACTTCACCCAGACAACCTCAAATGACGATTGACTGACTCGTTTCACGCCCAGGTTCACGGGTGGTTGCCAGCCCTTCCCGGATGTAATCTCATCACCAAGACAGACGCAGAAGCTCAGGAGCAGGCTGGAAAACCTTGCAGTGCTAAGTGACCCAGCCTACCTGCCTCTGAATGAGGTGAACCTACTAGTGGTATGTTATGGTCTGCCTATGGATCCGCGGCAGTCGCTGATTTCCTTTGGCCAGCAGTTATACCTGTGCACGCATTATTGTATGGTAGTCGCGCATTAAGTTCGCCTTGAATGGGCGGACTGGGCATTATATTCACAATTGCGTCCCCGAGGCCGGTACTCTTTGGACTGCATCGCGCAACAAGGGATCTTTAACAATTATCGGCATTTGGGTGCCAGTACTGAATCTCCCTTTATGCTCTCTTACGACTCTAGCCGCAAAGATCAGGTTTGCTTTGGCTGGGTTCTGTATATTGGCGGCGGCGATCGCCCGACCGCGCTTCGCACAACCTCTTACGCGATGGTGCGTGTGCAGGGTCAGAACCTATTCGTGTGGCCTATCATGGATCATGTGCAAACCCCGGGCCATCTGGCGACCAGCGGCTTGATTTGAACGGGCTTCCAGGCAGCAGGGAAAGAACGACGCAGAGCCAGAACTAGCATGCGAACGAGGTGGAACAGGACATATGCGACGTATCAGCAGTCGCGACCAGGTTGTCGTATGACCGGAGCCCAAGGCAAAGGGCAAGTAAACGGGCGGGGGATTTTAGGCGGAAAGCGGAAGAGTTGAAACACTTGTAGACAGCCTCTTTCCTCTGATACGTGTAGTTTCCGTGATGTTAGATAATCTATGGCGACTACGCCTGGACCTTCCGCAGAATCTCTATGATTGCACGTGGTGGGCTGTTTCACCGCTTGCACACGCTCCTGCCCGTCCTGACAGTGCATCCAGCACTGCCCAGCGATCAGTGGAGCCCTTGCTGCATGCTCTTGTATCGGTGAAGTCCTTCTGCTAATCTCCGATATCTGCTTTGCTGTCCTTCCCATGCAGTTCGTTGTCATATTGTTAAGTGACGATACCGACGCCGATCAGCCTCGCAGAGTCCAGGCTGCAGCTCTGTGACAGGCCAACCATTATCTGAAAGATGTCCGAGTACTGGGTTTCCCATCAGAAGTTCTACTGCAAATAGTGAGCCTGAGTTCAGCTTGCTAAGTACCCGGTTTATAATTGCAGCTGAGTGGCAATCCTGCTCTGTTACAGTTGCAAAGTATATATCGCCGATGACAAGCCTGTGAGCAACGCAATACACTCAGGCTCACCATTCGAGCCTGTCCCTTGCTGAACTTGTTACTAAATCTACAGTCACGCTCGCACCATGATTCCGGTATGCGGCACAAGGGCAACCTTGAGCGCTACATCCGTGACATCTACAAGAAAGGCGGCAAGCAAGAGCGGGAGAAGGCTGAGGAGGCCCGCCAGATAGCAAGTATAGATGCGGCAGCTGCTGCTGCAATGGGAATAAGCTTAGCGCAAGCTTCTACATCTGGAGGCGCTGGAGTACCTTTTCGACGGAAAGCGGCATCATCGTCAACTTCTGGCGGCAGCTATTCTACGGCCGCTTCACTTGGCTACGTAGATCCTGATGCAGAGAAATTGCAGAGAGAAAAAGAGCTGCGGGAGAAAGAAGGCTATGCGGGCGAATGGGAGGCTGTAGAGCCCGTGCCTGGACCATCTCGACTTCGTTCTACCTCGACCGAACAGCAGGGTGACGATGAAGGTACCCCAGTGTCGAATCAGGCCGAGTCCACGACACATGTTAGGGAAGAGCCTGATGGAAGGAAGATCTCTCACGCATACCTCAAGGAACGGTCGCTACCGGTACTGGACGATGATGACTATGATCAAATCAAGATTAAAGTACGCACGCCCAAGCAGGTGCCGGATGCAAAGGATGCTTTGGCGAAAGCCAGAGAACAAGCTCGTACGCAGGCGCCTGCTTCTGAGGTTGCCAGGAAACAGCATGTTGCGGACGGGAAGAACAAATTTAAAGCCGTAGAACTCAAGGAGTATGAGGAAACACCTGAAGAGCAGGAAGAACGATACAAGGCCGCATTGGAACTTATTGAGCCGAAAGGAGAAGACGAAACGGGGGAAGCCCCGTCTCAGCCGTCACCAGCAGACGGCAGTGGTTCCCTATTCAAAAAGCGCAAAGCAAAGGTCGGAGACCGGCCGTCTGGTCAGAAACGGAGAGCTTAGATAGATCCCAGTCATATACAACCACAGAACACCTAGAAGAAACTGCCATGAAACATAATATAGCAAAACGTGTTACTGCCGCTATTCCCAGACTTTGATAGTCCCACTGCGATCTGCGCTGATAACGCATCTGAAAGGCAAATCCAGCATTGCTAAAACCGTTATCGCGTCTTGATGTGCCCTGAGCAGATTCTGCTGGCTACCAGCCGTAAGATTCCCGCGCTTGCTAGCAAGCGCAGCTGCCTTCCCAGCGGAACGAATTTCTGTGTATATCCGCGTGCCTTCAACAAGCTCTAGGCCATACGAGGCTTTATCTTCGCCTTCCTCGGCACCAACTATGAGTGAGGATTTATCCACATTTTCGAGATCCCAGAATACTAGTCTCCTGTCCTCGCCGGCGGAAATGATCCATCCTCCACTTTTAGGTCGCAGCTGGGCAGCAGGTTGCGAATTAGCACTAGCCGCTTCCAGCACCGTGGGCAAGTTGCTCAAAGCGGACGGTCCCGATAGAATATTGGAATAGTCTACGCCGTGCAGTAGGACGTTGATTGCAGGGCCATCTAGACGATGCTCGAACCCGTGCAAAGCCGCAGCAGGATCCTCATTTTGGGCGTGGGGGTGTTCTGCCTTCATCTCCTTCGCCTGGCCGGCTTCCGCAAGCAGCTTCGCAATAGCTTGAGCGGGATTATCGTTATATGTATGAGTTGCAGATTCTGTCTGCCGCCCCTGGTTGCTGACTGTTGAAGAAGTCCGCCGCCGCCGAAGATCACGTAGAGCCTCCTTACTCGTAGTATTGTGAACAAGCACAAAGCGCTCCACACATCGCGGTGTCCCGATGTCCCAAGTCTCGAAGCCTTCGTAGTTATCCAGCGTGACTATCACCCATCTGCCTTTCCCTCTGGTATTGTGGATGGTGCAAGAGCGTACTGCTCCAGTGCTAGCGTTTCCCGCCTTCCACGTACGTAGTTGCAGACCGAATCGAAGGTCCCAAAGAGTCAAAAACCCTGATAGAGTACCCGTCAATAGCCAGGCCCGATTTCTATCCAGACACATGCACGATATTGGTCCAATATGCGGTGGCTGTTGATACGTAGTTATGCTTCGCAAAGTTCGCACATCTAGGACCACTATCTTCGATTGCATCGTCGCATATACCAGCTTTGAAGCGGAGTCTAAGTATCCTATGTGTCAATCAACTGTAAGGCTTTTGATCTGGACGCATGCCTACATACCCGTGTCATAGTGAAGCATGCACGTGGCATAGTCTCCAGAAATCGAATCAACGAGATGCTGCCTGATCGTCGCGACTTTACCGTACCGGGGCATTTGTGATGACTGTTGTTGTACATCGACGCGACTGACCCAGATTGCGCCGGTCGTTGAGGCTGACACGATACAATGGCTATTCTCCAGCGGTATGACCGCAGTAATACGCCCGCCCTGATTAATAGTTTGTCGAGATCGACTCGTAACATTTTTTTCGAGTCGAGTTGTATCCCAGATCTTGACAGTACCATCAGCTGAACCGCTAGCGAAGAAAAGGTGATCCGGAGAAACAGCAAGCGAGGTGACAGCACCAATATGCTCTACCAGATTCCCAATCAATGTTCCTTCAGGACATCTATGGATCCGATCCTTTGCACCTGGTCGCAATATTCGCTTGCGGTTCACTTTATCGGGTATAAACGGACCGAACTCAGGCATTGGCTCTCTATAAGAATCTAAATAGGCTCTATCCAGTAATTGCTTGATGGCAGGGTCGTCCCCTTCGTAGGTACTGTGGAACCGTCCGCCAGTTGATTTACTGCCGGGCCTAGCATTTGACACTGATGCGCCAGACATATTTGTTCCCCCGCCCCGTATATCATTCGTAAGATGGCCGGTCGCGATGGTACTATCTTCACCAACAGCTGCTGATGCCTTTGATAACTCGACGCCGTACATATTAACCCTGCTTCTCTGTCTGTTCAGTGGTGAGAGAGCAGCTGGATTGGAACTGCTAACCACTGTCGGCGAGTTTGATATATTATCGAAGTTGTCGTCCTTGAAATATCCTCGGTCACTACCAATGGTATCAGCGGTGGTTGTCGCCGCAGGCCGAGGAACCACGTTCGCACGCTTGGGCGACTCCCCTCCTGTCATGCTGGTAACTGACAGTGATGATGCGTTGGTCATGGCAAGGCGTCTTCTCAAGACATCTGCCGTACTGCTTGCACTAACAGATCTTGCAGATGTGCGGGTATTGTCGTTCAAGCCTGTGTTGACAGTGATATCACTCGCGAGAGGGCTGCGAAGCATGCCATCGGACGAAAGAGTCCGCGCTGGAAAACGCGCTCCAAGATTATCGGTGGTGGAGAAAATAATGTTTTGCGGCACTACGCCATAATCGGCGAGCCTGACTTCTTCTGCGAACGATAGATCCTCCAAATTTAGATCAGCCGCAGATACAGTGGAAGTGCTGGAAGAGCAGAGAGTCAGCCTCCTAAGCATCGACTCGAATACCCTAACATACCTTTTACGCATCGCAGCAATCTGTTTCAAGTAGCGCCGCATGGCTAAGAGCTTGTGGCTGTCAGGTTCCGACATGCCAAGGGTTTGTAATTTCTGCATCTCAAATTTGTCGCTGTGGCATTCCTCCAGCTCAGCATTATACGCCGTAGTAGTGTATTGGCAAGACTCACTCTGGCCGTAGAAGCGGGGTTTGCATAGCTGCTTCGATGGCTCTCCCTAACTGCATACCGTGGATTGTCGCATCCTCTTGCCACATCGGACTGTCTGGAGCGCGAATGGACCAAGACAAGGCAGCTTCGTATACTGGTCGGGGTACCTGATGAGCAGAATCACATCAGCACATTCTATCC
The DNA here is from genome assembly GCA_001599955.1 of Cystobasidium pallidum. Lineage (NCBI taxonomy): Eukaryota > Fungi > Basidiomycota > Cystobasidiomycetes > Cystobasidiales > Cystobasidiaceae > Cystobasidium > Cystobasidium pallidum. The sequence continues at coordinate 1,350,744 of BCIL01000004.1, forward strand.
AAGAGCGAAGTGGATTACTAACAGGATCTGGAAGAGCGGACAATATCTGGAGTTCATCCATTGCGTCGATGTCGGCTGCCAGAATCTTGCGAAGACCAGGATAAAGACAGCACCACCGCTCCGTTTCACTCATCTGCTTCGAAGCCGCAGCTACGAAGCTTGCGGCTCCTGATGACCATATTCAATATTTCGATTCCGACAGTACGTCGCTACTAGATGACCCACCTGAACGGAGCCATACGTTTGGATGGTAAAGAAGCGGGATCACTGCAAATAAGGCCTCCCAGAGTCGCTTCTTTTGATGTATGCCAAGACTCGTTAACGTCGCCAGTGAGCTTAGCTCACGTGTCGTGACTTGTTCTTCGGGGTCTACACGGATAGAAGCTCAGAAATGCCTACGGCCGAACGGTGAGGGACATGGAATAATCTACCTGCGAGAGCACCAGCCAACAGGGGCAGCACGTATTCGTCGACACTCTTGACGCTGATACAGGTCGAGACGCCTACCATAGAGCCGAAGAACTCGGCCCGCAGGCGCCAGTCGCGGTCATTCAAATGCGTAGTCATCAAGCCCAGAACATCTGCGGTACGTGCTCTACCTAGAAATGCACAAAGCGGAGTGACGTTGAGGACCAGCGCTCGCCTGACGGCTGATGAAGGGTCGACAAGAAGGATATTCATAAGATCGTGGATCTGGCTTTGTAGATCTAGTAGCGAAGCATCGTAACTCATCTGCAGGCAAGGTCAGAGTTAAGTCAACTATTGGTATCGTCTTCGTGATCTCACTTCGTATGGGGCTCCGTCAAAATCGTGCGCTCGCGTAAGTTTGAAGGTCCCCTCGGCTTTCATGGCTTGAGTCATATCCAGATACCATTGTCCGCTTTCCGCTAAAGGCGACAAGCTTTGAGCTAGCAAGCACCGTACTGATTCGTCGGGATCGCTCGCGAATGGAATCACATTTGGAAGAACATATTGAGGAAATATGGCAGCGTTAGACGGTGTGATGGTCTCAATGGCCATCAACTGCGGAGCGCTCGAGTCAGTATTCCAGAGTAGACTCTATGACAGAAGGATGGCGCACCGTCTGTGTTAGCGTTCGTAAAGCCGCGGCCCGCACTGATGCAGCGTCATTCTGGAAAAGCGAGACGACGAAAGGTAACAGCCTGTCCAGCTTTGTCTCATCGGTCAAGTAATTGCTGATAGCCAACATGATGTCAAGTCCTCGCAGGATGGAGCTGGCATGGCCACAGTTCCGAAGATTGGAGCAGATAAGTGAAAGCACAATGATGGCCGGTCCATCTAGAGAGCCGGGCGGAAGAGACAAAGAGACGTCGGGTTTAGTCAATAACAGATCATCTGATGGGTCGGAGGAAGGGCCTGATGTCTACCGGATATTGGCGCCTTAGCCGGTTGAGCAGCATTGATATCAACCAGAGGAAGCGGTAGTAGGACAGGAAAAGCCGACTACTCTGCAGTGTTAGTTGTGAATTGGCGGCGGAAGAGCCCAAAACCGACTTACGTCCACGGAAGTTACTACCCTATGCGGCTGTTCCTCCAGATTGGACTGTAGGACCTTCCGTGGGTCCAACTTACGAACCACCGTCTCGAAGTCTGTGTATATTCGGTTGATGATCTCGTCTGCATTGGTCGCCAGTGGAATCCCGCTATCGGTTTCTGGTCCGGAAGGTACGCCGGCTATATTTGTTCCAAGCTGAGGAGTAGATACGCCGCTTTGACTGAATCCAGAATGAGGAATTGTAGACTGGCCGGGGTCGACAGCGTTGATTTCGTTCGTTGATGCTACAAAATCGTGGAAGAAATCATAAAACGAAGCGGGGAAGCTCCTATCGTATTCGTCTATGTAATACTGATCGCATGTTTTTCTTTCGGCCGGATCCAGCGAGGTCATACTTCGTATAAGGTTCTGAAGGGAACACACTAGATCAGATGCCAGCTAGCAGAGCAGATCACGTGCTCAATTGGGCTCGTACTCGAACATCGTCATCCTCGATTTGTGCGAGATATCCGCCTATCGAGTATTCACCGTTTCGGTATTGTAGCAATTGGGCCAGAGTGAATGGCGGTGCCCCTTCCATGAAGAGCTCCGCAAGGACGCAGCCTAAGCTGAACACATCCATGCTTTCGGTAACCTTGCCCAAAGACCTGCCAACCTCCAAGGTAGCTTTCTTTCTGCCAATTTCACTATCTTGGCTGTAAAATCTCTCAGGTGCCAGATAACACGTTCTTCGGCCCGAAGTATCGAAGAAGTACGAGAAGTCCGAAGGATCGTCTTCCGGTATATACGTCGGCTTGAAGGCGCTCGAGAAGTCGGTCAGGTAAATCCAGTTCCACGACGTTACGAGTACATTTTCGCTCTTGATATCTCCATGAGACACTTTGCGGATATGAGCGTCTCTCAGGGCTGTTACGAGCTGGAAAGCTATCCACTTCTTCTCGATCATGGTTAGGAAGGGTCGTGTACTGGCAGGTGACCGGTCAGAGATCGCCTGACGCAGCGGGGATAACAGACACGAGGAAGCAAGAGCTGTACCTGATGCGATCGTAGAGATTGCTTGCCAACCATTGTCGGATTAGATAGCCAGCGCGTTCGGTCGCAAGTGCTAGACTATATGGAAGAACATTAGGACAGTCGGCAAGGGCAGCCCGTTCAGCTAGCATGGGTGGGTGGGTAGCTTTAGCTCATATTACATCCACATCAGGCTATTCTGCGCACCGGCAATACGCTTGGAAGTCGGCCTCAGGTCCATATGCGAGTCGAGCTTCACAAACACCTTGATGACGAGTGCACCGGAGCGGTGTCGCGCCTTGATGGACTTCAGGAAGCGAGAGGAACCCATACTAATGACAAGGTGGGAGTGGTGTTCCGGGCCGTATCAGTACTTTTGTTGCATTGACAGACTGGCTTATGGAATACCGGACCGATTGCCTCCAGGTGGCCAGCTCGCATTGCCTCACCTCTTCTCATACTGGATCTCGCTGCCCAGCTCGCCGAGGTAGCTGACGGGCAGCACCATGCCGGCTGGGCGCATACTGCTCTGCGCTGCGCCCATGGTGGTCTTGTCCGCATGCCAGCGCGTGCGGTGTTATCTGCTGCGGGCGTGTTCCAGCATTCAAGTCGAGCAGAGTCAAGGAACAGAGGCAAAGGTCCAGCAGGACACGACCGATTCCTGACCATTGCTCATAGCATAGTGGTTAAGGCTGTCCCATCAGGTTACACTGCCTTTGGTGGTCATAAATGTGGGCATTACAGCTTCTCAACAAGAACCGAGGTTGACCAGGATACACAAGGGCAAGTATGTACGGGAAAGTCTACTCGTCGTGTTCAGCGGTTGCAAGGTGGCCTTCCTTCGAGCTACGGTGCAGAGGTGAAAAGCATCAGTCCTGGTGCTGGTGGTTGGATGTTGATCTCCCTTGGCTCACTTGTACCACTCGTTCTTCTTGACTGCCCATGAGATTGTGCCGTAGCCTGCGAGACCGGAACAGAAGATGATCAGCACCGGTGGTCCAGCAGAAGGCTTTCAATACTTTGACAACTGACCGACAACGAAAGGAACCAGGAAGTACGGGATTTGCGACACGATTCTCGAGAAGCCTTGGAAGAGAGAGTGCTTGAAAGCTCCCTGCAGCGGATTTTGACGGAAGTGCGAGAGAGCTACGGTAGAACACAGCGGGGGCAGAAGCAAGCCTGCGTCAGCGAGCATCCTCAGACGAGTAGTTCGCTTTTTATTTTGCGCACTGTACTGGGTGATGCCCTTCTGCATGGGGCCGCCTGGATTCGCACAAAGTCTCGATTAGCCTGTGGACTTGCTCTTTATAAGTGCAGGACGAGCGAACTCACCCGAAGCACCCCACCAGCCGGTGTATCGGTGACCACCTGGCACTGAATTGCAGGATGGAGCTCGTCAGATATCAACGTCCGCCTGTACCTCATCGGGTGTTCCAGCTACTAACTGTGTCCGCCTCCGCTCATTGTCGCTGGTGAAGGTCGCATGGTTGATACTAGAGGTCTGCGGAATGTCACAAGTGTCACCTATAGCACTGCTGAAGTCGATCCCGGTCCGTGTCGTCCTCACTGTGTCGTCCGAGTGTTCCAGCACGTCTTGAGCGAAAGTCAAGCCTGCTTTGCTCTTTGCACGATTGGATGAGTGCAAGCGATGGCAAGACTGCGGCGGGCAGTGGGCAGGAGGAGCTGGAAGGCACTGACCAGGACGACCTAGAAGACTACCTGCTGCTCGTGTAAATCTACTTTGCTATTTGGTATTGCAGGGCAATTATCTGACAAGCTTCCACATACACATGGCATTCGGATTGATCTCCATCTAGCTTATCGGACTCGGCGCTGCCAACAGGCGGTTTCGTAGCTTCGTCGGGCCTCGAGTCGTTCTATCAACATGGCTTTGTCTCTTCGTCAAGCTCTGCGAATGCTCCAAACTGCACATTCACTCTGGTCGCATTCCTGGAAGAGTCCTTGTCTGCTTATGCCTACCTGAACCTACCATTCTTCGACGAGGCACATCAAGCAGTGTGGAGTCTGCGTACAACGAATAGAGAGTCGTCGAGTGAAGAAGCTAGCATTGGTGATGTTGTTCAGCGCATCAAGCACATAGATGCAGGTCTGGAAGCCATGCTGCTCAACCACGTAGCTCGACGAGCTAGCGTAGCTCAGGGAATCGCCCTGCTGGCCTTGTACGCTCGAGCATTTGCGGATACAACCGCCAATTGCCAAGGAAGTGGCATTCAAGCTCGTCTCGATGCACTCATGGAAAGCCTAAAGATGGCCAGCAGGGGGAGAAACGCCACCCTACATGGACACCTACCCATCTGCTTCGCCATCTTGTGTGCGGTTCTTGGTCTATCATTGGGTATGCAAACGATACTTCGCGTCATACATCGGCTAGGGGCTGATATTCCGTGCGTGACTAGCACGTTCTCGACATCTACATCTATTTCTGCAAGCTCGGGCGATCCTGTCTTCTGCTGTCCGTCTTAATCTAGCAGGCCCATATGCCGCACAACGTCTACTTCTTGTCGATGTGAGGCACGCCGTCAACAACGTTCTCGCGGAACAAGAGATTAGGAGCAAACTACCATCGAAAGGTATCGCCATGCCTTCCGCGAATGAGGAGGAAGGGCCAGCGACAACCTGGCCTTTGGGAGAAATACTGGCTGCACGACATGATCAGCTACACTCTCGCATATTCAACTCCTGAAGGAGATCGCAAAAAAACAAGGTAATAGCCCTATTGCAGCCGCCCGAAAACGATACTATCTGCATTCCGGCCGAGCAAAAAAAAAAACTTCATACCGAAAGATCGTTCGTCTGCAGGGAACATCTTCCTCCGTCTTTGTTGCGATAGTGAAGGAACAGAAAGAGAGACGGCAGTGGTTTGCATTGAACAGTAACTGCAATTTCTAGATGTTGAGCATGTGAAACAACAGCGACGACAAAGGAGGATATTGTATGCTCTAGCGAATCTACTTGACTTCAACAGGACGAGGTGTTTGCCCCTGTCCAACACCATCTCCTCGTCTCTGATCATTGTCTCTTCGTGGTCCTCCCTTCTTCTGCCCTTGCTGGCCCTTTTGCCCCTGAATGTCGCCTGATTGCGCAGGGGCAGGCAGAATATATTGTGCCCGCTCAAGAAGTTGTCTCGACCGGTCGGAAATCGTTTGATGGATGGAGGCACTGTTGTTCGCATGAGCTTGTCAGATACTTGAACTACATTACAGGAAGATGAATTATAAAGTTCGACTTACACTGGCACATTCATGGTGACAATATTCTTTTGCAAGTCGATCTTGGCATCTAGGCGGGCATCGCGGACAAGTTCAACGATCCAGCGTTCTCCCTCGACCGGTGAAAGACCAAGGCGTGATGAAAGGTCACTGAGGTATAAGGAGACCGTCAACTGGCTGTTGCCCTACATACTAAAGAGGGGCATTAGTGCGACCTACGCAATATCAATCTTGTGGTGTATTCTGCAGTAGACTTCCGACATGAAATGCCTCGCCCGGTCGGTAAACTCTGCCTTGACAGAATCGAGGAAGAAGTCCTTTTTCAGCACTTCTTCGTTGGCCATCTTCAAGCACGCGGTCGCTCCTTCAAAGTCGACGCTTCCTAGCAGAAGTCTGAAGAACTCGGTGATGGCATCGGAATACTGGTATTTTTCCTGCTCTATGACACGCAGGATTTGGAACAACTTGCCAGAGAGCATTGCTCTGCGGCCTTGTGCAGGCTGGCCGAAGGAGGAAGAAAGCTTGAGAGGTCCGGTGTGGGAAACGACAGCTGCAGCGATGAGGTAGCGGAGGAGCCAAGGGCAGGCAGATTGGATGGTGTCGAGATAGTACGAGCGCCTCTTGTCTCCTGCTTCCGGTGTCGATTCTGTCCATGTGTCTACGAGCGTTTGAATGCCTTTTGGATGGCGGAAGTAGACGAACAGCGACCAGTGGAGCCACGCCGTCCGCTGCTGCAGCTGGACGGCGGGAGCTCTGGAATGCCGGTGCGCCTCGATGTCGTCTTTGAGGAGCTTGAGCTCGTCGAATGCAGCGTCGTACGTCTTCTCCTCCCCATCCTCGGGCTCTTCGAGGATATTTGATACGAGCTTGCCCCAGTATGCAGAGAGCGTGAGCGAAGGGTCGACCGACAGAATGCGGAACGAGTTGAGGTAGTCGGAAGCGGCGGCATAGTCGCCCAGCGAGTAGGCGAACTGGCCGTATTCGTAGAGATGGTTGATTTGGGCGACGTCGAGCTGTGCGGCAGGATGAATGCAGGTTCAGTCCTCGCCTCCTCCATAACGAATTTTGGACGCTGGCCAGCCGGATGGGAAGGCGCGCCAGACTCACATGGTACTTCTCGCGCAGCGTCGTCAGATTGCGTTCCTTGTCCTGGCCGAGCGACGCAGCGACCTCTGGATTGCTGATGATCTCGATGACGGTGTCGGCCTTGCTCTTGAGCTCCTCGCGGCGCTGGACCACCTGGTCGGCCTTTGCGGCCACTTCGGACGAGAGGCCGTCGCTCGAGTCGCCAGCCAGCTCCTTCCGGACACTCTCGAGGTAGTGCACCATGTTGGTGGGCTGCAGCAGCTCATGCTTGGCCTGCAGCACCTCGTCCTTGGGGTACACTGCGCGCTCTTCCAGGAAATTGAGGACCGGCAGCGCGAGGTGTCGGTCGATGTGCGGCAGGATGCGCGCCGAGATCTCGAGGTTGCTCTGCATCGCTGCGGATGCGGATGGCCCGTCGGCGCCGTTGACTGCTGCCATGATGTTGCGTGAGTGCGGTTGTCGTGGTGCAATGCATGCGAAGCAATGTGACTTTTTGGAGATTCGTCCAGGCTGATCGGCCTGCTGACAGCTGCCGCTCTGCTCTGCGCGGCAACAACATCATAGCAGTAAGCAAAGCAAGCACTCGTCCTGAGCCGGAAGCTTCACTCTCTGGCGGGCCATCCTGCCATCATGCCCAGCGGTCTGTATGCGGTGCCTCTGTCTAAGCGGCCACCGCCTGGCCTGCGCGACTACCTTCAAATAGCGGTGTTCAACGCCTTCTTCATGCTTGCGATGCTGGGTCTGCATGCGGTACAGCTCTGCAGTGCGGCACTCCGCATATCTCCCGCGACTCTGTCCATCTACAATTCGCTAGTCGCATGGCATAAAGACGTAAGCCGCCACTTGGCATGACCGACGTAGTCTGACAGCCAGTCTAAGTCTCGCATGCTTACACGCTCGTCTAGCTATACGGCCGCATCCTCGTTGTGATCACTGCTATTTGGGCTCCCACTGTTCTCCGAATAACCGTAGACCCAGAAGACGAGGCTTTGAATCTGCACAAGATTGTACACCGCAATGACGAGGGTATTGTCATAGGCATAGATCTACCAGACCGCATGGTATTGATGGCCAATCATCAAGTAGGTTGCTTCGAGTCTCTGATACCCGTGGGCGAAACTGATGGGTGACTTGCAGGTGTACTGTGACTGGTCCTATATTTGGTCAGTATCCTATCACGTGTATAGGCACCCGATAACAGTGCTCTTACTTACGCTCGACAAACGCATCTCCTTCAGGTCTCTATTGTACTTCGCCCAACTACACTCAAGCATCATAATTGTTCTGAAAGCCTCCCTAAAATGGGTTCCTATGGTCGGTCCTGCTATGCAGATGTTTCGCTTCATTTTCATGCAGAGGAACTGGAACGCGGACAAGCTTAGCCTCGGCAAGATGCTTACCAAGTTTGGGGAACAGGCCAGTCGGTCTTTTGATCCTTTCGTACTTTTGTTCTGTCAGTATCTCACAATACGAAACCCCATACTGACAGAAGAAGCTAACATGGGTCCGATGCAGTCCCAGAAGGTACATTGGTTTCACCTAACACGCGGCCAGTATCAGCCAAGTTCGCCGAGAAGACTGGCATCAAGGATGGAATCTACACTCTTCTACCGCGCTCGACAGGCTTACTGTTCTGTCTACGTTCTCTCGAACCTCGCGTGAACACACTCCAGCTTTTAGATGTCACCATTGCATACCCTGGTATACCACGAGATGGCTACGGGCAAGACTATTACACCTTACAATCCATATACGGACGCGGGGTTCCGCCTCCTATCGTTCATATGCATCTACGCAGCGACAGCGTTAAGCACAATATACCCATAGGAAGAGACTCTCTCACTCAGTCTCAAACCACAGGAGCCGAGGCTACGGAACAGGAAAAGAAGGAATTCGATGAGTGGCTCTTGACTAGATATCGTCAAAAGGACCAGCAGCTGGAATTATTCCACTCGCAGGGCAAGCTATCGCATGGCGAATTCATTGATATTCCAGTGAGACTTAGGAACACGAATGAGTTGCTGGGATTGTTAGCAACCTGTATATTCGGCCTATGGCTTTGCAAATGGGCAATTCTGCTGCTGTGGCGTATCGTCCACTAGTTCCTGTTACATTTAGAAGCCAGTAGGCTTATTATCGAGACAATCATAACGGACAATCGATCAGTCAAATCACTTGGGCACAGCTCACTGGCCCATCAGGCCACAACAGTGAAATTCGGTCACAGCGTCAGAGCTTGTAATGCCTTTCGAGCAAGTAAAGCGGCACGTGACCATGTCCTGAGTAGCTCGGCTAAGCCGGCAAGCGAAAGCAAGGACTTGTACTGTTTTGCTCTCGTCAATACGACATTCAGTATTCGAATTCACCGGGATGCATGTCTCTGACGATCTCTCCAACTTCCCTTCGGCAATCGCTTCCTCCGTCTTTCACAGGCACCTAGTTCATGAACCGGTCGTCGTTGATCGGGCCAAGGGGAATTATCTGTATCTCAAGAACGATGGTAAGGCATTATGCCGTTCCTGGGCCAGCTCAACGAAGTTTTCCTGATCAACCCTTATGCTACTCAAAAAGGGCGAAAGATTTTGGATGCATGCGGCGGAGCTGCCGTGTGTAGTATAGGGCATTCTGATCCAAGAATGGTGAAAGCCCTCTCGGAACAGCTATCGCGGTTATCATACATTCACTCCGGTGTATTCGCCAATGAGGTAAGCCTGAGTTTGTCAAGAAGAGCGTATATCCTGGTATTGCAAATTGAGTGGCTTTACCATTACAGGCTGCTGAAGAGCTCGCACGCAAGCTATGCAAGTCGGCAAACATGGAGCGAGCCGTCTTCTATAGTGGCGGAACAGAAGCCATCGACTGTTCCCTGAAGCTTGTCAGGCAGTATCATCTGGAAAACGGTCAGCCAGAAAGGGTCAACTTCATAGGTCGCTATAGAAGCTATCACGGAAATTCCCTAACAGCATTGGCTCTCAGCCACCATCCGTCTAGAAGAGCACCCTATGAAGCTGTACTGCCGAAGAACTTCCACCATACCAGTCCGGCCTACTCGTACCGATACCAGAAAGACGAAGAAACTACCGACAACTATGTATCGCGCTTGGCTTGTGAACTGGAAAGCAAGATCCAAGAACTGGGTCCGGGTACTGTTGCAGCCTTTTATGTGGAGCCTGGTAAGTCTGCCCTCCGACTGTGGTCACAAGGATAGTGCGACGATTCCCTAGGGCCTACGTTGAACTCTATCATTTCCAATCAAACACGAACATTTGCAGTTGTCGGCGCCACAACAGGATGCGTCCCGGCGCCAGCAGGGTATTTGCGGGCAGTGAAAGCGGTCTGCCACAAGTACGGAGTGCTGTTCTGTGCAGATGAAATAATGTCGGGTAGTAAGTTCGTGAGCTCGTGATCTGGGGCCCAGGTCAATGACCTGCTCATACGTTGTCATTCAGTGGGCAGGACTGGCAAGATGCATGCCTGGCAATGGGATGAGGGTGCTCAGCCTGATCTACAAATCGTCGGAAAGGGCTTGGGGGGCGGTTATGCACCCATATCAGCTATACTCATCGCAAAGAGCGTTGTTGACGTGTTTCGCTCGGGCTCGGGCGCATTTAACAATGGTGAGTTGCGACATTGCCAGCGTGTCTTCCCTAAAAATCAGCTTTAATGGGTTCCCTTTCGCCTACAGGTCACACGTATCAAAGCCATGTCATAGGCTGTAGAGCAGCGTTGGAAGTCATGAACATCATCGAACAAGACGATCTAATCTCTCGTTGCAACAGCAGAGGAGTCCGACTTGAGCAATTACTGCGAGAGCGCGTGCTGGTTCATCCGCATGTGGGCGATGTTAGGTAGGTGGGCTTTTGATGCTGCCCCAGTTTTAGAGGGAAGCTCAGCCGCGACATTCACGTCACAGGGGCCGAGGTCTGTTCTGGGGCATTGAGTTGGTCAGCGAGAAGCACAGCAAGAAATGCTTGCCACGCGATTTTCCGGCCGCAGAGCTGTTGACGGTTGAATGCCTGAAAAGGGGCGTGTCGATCTATGCCGGCGTGAAGGGTACCGTACGTTATCTTCCGCTTGAGCATACCCACATCAAGCTAACTCGGATCTATGCAGGTTGATGGCCACGACGGCGACCATGTACTAATTGCTCCGCCGTACACAATCTCTGAGGAAGAACTCATCTTTATCGTTGACACGCTTGTTGACGCACTAGATGCCGTAATGCGGATGGTGTAGTGTTACACATGGGCACAAGCAGCCAGAACCATTCGCTTTAGTTACATGCTCTCGAGAGAAACTGTGTGCCTAGTTGGACGCCCGGTTAAGCGACTACACCAGGCTTTAGACCCAGTTTACCATTAGCGATAGCAGCTACCTCTTTGGTTACTTGCAAAATGACATCCCTGTTCCGAGGGTCCCGCGCCATTGATGCTTTAAAATGTTTGAGAAGTTCCTTCGTAGTAGGTGTATGGTTGCGGATAAACGCCACGATCTCCTCTCGAGCGATGAGTGCGGATTCGTCGGCAGGAGCTACACGAGCTGTGGTTGGAGCCGGCGAGGGAGAGCCCGGCTTTCTGCGCTTGGTGGTTCCGGTTGCCCCGCTGGCCTTTTCAGAGTCAGTCGGCGAATGGCCTTCTTCAGCTTTGCGCTTCGCTGCAGATGGCGGTGGGGTAGGAGAAGCTGCTCGAGACCCAGGCCTGCTTTCCGTGGGACTGGCTGCGCGCTTGACAGCATTGGCAGGATTGGGTACAGGAGACGCAGCACGCGAACCCGGTGGTCCCACAGATGCAGAACGTGATGGTCCAGTCGAAGATGCTGACGATGCACCTGGGTACTTTGGCCCGCTGCTGTGGACAGAGCCATTTCTCGACATTGGTGGTGGCTGAGTAGCTGAAAACATGCTGTTTGTACCCTCCTTCTGCTGCTTGCGTCTTCTCTCGTCCTCGGAATCAGACTCCTCATCGTCTTCTGACGCATACGGGTTCTTGAGGTCGTCATCGTCATCATCATCGTCCTCATCGTCGACATCATCATCTTCATCCTCCTCAGGTCGTCCGCGACGGCCTCGCTTCTTCAACAGCTTTTTCATTCGCCTGCCGGTTTTCGTAAGTTGTTTCTCCAGCTCATCCTCGTCCACCTCATCTACTTCTTGCCCTGGCCCGAAGGCATTGATGTCTCGCATCTCACGCTTGATGCGCTCTTCGAGTTGTCTGTTCTCCTCAGCGTCCAATGCATCATCACCGACTTGACCGATACCCTCCTCATCATCTTGGAAGTCTTCTTCGAATTCAAAGTCCTCGCGCTCATCCTGCCGCGGGGACAATCTACATGTGAGCCTACTGTTCAGTTATCAGCCAGATTTGGAGATGCCTACATCATCTTTGCGACGGGGACGGATTGCAGCTTTTCCTGCGCGCCTGCCGGACACCCCTGCCGCTTCTCCATCGAACAAGTCATCTTCGGCTCGTCTGCTCCCGTAAACCGTCCGCAATCGCGAAGCTTGCGATTGAGATGTTTCCGTCCCTCTCGCTTGAGCTAGTCGCTCGCGGACACCGCTAGCCTGGTTGTGGGTGCCAAGTGAGAAGCCCGCTCTTGATCCAGGACCACGTCCGTTATTGCCTGAAGTGCTTGCTGCCAACGCGCCGGTGTTCGTTCTGCGTGAGGAGAACCACATATCCAGATCGCTTGCCTTTTGCATCTTCTCGAATTCTGCTTCCGCTTCATCCGCTGTGAGCATGTTATATTTAGGTCTACTTGCAAACTTGTACCATCTGTTTGCCGGTACTACCTTGAATGCAGCTTCCGAGCCAGCTGAGTGTGGGTCGAGCACGAGACAGATGTAGGAGCTGCCTTCACCGGCCGCTGCCGAGGTTGAAGAGTCCATCTTTCCAACCCAGCGAGTTTCGTTGGGTGGTTTCTTGTCATCCTCAGTCTCCAGAATCCACGGATGTCGCTCCTCGAACCGAAGTCGACGTTCTCTTGACGATCCTTCCGTAACGAAGATGCGGCGTGTCTTTTTGGGAGCTCCGAAGCCTCTTTTCGGCCTCTTTGCGCCGGCAGCAGCACCGACAGCTGGGGCAACCTTGCTCTCGTCGCGTTGCTCTTCCTCCTTCTTCACTTGTGCTGCCATGTAGCCCGGCATTCCCGGTTTGAGTTCCACTTGCGTACCGTCTGCACCGTTGACAGCTTCTCCCCTCTCCCGGGCAGCAGCGGCTTCCTCCTCAGCTCGAGCAGTATCAGCAGCTTTGCGTGCTATGGCATATTCCTCCCTTCTGACTCGCTGCATGTCTCGCCTGTTTAGCCTGGCTTCGGTCCAGTGACGCACATCTGTAGTGTCGCTGCTCGAACCCGGGGCAAGGCGCATGATATTGTGCCGCCATCCTTGCGTAAAGTCACTGCTTGAGAGGATCAGGTAGTCTGTATACTCTCCTAAATCAGGCTCCTGTGGTTCCTCTTTAGCCATATTTGATGATACCCGCCTGGTGCAAAAGAACAGAAAGAAGGCAATGACTGTCAGGTGGTGGATTCAGGTCCACACCCATCTGTGATTCCGCCACTTTGCGAGACCTGCTTATCAAAAACAACGCATCCCAACATCTCTATTATAAACCGTCTACATGCTTTTGTTATCAACAACGTTCACTTATGCGGGCAGCGGCTAAATTGCGACTTCAGAGAATCTATGCGAACGAGACTTGGCAACGACACAGACTACATCGCGCTCCAGGCCCTAGCGACGAAGGGCAGGAAAGTCGCCAGCGTTCAATTCTACGTCCAGTTTCATGTCTGCAACAGCACTCTCGTAAGAATAAAGCGATTTACGGCAAAAGGTGGGTAGGCCTTACCGTAGAGATTCAGCTCATCTGTTGTCAGTTTGCCTGTTGCGGCAAGCTTTCCTTGCGTGTATGGCTGGGTGGAGAAGCCAACTCTTTCATTGATGTTCTCGGTGGCACGCAAACTAGCGTGTTGAACTCGAGTTGCCCGAGGCTTTCTGATGCGCTCGTATAGCCGAAGGCCAGCTTCTGGGCTCTGAGCGTAACGGTACTTGCTTGAGAAAATGATGCCCAACGCAGCAGCATCTTCGATGGCTTGGACAGCACCCCTGAACATAGAAGATATGAGATACAGCCAATCAAAGACAGGGGGACGTTTAACTGACTGGCTTTGGTTTGGCATCATCGGATGAGCAGCATCACCTAGAATGCATGCTTTCCCCCTCACCCAGTGTGAGTAAGGTTCGTGTATGTAAAGCTTCCAAGGCCGGCGGTCGAATGAATGTTCCAGAAGCTCCACTATCCGTGAATCTAACTCGCCCTTAAATGGCTTTGTGAGCACTTCTACCGGGACTTCTTCGAATTCCTTTCGCGCTGGGGACGCGTCGTCTCGCTGACATTGTACCGATAACGTCAGAATCCATTAGAAGGATATGTACAATGAGCGTAGACTTACGGGCATGAAGACGTAAAAGCTGAGGATTTCGCCTCCTCGGCAGCCTGTCGCAACAATTTTGTTGTACTGGCTTCGGTTGCCCTGAGGGAAGCCACCCCAGTAATCGATACCCTAGAGAATCCAATGGAATGCCATATGAGCGTGTGATATCTTCAGATGTAAAAGGCGCGAGGATTACCTGCCGACCAGCAAAATCATGTAGACCTGCTTCCGCGACTGTACTGGCGAGCACATTGCAGCGATATGCAGCGAGAGGGGCAGGGCGCATGCTAGGCCTGAGAACAGACAGACTCTCAGCAAATTGGCACGAGCATACGAGGGAATCTCAACTTACTCTACACCAATCTTAGATCTCACAACGGACTACAAGAGCGTATTAGCGTGTTCTAAAGGAATGGAAGCATGAGACAGCTGCGAACTCACGCGCACACCATCAGCACCGATGATGAGATCGACAGTGACTGCCTTTCCATTCTCAAATGTGATCTTGCCAGCTTCAGCGTCTATTTCTGCAGCTTTGTGGTTTACGAAAAGTTGCGCAGGTGGACCCTCGCCTTCCGAACCACAAGCCGTTTCAAGAAGTGTCTTGTGCATGTCTTGCCTGTGAAACATGTAGTACTCGTAACCCCACTTCTCTTTGTAGTCGCTAAGATCATAGTCGTTAATAGCGTCGCCGCTCTCGTAGTCGTGCATGCATAAAGACCGGAGAATGACAGGCTTCATTTGATCAATCGGAACCTGTTGCAGCATTGTGTCAGGGAGAGTTATTGGCCATGACAAGCTTTGAGCCTAGGTCAGAAAAGCCTACCTGCCACTCATGCAGCCACATGCTTCCGTTCTTTGCGCAGCTAAGAGAGGCTCCGACCTCGCCTGCAAAATCGTAGCGTTCATAGAGGCTGACCTTGTGGCCTGTGACATACGAGACCTGTCAGTATATTGTATAACAATGGCCAGACAGGCTGGTCGCGCAGGATCGCAAAGAGCTTCAGGCTGTCTTCCAGATCACGCCTGAGTTGTCCTGGTTCGGTCCACTCTCACCTTGCCGGCGGAGTGCAATCGCTGCAGAGAGGCCGCCGATGCCTGCGCCAATGACAGCGACGTCCATGCTGTAGGATGTACTCATTGCTTCTTTGCGTGGTAGGATGCGGAAAAGAACCGGACAAGACCATTTTCCTAGTTCCCCCAAATCTCGGAGTCAGCAGGTGGCGTCGGACCACCTCCGACAGCCGCCGGCGCAGTGGCGGAGATCGATCCAGACTTCTGGAGAAGCGGGCGGACGAGGCAGTTCCGGCATGTATTGCACATCGCACGCTCCTCGTTGTACAGGTACATACGGATGCTTCATGACACACCAACAGCTAATCAAGGCAAACAGCTACAACGCATGAATAGTGTTTTGAATATCTGGTCCACTGCTGCTCGCTACTCGTATCCGCCTCCACTTCTCGCCTTTGTGCGCTTGTTCGCCTTGTTGTGTTTTTTGCTGGAGCTGGCAGTAATCGCACCTATACTCTCAAGTTCCCTCATCTTCCGCCCAGAAAGCTTCTTGCCGTTCTCATCCAGACGATTCTGATACGCGTACATCGCCCCTCGGCTGATGGATGCGCTATTCGAAGGGGCATTCGCTCCATTGATAAACATACGAGAGGAGACACCAGAGTTCAGGAAGAAATTCTTGTCCAGCGCATTTGCACGTGTGGACTGCTGCGGCCTCTTCGTCGACACGAGAGCAGCCATGTCACCGTTCTCATGTGCCGCATCTTCACCTTCGCTGTAAACTTCAGGAATGAAGGTATGCGACTTCTTGCCTACCCGATTTACAGGCGCCCGCTTACCCCCTCTTGTGCGCGCCAATGCTTCCGTGACGAGCTCCCGCGTTTCAGCATTAAACTCGTCCGCATCTAGGCCCGGAGGGGGATGACTGTAGAGAAGCTTCGCGCTGACATAATCCTTGAGGATATATCTCGACGCTCTCGACTCGTCTGGATTACCTTGACCTTGCGTGAAGTACCCACGAGCCACTGGAAGCGATATACACCTTTAGCGACGTACACGCTCTAATATCTCTGATGTTTAGCCTTACCTGCATAGACGGAAAGCAACTCCGATGCTGTGGGCACGCCCGTTCCTCCTTCTTCCACCGGCCGTGTCGGTATCCGAATAGCGTAAATGCCCTCGAGGATGACCTTCGGAATTCTCGCGCATACCAGATCCACTGGGGCGGTGTGTTCTCTCATTTGATCAATGGGAAGGACACCGTCGCAAACCATTCCAGCCTTTGTTGTAGCGAACTGAGGGAATACCAAACCAGGACAGTCACAAAGCACGATTTCATCTGATAAATGGATCGTTTGAAAATTCTTCGTATGTCCAGGTGTTGACGAAACTGAAACCTTCTTTGAGCCGACGAGTGCGTTGATGGTACTTGATTTACCAACGTTCGGGTAACCGACTAGACCGACGCAGAATTTGGGCGCAGGCTTGCCTGGAATCGCGAACTGTTCCAAGTCGGGAGCAAGCGAAACAAAGAGTGCTTCTAGCTCTTCCACACCAAGGATATGTGTACGATGTTCCGGAGCAGCCGAACCTGACAAGCGTATTCCTGCTTCCATTTGCTGTGCTAGCTCGTTATCACCAACTACCGATGGTTCGCGTGAGCTCGAAGTGCTCGCAATCGGTACTGAATTGTCTTCATGCTCGGAATCTCCTTCTTCGTCCTCGTCTTCTTCATCTTCTTCTTCAGTATAGCTGTCTTCTTCCTCGGTATGGAGGTTAGGTAGTGGTCTCTCTTCTCCACGAAGCTGCGATAACTGCTGCTCTCTCAGAGCCTCGGCCTCTTGTAGCTCCACGGCATCTAGTGCCGAAAAGAAAGCATAGTTGATGTCAAGGGCGTCGAAATAATCTGCCCAAGCATTTCTTTGACTCTCTGTGAGGAGATCTGCTTTGTTGATGATGAGCAGATTCCGCCTTAACCCCGCTCCAGCCTTGATGTCTGATGTGAATCCGACTTCCTTGACATAAGTCTCCAAATCTTCCGAACGGAAACCTAGCGGGTTTCGCGCGTCGACAATCTGAACAACTAAGTGGGACCGCTCAATTGTACGCCACAATTGGCGCCAAACTGAAAGATTGCGCTCGAATGGAGTCAACAGGAGGCCTTCGCGATCTTCCATACTAATGATATAAATGTCAGGGCTGAGTACGTTGAATATGCCTGCTCGTACTATCTCTGAGGACTCACGCCGCCAGACCCTTTCGCCACTCAAGGAATTCGTCTCGCTCAAGTCTCTCAAGCTGAGCCTTGTCCATATCTCTCGACCAGCCTGGTCGTCTGGGCACTTTCAGACGTTCTTTATTGTCTCTGTGACGCTGTTTTGCTTCCTTCTCCTCTGATTCCGTCAACAAATACGGATTGTGCAGCTTCACCACGGCTGTCGAGGGCATGACCTGTATGTTCCGCTCACGCTCTGTTACATCGAAATGTACGGCAGAATGTTTGTAAGCTCGGACAGAGGAACTTTCATACGGGAGCATGCAACTTACCAGCAGCAAAGTCGGTCTCTGCAAGCTGGGCAGTATTCAAAAATTCATCCAAATCATTCTCCTGCGTTATAGACTGCAGACCCGAGGGCAGGTCTGTGTTGTGGAGAGCCTCTTCGTAGAGCCTCTTGTGCTCTTTGACACGCCGGTTGATGATCGCCCGTCCCAAACCTGACGCATCTTTCTTTGCTTTCGCAGTGCTGCTCTTCGGCTTTGGCCTTGGTCGTGATAAATCTGGTGCTCCGGGCTATATTTGTAGAGGGCTTAGCAACGCCCAGACCTAAGACTATGCAAGACTCACCATGATGCTGAAGCTGTCGAAAAGATCTAAAGTTGTTGGGATAAGACAGACCTCCACCTTGGAGATTGCCTACGCACACTTTGTAATCTTTCTGCGATCAGCTGTTTGATGCAAGGCAATCGAGACACCTTGTGCGCTTGTTCTACTGCCATAAGCCATACAACAGCATCAAGGTTCTTATACAGCTTCAAGCAGTATGTCAAGAAGTTCTTATGACCGCTTTCTGACGGTCTTCAGTCCGGTAAGCCTGAGAGCCGTCGCGAGGGAATCGACCCCACTAAGCTTACGACGCATCTATTCAATGATGATGGCGATACTTCTCCTGTTTACAGGAGGGACGTCTTTTTCAAGTTGGTACGTAGTACTGGATTGCTCTACTGGACTGCTCCTTTGCTCATCCATGCCCTCATTCTGTCAGAGTACGCCTTCAAGGCCATTTCGGGTGCAGGTCAGACGGCCATTGCGATACGAGGCGAAGACACGGCGGTCGTGGTTACCCAGAAGAAGGTTCCCGTATGTGGCTTTTGAGCACGCTCATCATTGAAAGTTCTAGCTGACTCCATTCATTCAATTCGTATCGTTCACCGTCATTAGGATAAGCTACTCGATCCAAAGACCGTCACCCACCTCTTCAGCATTACTCCAAAGATTGGTTGCGTAGTTACTGGCCGGATTGGTACGCATCTGTAATCAAACCAATATAATCTCTTGCCCTGCTGAGTAGATGCATCTACAGCCGACGGAAGAGCACAGATTCAGCGATGTCAGGCCGAGGCAGCCGAATTTCGGTACAAGCATGGCTACGATATCACTCCCGACCTCTTAGCAAAGAGAATAGCCAATCTCAACCAAGTTTACACACAACGAGCCGCAATGCGTCCGCTTGGTATCTGTTAGTGCTGCAGGTCTATATCGCGCTCGGGATTTGGACTGATAGCTTCGCGCGTTCTGTAGCCCTTATACTAATCGGCATTGACGAAGAACGCGGACCCCAGATCTTTAAGCTTGATCCAGCGGGATACTACGTTGGGTTCAAGGCAACAGCAACCGGGCAAAAGCAACAAGAGAGCATGAATCACTTGGAGCGATTGTTCAAGAAGGACGAAGGACAAGCACTGAAACTCAACAAGGAGGAAGTCGTGGAATCAGCGATTACTGCCCTGAGTTCAGTTTGCGCAACCGACTTCAAGGCAACAGAGATTGAGATCGGCATCTGTTCTGCTACCGTGGACGATGGAAAGTACAGGACGGTGAGTTCTGCCCTCACGATGATTTATTGATGTACCTAATCTGATCGACCTTACAACACAGATGTCGACTGAAGAGATTGATGGCTATTTGCAAAGATTAGGCGAGAAGGATTAGAATAGCAAAGCAGTTGTCTGGTCTGGCAGTATACCTGTATCATTACGTTTTGACCCGGCAATGCGACAGCATGCTAGTCTCCTAACGGACTTTGCGCCCCACGGTGGCAATGTTGCACATTGCGTTCCAATGCTTGGGGGTGCTGACGCTTTATGAACGCTATAAACGCTATAAACGCTTGCAGTGAATTGCATGTATATGTGCTTGAGCTTCTACATTTCGTCTGGTACATTGTAAACTGGCTCATGAAATGGTCACTTCAGGTTGGTGGCACCACCGGTCTGTTATCCGAGAGGAGAGAGTGGTTCCCCGTTAGCTATGCAACTTTATGGCAGATACGTATGTAAGATTCTGCGTCTCACCATGATGGCATCAATCTCAGACTCTTCCAGAAGCGGTCTTTGCCAATATCGAGGTGGCATCTCGAAGAACTCTTCATAGTCAGCAGGAGGCAGACCTTTCGTCGACGAAGCCTGCTGTTGTTGTTTCGCTTGGGATGACGGAGCAGAAGGGGATGGAGAAGAAGAGCTGGAAGAAGATGCACTTGACTTGTTCGTTGCCGGCTGTCCCTTGCCGAAGGAGGTAAAGTCTATGCTTTTGGGAGCCATGGGGTGCGGCTGGCCGGGTTTTGAGTCTAAAGAGTGATAGGAATAAGCTAAGTAGATTTCTAAAGACGTTCCGCATAGCTATGACCGCCCACCATGAGGTCTCGTCCTCGCATTGAAGTTGATCATGGGCTTCCGGGGAGCCCCGTTTCCCTGCGACGAGTTGGATGCATAGCGCGAGCCTACGATGCGCCTGATGGCCAGGCGGGCTTGTGCTTGTGCTGCTGACATGGCTATATATGTGCTCTCTTGATGCTCGGCTTTGCTATGTCTAAATAGCAGAGAGGCAAGGTGCATGAAGCAAGAGACGATCAAAGCTTGCTTCCCTACTACACAGCAGCACACCCGTCGCAATGCCCGTCAAGCAGCCCATCACAGTCGGCAAGCTCGCACAGAGGTCGTTCGAGCACCTCCTCGAGACGGGCAAGAAGTCGGACCGCAAGCTGGTCCCCCGCCGCGTCCAGCACAAGCCGCAATGGGTCAATCCGAAAGATCGTGTCGCGCTGTGGAACATCAGCGCCGGCGACAGAGTCCGCGTGATTGCAGGCAGCAACAAGGGCAAGTTCGGCACGGTCGACTGGGTGAACAGAAGCATGAACAGGGTCTACCTCCGCGAAACCGAGTTCTCGGTAGGCGATCCGGGCTGCATTTCCCTGGATTCAAGCTGTACTGACTTTCATCGCAGCGGACAAGGCCAGTCCCGACAGGGAAGAAGAACTCAATCTTCACGGACCCTTCATTCATACCTGACCAGAAGGTGTACAGCCCTGTGCCCATCCATTATTCGAATGTCGCGCTTGTGTTGCAGCGCTCGCCTGAGCAAGAAGCAAGAGACGAGTTCGCAAGATCATCAGCATCCTCCTCGTCTGCCTCTACGAGTAGTTCCACAGTGCTTCCTGAAGTGGTTGCTACCAGAGTGAAAGCGACAAATATCCATTACAACTGGAGAGCCCGTCGGTGGAGCTGGAAACGTGTCGCTGAGAATGTAGCAGAGATCGATCCATCCACGGGGCACAAGCATTCCGTAGACTGGCCAAGAAAAGAGAGGGTCATCGGCTTCAAGGCTGGTACGCCATATACACGTGAGTTTGGGGGAAAACTTTGCTCAATGGGGTCTTGAGTGTCCTGTCTAAAAGCCATCGTGTTTTCTCCGTGCAGCCGCAAATCCAGGTCCCTTCGACACGCCTTACGAAGAATCATCCAGAGCCACCTTTGTCCCTCCTGAAGATCCAGTACAAGAGCCGCCGAAAGAGCTCGGCATTCGAGACATTGAATTCGTTAACATTCATGGCCGCGCGAAACGGAATGAGAGGTGGCATGCTCGGAGGCTGGAGGAAGCAGTTTCACAATAGACGACAGCATTTCCGAAATGCTTTAAGCAGCCAATATCTACTCTTCTAAATGCGTTCGATTAACCATGTACCGAACCGTGTGAATGCACATTCTGCTATTACAGAGGCGAAGGCTAGGATCATGGGCTGTATTCGGGGTAATCACTACTGATCAATTGTTACCACTTAACGAAATGCTGACAGTGCATGTGCTGACCGGGACCGCATTGCATATATCTTGTCGGAAAGTAACGAAGGTGAACTACTGAAGAGCTTGACTGCAAGGAGATCATAGTCAAAGCTTGACGAATGTAAGCATAAAGACGGGAACATATTTTCGATTCAGACTGTTCTGCGGAGCGATTTTTTCCATGAGCCTTTCTTTGTTCCCTTGCTCCCCATCTTTACGGATCTCTTCACATGGCTTCTAACTAGCTAACGTAGACTCAGGGTGGGGATTTTATGTCGTTACTCAATCTTCCAAGCCATCAAAATCCTTATGCTGCAGAGCAGGTCTCGTACAGTCTGCTAAGGCGTCAGCAGGGTAGGTACCACTCTCGGCTAAATTTTTGACGTACTTATGTATGTGACGGAACTCAAGCCCATCTCCGCTCTCCCATGGTGCACAAACAGAGCACGGCGCCACGTCTTACGATGGAAGCTGGCCGCGCTGCTGGAAACCGTTGTACTTATTCTGAATGCTCGGCGGTGTAACCTGAGATGACGGTTTACAGTTGGTTTACATGACAGTTTACGCGTTCGTAATGAGGAAGCCGGAAGTAACCCTGTAAACCAGTGTAATAGACTGGTAAAGTTATTCAAGCATCGTCTTCGCTGAAGTGTTGTTGATAGGGCCGGGCCTCCATACCCAAGCCTGGCCGAAGCACTGTTCGCGGGCCATCTTGAACGTGAATCTCCACAAACACTTGGTATCATCATTCGATTGTGGCAATGTGATGTTGAACAGCCTGCCTCATTTGACCATGCCTGTAGGGCTTCAGCTGGCTCGTACGCGGGCAGACTTTGTCGTGACACAGTGTTGTAGGCCGTGCAGTGTTTGCAGGCAAATAGGTGGCCGGATGCTAGGACAATGTACGAAGATAGCGATCGAAGACCGAGGACAGAAACACCGGCATTGTAACGGTCCCGAGCTGGACAGGGATATATGTATCACACTTCCTCACGACATGGCTCAGATACCAGATCAACGTAAGGGCTGCAGGTGTGCTCTCGTCACAACTCCTGCTGAACGCTATTTGTCATAGTGAAAAACAGGCCCTTCCTCTTGATAGCGAAGTAGGCTTGAAGCTCATTATCGCTCGCGTGCATATTCCGCCGAAGTATAGCTAATCATGTTTGTGCGAATTCTAATCAGGTTCGGCATCAGCCCTGGCAAGGAAGCACGAGTCATGGAGCTGCTGCTGCCGATCTATCAGACCGCAACCTCTTCAGCCGAACCTGGCTGTGTCACATATCGCATCAATCGTTCAGTCGATAGAAGCCAGGTACTAGTGTACGAAGAATACACGAATGAAGAAGCATACAAGGTATATATAGATTGTTAACAGCTGGTACAGAAGTGAAAGAGATAACCGCAATACATCGTGCACGGCTGAAGCAGTTTCTTTACCGTTCCAGGCACATCTTGCCACCAGGGAATACCAAGCTTTCATGGCCGCGAAAGATACGCAACAGCTTCTGAGCTATCTGGAACTGCACGTTATGGAGGAAGTTAAGCCATGAATCCTCTACATTCACTACTGGGCTGTCTACATGGGTCGGGCTGCAGAGTAGGTCCCAAGAATTGACGAAATGACCGTTGGTTCCGAAGAGAATTCGAAGTCAGGAAACGGTCGAATGATAATCCTATTGTTGAGGAATAAATCTGATGTAATTCTACATAATGCTACAGTATCTCCAAGATCGACAAAAAATGGTTATAGTTTACGAACCTGAGAGGAGTCGACTCGGTGACATCGAGGTCCAACTAGGCGGTAGGACGCTTGTTACCAGCGCTATACTATCGTCCGATACTTCAAGAATGTCATCAAAGCGCGCTTCAGCACTTTGCTCAGTCCCGAAGAGCGTCTTAGCGGAGCGTGGCGTGCACGTGACCTGCTTGGGCGTAAATGAAATGAGGGCTTGACTGATCTCAGAGACTGCCGGAGATGTCCGGGATGCAGTTTCGGGCAGTGAAATTGGACTTTGCATAGCTTCCCCAGCGCCAGCTGGAGATACAGCTTCGGTAGTGGCGCTTATACGGACTTGCTTTTTCCCGGTGTCCATGGGGGCTTCACTTTCGCCTAAGGCCGGTTGAGGTGGTGCAGCGTTGTCATAATAAGGGGCTCTACGATGGTCATTAGCCCCAGGCGTGTTCGGAGCTTCTGGAATAGTTGCTAACGAGTGTTCCAGGGCATCTGACAGCCGGGAAAGTCGACGTGTGGCAGGTGCAGTGCCAATGATGGGTGCAGCGGGTGTTTTCCAGCTGGACGGACCAGGAGCTGATGGAGTGGATGAGATGTGGCTGATTTCCCTTAGAGAGTTTGAAGTGCCCGATTTCAGTTGTCCGGCTTGGAGACCTGTCAGCTTCTCTTCGATTGCAGAGGCCCAGTCCTGTATCTTGGTGAACGATTGCTGCACCTCCTCCTTCCATTCTCCGACGGCATCGAAAGAAGCTTGAGTATTTACGAAGCCAGTTTCACATAATTCCTGCAATTCCTGCAGGGCTTGCTGGACATCTTCTCGCTGCCGCGCGAGACGACTGTCAATGAGGTCGATCACCTGCTCTGCTGTCAAGACCGGTTTCGCATCTGACAGAGCTGATACCCGGCCTTCCAGCGCAGTAATGGTAGTTCGAAGCTGCTCAATCGTCCGATGGTCCGTATCCTGTTTGCTGGTGGAAGCCTGCAAGGAACGGGTCTGGCTCTCGTGGGAAAAGACTTTCTTCGGGGCTGGCAAAGTGGACTGTTCGGTGGCTCGCTTCTGCGGTACCAAGGGCCGAGTAGTGGTGCTACTGCCTAGGCGACTACTACCTCTGTCGCATTTGCCCACCTGCAGCACTCTGCCGGTATGCCTGTCGGTCAAGCGTGAAGGGAAGCTTGAGCAGCCCACTCGACGCTTGTTTACTACGTGTCGCGACTCACTCATTGAAGAAATGGTCGACAAGCTCGGCATCAAGAGCAACCTTCGTCCGTTGAGTATTGCTTATGCCATGTATCTGCCCACTTGAACCTGTCAGCAATGCATTCTGATTGCTCGCCAGAACAGCAATACGCACTCGGCACAACTCTTGAACTTCCGTCCGCTTCAGCTCTTTCAGCGCTGCTTGGAGAGCGTTGCGCTCCCGTGTGACACGTAGTCTGTCCATTTGCGTACTAGCACGAAACTTTCCTGATTCTCCCTGTCACGCTGTTGATTGATGAGTAGAGGCGGACGAGGCTAGGGTCGACTGTTTCCTTCTGGCTGTGTTGATGCCGGGGCGTTTTCGCACACGTGACCACAAATATCGCCACGCATGTCTTGGTTCACATTCTTGGCTCAGTTGGGAGATTATAACGTTGGTCGGAGTGAGGCCTTGTTTACATAAGACAAAAATAAAGACAGACGGGTGCAGGAGCATGCGTATGTCATAGCTACCCGGCGGCTTATGGCCAAAAAGTTGAGAGAATTCTTGTCGGAAATTGAGTGCAAAAACACCAAAAAATGAGCGATGCTCCCTTGAAGCCGGGTCGAACGGCTGACCCTGGGATGGGCTTTGATTGTGTAACCATTACAGTCCCTGTGATGAATTACTTGTTAGAAGGGATTGGTGGTTGTGAGTGAACATTGCGACTAACCATGCTCTACCAACTGAGCTATCAAGGGCTAATGCTGTTGATGACACCCCAATCCTGAATTGACGTTGGGTTGACTCACTGAAGGGTTGTCTCGTTTTTTTGACGAGAGTTGAGGACATGCTGGAGGAAAGCCGGCGTTTCTTCGGTAAACTATACGAACGAGTCCCTGTTAATACGAGCAAACGTCAAGCACTGTTGAGCAATCTCAGGGCAAGGCTGACCCCTGAGCAAGTATTCACTTGCCAGAGATCCTTCAAAAAGAAAGACTTGATGTACGCSTTGAAGAAATCCAATGTTAGATCTTCCCCGGGGCCAGATGGTCTTCCTTTCGGTTTCTATGAGGCAACATGGTCAGTTACTGGCCCGATTTTGAAGAAATGCATCAATTATCTACTTCAAGACTCCTCGRCCAAACCTACACATATGACTCWTATCGTCCTACTTCACAAAAAAGGAGATAAAGATCAGCTCAGCAACAAACGACCTATTTCGCTCATCAACACGGATGAACGTATAATGGACCGGG